>OW028581.1:11171025-11746961 GCA_932294295.1 Alitta virens
TTCGGGGCGATCCGGGACCACCGTGGGCCTCCGGGGGAAAAATTAAACATGTTCAATTTTTTATGCAGGAGGTCCTGGAGTAATTTAATTCGTGTTGTTCGGTGTAGACTCCCAGTAGACTCCGCCGATCTCCGGGAATCTCCGTATTGACCCGGCATACTTCGTGTAATCTCCGGCTAAGTCCGGCGTCAACCGGGCATGAAAATTTCACCGCCATGTATGCCGTACAAGGACCAAAACGGTTCCACATGGGTAACTCCGTATTTAGATCATGTAAACACCGGTTATATCCGTGACGGCACCGTGTAAAATCTGGTTCACTCCGCACTCTTTTGGGACAGTCGTGTTACCTCCGGCAGCAACCGGGGACCTCTCCGTGTTGCACCGGGCACCGCCGTGTTTCAACCGTACATATCCGTGTAGCGACCGTATTCATCCGTGTAAGGACCGTGTTGCGTATTGTTGACACCATATTGCCATCGTGTACACACCGCCATACATTTCTTTTGTTGACATTTTCAGCTCTTGTTCCTGGACCACCCCGGAGTGAAAGAAATTTTACTCCGGGACACTCTGGCGTGTGATCCGGCTATGTGTGAAGGGGGCTTAAGGATTCATTTGGCCTCATTATACACAAATGAGTATATGGCTAAAATTGGTGAGTCAAATAGATTTCCACCTATTAAATTTAAAAATGGCATTGAGAAAATTAATGGCCATTGAATACTAATGAATCTAATCAGGTCCAAAATTCGTGTTCATCTTCCTCAAGTCAATGAAATAAGGACTGAAATAATTAGTTCAAGTAATTTTCCAAACTAAGCATGTGTGCTTAAGCCTTTCATTGTTAAGGTTACCTAATAATAGAATACAGTGAAAGCTCGTCATTAAGACCTCCCTTGGTGCAAATTTACTGGTCTTAATGGCACTGTGGTATTAATAGTGAGGTAAAATACAATGGCAAGAGTATGATTGTGACAAAAAATTGGTTTTAATCTTAATTGTGAAGTGATCTTAAGAGAGAGGTAAAACACAACAGTGAGAATATACTGGGTGAAAATATGATGGTCTTATTGGTGGTGTAGTCTTAATAGTAAGATGGTCTTAAAGCAGGGTTTCATTGTATCAAGGAATAATATTATAATAAGACCCAATGGATATGTGGTATATTTAGATATTCCCCACGAGTGGGCAGATTGACCAGGATTTCTGAGGCCAATCTGTACACGAATGAACGAATATCAAAATATACCACCAAATATCTACTTGGGTCTTGTTTATATCCCACAATTTTTCTTCAGTGTCTTGTGTCTATTTTGCTGAACATTGCTCAGTGGCATAACGTATAAAAAGACACATGAATCAATTTTTGTCAATCAACCAATCACTGCATGATGTTACGAAACTGCAATGCAACGTCATCACCTCAAAACGTTCCCAGTCATTTTAAGATTAATAAAGCAATTTTATTTGAAAAGCAGTGGTTGAATATTTCCTATCAGAAATTGATTTTATGGTAGTTTAGGAGAGGAAAATGATTCAAGTGCGGCATGGGGTGCCGTCTTTGTTTGTTGTGGTGACCGGAAGCCACAGGGCGAGGCCATGTATCCGGTTTTACAACTAGGTCGGCGCCAAATTTAAAATCACATGTAAAGTCAATGGACATGTAACCAGTGTGTCTATGTGTCGTGATTCAGGCCAGAAAATTACTCTTCAGACTTGCCCGCTAGCAATCAGTCAAAGACTTGCTTTAGATCTGTATACATTTTGGTAGAATTTCGTCTGGTAGAAATGGGTGTAAAGCAGCGGAGCACTTTGCGCATCTTTGTCGATGTTCGCCTGCAAGGCCCCAAGCGGGAAATTCTTCTTGTTTCTTTGCTTTGATTGGTCGTTCAATTGTAAAAAAAACACGGAGGCCTCTTCCCTTATTTTCGCGAATGCGCAGTGACATGTCTATTCTATATAGAAACAGCTTTGTAGGTCAATGCTAGCACAGCTCCCTGGTGTTGGTGGCAAATTTGTATGTTTTCTTCTATATGACTTTTGCTTCGATGACAACTCAATAGATGCATTCCATATCATTTTGGATTACAGTACGGATGCCATGTCTGTACGTTGTCTTAAACTGATGTTAGGGCCTCGAGGCATTCCGGGTTTTACAACTGTCATGACAGCTGCACAACCATATCTACTCTATATATTACCAGTGCATTTTTGTTTACACATTTTGACTGAATAGAATTGGCGTCCACTGTGCCATGGCCAATTTCGGTGTCACTGGAAAGTGTGGGTCTTTTTTCAATCATCACGTGTTTTGCCCTCATTTGACATCTTTTTATTGTTTAATTGGCACAATGTACATTGGCTATAACCAAATCGCTGCACCCTTAATTGCCCAGTGACACATGGATGTAACTCCGTTTCTACGGGTTGCATTTTGGCCTTGCTCGAATTCCTAACCAGAAAGAGGCCTAATGAATGTAGGTCTCTTGCACAATGGCAACTGTGCCTGTGCGTCACATGGCCCCCTGAGCAACACTGCTTGCAAGTCATAAGTCCTTAGCAACCATCCACACCAGCATTGCCAGGGGCCATTGAAGCTAATTTAATCCATTCAACCTCTTTCTGAAAGTGATGGCAGCCATATTGGTAGCAAGCATGGAAAATGTCTATAAAAGAATAATTCAAACCAAAAAATGTTATTCTCTTAAAACGTTGGGGTTTAGCCTATTGCTAAAAAGTATGCCATTTTTCTGTTTTGCTTCGCTTCTCCCAATGTAACTAATGCCTGGTTTGGATAAAATTTGTTTGGCCTGCCGTTGTTAGTGCACATTTGTGATTAAACAGTTGAAAAACTATATATTATGAAGTCATATCCATTTTGTCTGTGAGTAGTGTTATTAAAAAGGCACACTCCAGACATAAGCATGAAATTATGCATCGCATCAGATATTGGAAATTTGTATCATAAATTAAAAAGGAAAGGAAAATATTCCTATTACAATGATATTATCTCAAACAACAGAAGAGATTCCAAAAAGCTTTGTAAATAGTAAAGGACATGACAATGTTTCAAACAGCATGTTGTGAGTTATTTATCCAAGTATATTACATCCTTTATAGATTCTTTTCAATAAGTCAGTGAGTGCCGGTGAATTTCCTGAAGACATGAGATTAGCGATTATTAAACCTTTATATAAAGCTAAAAATAAACACGAAATAAGTAATTATCGACCAATTTCTCTTCTTCCTGTGATTTCGAAAATTCTTGCTAGATTAACAAAATTTCTTACTAAAAAAATGTATTGTATGAGGGTCAGTATGGGTTCAGAAAACAAAGAAGTACAACGGATGCTATATTACATTTTACTGGTAATGTATTAGATGGTTTCAACAAGGGAATGTATACAATAGGGTTATTTCTAGATATGTCCAAAGCCTTTGATAGTATAAAACATGACACTCTACTAACTAAACTGCAAATATATGGTACCAGAGGAACCACCTTAAACTGGCTAAAGAGTTATTTAAAGATAAAACAATACAGGTGAAATTCAAAAATATATTATCTCGCAGATTTTCTATGAGTTTTGGTACCCCCCAAGGGTCAGTTTTGGGACTGTTATTGTACATATTGCTTGCAAATGACTTACCTAACTGGTTGAAATTTTATAATAGTGTTTCTTTTACTGATGACACTACAATATTTGTTTCTGGTAAAAATCTGCAGTTCCTATATAAGAAAATAAATGAATGAAGATCTAAAACAAAAATTATTGTTTTATAAGTAATTCACTGTCTCTTAATATTGAAAAGTCAAATTACATTTTTTTAGGACTAAAAATAAATGGTCAAATCATTTTGGTGGTAAAATTGAAGTTGGGGGTAAAGAAAAAAAAGAAAATAACTAGCACCAAATTGTTAGGTGTATTCATTGATGAATATCTTCTATCTAAATTGATAGCTGGAATATATAGTATTAATATGGTAAATAATGTACTTCCTATGTTTACAAAACGTCTTGTTTATTTTTCGAATGTCCAGAGTCATTTGAATTATGCCCTGAGTGCCTGGGGTCCTATGTTAAAAGCCAGTAATCGAAAGAAATTGAGATCTAGTAGATTTGTCTCTGTTAGGTATTTCATATAGGTATGTGAATGATGCTCTGCCAAAACGTATTGCCAAGTTATTTGAAATTCCATCGCATAACCTAGCAACTAGAAATAGAAACATTTTGCAAACAGCTATTCATAGCCTTAAGATTTAGAATAAATGTTTTTTAGGAAGAGCTCCGCACCTTTGGCTGCATTTACAGCAATTGAGAAATGTAAATACTCAAATATCATTTGTCAATCCTATTCAAAATCACATTTCAATCATTAAATTTTGTTTTTGTTTTTTTCTCTTTTCATTGAAAAATGGTGTTGATAATACAAAAATTAAGTGCATTGTTTATTTTTAATTTTTCTCGTTTTCTTGTTGCCTTGTTTTAAATATTCTGTATTTTTGATTGATTAAAAAAATTTCTTTCACTGGGGGACATCCACCATATGGGTTACTGTATTTTTTTATACTCGGGTGTACCCCCATTACCAGTCAGTTTTGTGATATTCCTGTAGTAGATAGATAGATACGTACAAAAATTATTATACAGTAGGAAATTTACATGATGTTAACTATGAATTGTAATGGTGGCACCTTCAATAAAAGGAAAGAAAATTAAATTAAGATTAAACAAAAATAATTATGCTATTATTATAAGAGGATAGAATGTTCTATTTTTACAAAAATGTAATAATGATAATTTAATGACATGAATGGGATGGGATGAGTTTAGTTTTATGACAGACAAATATAGCAGTTTCTGTGTTCACAATTAGCTGATATTGTTAACTAGATGATCATGTATCTATTGCAAAAAGTGTGTAATGAATTTACAGAGTACGGTTTAAGAGAGTGAGGCAAATGATTCCAAACTTTAGCTACTTAGACGCTGATGAGTTGATTTGAGTTGTCTTGCTGCCTTGTAGGGTAATTATGGGTGTCATTTACTTTTCTAAATTGTTCGCTAAAATAGACAGGTAATGTGTGCTTAAGGCTTTTCAGATACAGTTTGTGTTTTTATCATTGATTTGAAATTTTCAGCTGAGAAGCTCATCAATGAAGACACCAAGGAATGCTATATCAGAAACATTTTGTATTTCTATGCTATTGATTGTAATTGCAGGGATAGTAGGGATAGTTTTATTAGCAGTCCGAAATATGATAAATACACCATTTCTTGTTGGATAATTTTTCAATTATTCTATTTTGAAGTTCCAATATTGCTAATTCTGTTGAGAGGTTCTTCTGGAAGCCATACTATGCAGATGTTAACAGATTATTATGTTTCAAATATTTATAGAGTCTATTGTAAACAAGTCGTTCAATAATTTTTGAAAAAGTTGGAAGCAAGGAAATTGGTCAGTAATTTTGAAGTTTGTAACACTTAAGTTGTAAAATTGTATTTGCGGAGATTGGTGAAAATAAATAAACTCTGACTCTGTAAAGCAGCATCTGAAGCTGCAATAGGCTGACAGTCAGTACATCTTCAAAGATATTGTCTAACTAACATCTGTATGCCTGTAAGTGCCAGGCCTTACTAAGCCAAGCATGGCCCTCATTTGAGTTCACAGAATGAGGGCCATGCAGCAGTGCTTTTATTTTTCGTGGTATTCAACGTGCACCCAGTTCTACTTTTTTACTTGTCTGAATCAATTCTTTGCTAAAAAATAATAAGTGCACACCCTTATACTATAGTCTTGGAGGGCATTTCGTTTTTCATATAAATAATTTGGGTATAGTGCAGTAAAGCGGACCCAAATGTATGCCCATATTTGGCGTCCATTAAATATTAAAAAAATATCACAATTTTTGCCCAAATTTGTTCTATCACAGAAGAGGAATAATATTTGCGTAGCACAGCAGGGGTTTGGGGGCGGCAGCCCCAAATAAAGAAAAATAAACGATGTCTGGTCTTAAAAATGAAAAGAGCGGTCGTTTTTTGTGACTTCATTTATTGAATTCAGGGATATGACGTCATAGGCATGACAGAAAGGCTCGCTACATAAGGTCATAAATTTGCGTCCGCTATATTGTACTTTTTCCAATAATTTATATATTTTCTGATAACCTTTAAATCAATCAAAGTGATGTGTGTCTTCATATTTCAGCATAAATTTAATTATTCTCCCATTAGCATGAAAAGGGCAAGGAACCTTCATTCGCAATAAAACTGGAATTCCTTCAAATAGCATAAAATGCATGCTCCCTCACATGGATCTACTCACTGATCCAACTTGTCTGACTTTTTCCTGCTCTGTTGATGGTTTTAGTTATAAATGACTGCTGATAAAAATCAAATAACACACAATCTTCTACTTTCTTTAATTTAGTGAAAAAATATTTATTGCGTATATACTGCCTGGATTTAAAAGGCCTACTCAGTCAACCTGGTATGAAATACCGCGAAAAATGACAGGACTGCTGCCCGGCTAGTGTCAAAACCTTTCATGAGCATCATCCCAGCAGAATGTCGTTCGGATGAGACGTTAAATTGGCAGTCCCTTGTACTCAGTGTCAGATGAGCCGATTTGCCTTCAAAATTTTTTGCAGTAGTTCTATTTCCCAAGCACAGCTGAAAGGCGTTGAATAACATTCTCTAACCAAACTGGAGACACTTGTCTATCGTTTTTTTGTTGAGAAATTGTTTACATCAGTTAATAATAAGAAACTGAGGCTATTTTAATGTTGTTAAGCAAGAAATCCGTCCTTGCCGACAGCGCCATTTTGTGTAAATAATGCATTCTGGGATGATCCAACAAATGAAAACGAGGCACTAGCAATGTGTTGTGATGTCATCGATATCTATTCTCAGTGCAAATAGTTCTCAGTGCAAAATGGCGAAGAAGTTACATTGACAAAAAACGTCATTGTTGTAGTTTTTAGGGAACAAATAACAATTGTCAGATCACTGCCTTCATTTCTCTTCAAAAATAAAACTATGAACTCCTAAAGAGTGGACTGGGAAGGTCAATGTACTTCTGCCTTGTCATTATTTTATATTGAGTGCGAAAGTTTTTAGTGGCCAATCGGTCCATCCTCTACAGAGGATAGATACTCCATCTAATGCTGAGGCAAGTAAAAGATCCCATCCATGGGGTAAATGTGTAACATGGGTGGACTCCTCCTCTCTTCCTCACCTCATCAATCAACCCTCGATAGCGGCCAGAACTTGCCTTAGAGGGCTGCACTTCCATATCTATCTATCTATCTATCTATCTATCTATCGGTCTACCATGGACTGATTCATCCTGACGGTCAGTTATTAAAGCCGGGCTCCCATTATGCAATTTTGTCGGCCGACACTAATAAATGCAGTTATCAGCAATGTACCCAATTAGTATTAGTGAGGCTAAATTGCAATAACTATCTATCTATCCGTATGAGCGCATATAGAATAGGGTTTATATTGTCTCCAGTCTGTCAATTGTGTCAACTGTTTGGTTGACATAGTGATCAAAGGCATCATCCATAGCAGTGGGGCAGGAGAGATTGCAATTGACTCTTGTGGCATTTTCAATGCTAGTATTGACTCTTCAGAGGCTGATAGTCTCTCAACAAAGCTTTGTAGATCTAGTCCACTCGAATTTTATATGAATTATTGCTTCAGTAAATATGAATAATATATTTCTTCATATGTGCATGTACATATTATTTGATCAGGAGAGTGTATTGAAGTCAGTGATATGTAAAGATGTAGTTTGTGGTCATGGGCACTTGGTTAAATATAAGCATCACTTCCTCTATATATAGACATCATTCCTGCCAATTTTCTAAGTTAATCATTTTGAGTAAAATTAGCATGACTGACATGGACCATGCATTGCTCCACATATACCACATGCGTGCCGGTAACACTTTATTTGGGTATATTAATTTATTTATTACGTACACCAGAAATACAAAATATATTACATGTACTGCTAGTTGATGTCAAGATTAATGGCCAAGAACATACTCTGGAGATTGATGCTGAAACTGTTGTCATCTATGAGGGCAATTCACTTGTTCTCTGACAGCTTGGATCAGGTTTATCTCTCCCACTTATTAAAAAAGCTTCTTGATATTTCCGCTAGGTGGCTACAATCCTATTGGTTGCTGAGCTTCCCGCCCTCGATTCTGATTGGTAGAAGCAAGGGGATCCCAAGCAGTGCATGTTAATATATATTTGATGCCAAATGTTTTAATGAATTTAGCTCCTGTTATTTAGTAAGTTGCTTTTATTGATTCAAATGGTAACACTTATCTTGCACTGAAAAGCAAATTGAGTAAGACCTAAAGAAGGCAGAAGGCAGTGTCACAGTTTGAGGTGTTCTGTGGAAATTACCTTATTACATGACGATTGTTAGCTATTATTATCATACTAGCGAAAACCCGTTGGAACATTCAATGGGGATTGCCTCGCTTGTTGTGAAGTGTTCTCGAGGTGTTTAGTGTGAATTTGAAATGGCTAAGTACTGAATTCATCAGTTCTAGACGCAATCACACTGAGACTATCTTATTGCCATGGGGGTAGGGCAGGGGGCGCAAGTTATGGGGGTTAGAACCCCCCCCCCCCCAAGACCCTGTAGGTGGTAATGAAAAGTTTAAAAAAAAATCTGTAAAAAAATCTGTGAAAAGATAGGCAAAAACCACCCCCACTGTGCCTCAATCCCAGCCACAACCAAAAATTATATAGTGTGATAAAATTATTTTTAGTTACTTTTCAGCCTCGCTTTGATAAACAGTAGGCCAATACTAGGCCTACAAACATGTTCTACCTATCTCCAGAATTGTCTTGAAAAGAGGAATTCATTGGTTAGAAAAAAATCTGTGCTCTACAAATTAAAAAAATGTATTTGTCATATGCAGTTTTTTCTGCAATGGTCCTCCCACTCAACATATTGGCCAATGAGCTTCTTAAATAGGTGGACAATCTGTGAGACATTTATACAGCCTACAATCGCCAATTGCCAGGAGGGGAGAGGGGGGGTTGGATTGTGTTTGTCGGCCGATTTTCTTTGACAACCATACTCCTCGCGACGCCAATTTTTCCGGGAAATTGCGTCTGCCGGTCCATGCACACTAGCGCGATTAAATCGCATAGTGTGAGGCCGGCTTAATTATTATAATGCTTTGCAAAATACTTGATACTGACACGAGTTAACTGAGAATAGGTGTCAGGAAGATTGCACTTAATGGTCTATTCTGACGGTCAGTAATGTCCATAAATGAATGTACTGCTGACGTCAGAATGATGGATAAAAGTTCCCATACTTGACGTCAGTAGTGTCAGCAGCACCCCATTTTTAGTCCCTGTTATAAATGCATCCATGAAATATGAAAACGATCACTATTATATTTCTTACCATAATATTTATGTCGAATAGCAGGAGTTTTAGGGCCGCAGCCCCCGATAAAAAGAAAAGATAAACGTTCGTTCTTGCCTTGTAAATGATTGTTTGTTTGTGACGTCATCCATTAAAATTTTTAGGTCATAGACTTGGCAACGAGGCTCGCTATGTAAAGTCATACTGCACCTTTTCCAAAACTAGACAAGCTTTAATTAAGTTTAGATGCAGTAATACAAGAATACCAAATTTATGGAAGAAGTTATTCCAAGAAATTTAAGGATATCATATGGACCGATTGTTATATTCAAAACGCAAAGGGAAATGTCTCTTGATTGCTCTTAAGTGGGTGTCACTCTGTAAAATGCATCAACCTGCTCGCTACACATTTTAATTTCCGAATTGAGCCACCTACAGGCAAAGTCACATTGCCATTCAGCTACTTGGAATTAATAGGTTGTTGATAGCACAAAATTCAAATCCAATTACAGGAAATTCAAAACCAGAAAGAGGCTGCATGAATTAAGGACCTGTGGCACCATAGCAACTGTGCCTGTTGGTCACATGACCCCCCCCCCCCCCTCCCTAACAACCATGCTTGCAAGTCAATGCTCCTTGGTAACCATTCCAGGTCCTTGAATGAATCTCAGAACAAGGCTGAATGGCAGGTCACATGACCTGACAGTGTAAGTGACCTTTCTGAACCTCGACTGAACAGGGAGACACAATGCAGGGGCGGTGGCAACGTTTTGCTTAAAATATTGCTCTTTTATAAAATGGGATGAACATTCAAAATAAATAGCAATTTAATTTATATCCAATAAAATTTAATTCAGGCCATGACGGATGCAAAAATGTCTTAATTCTGTTTTTCTTTTTTTAATTTTCACCACGCGCTGGGGGGTGGGGTTGGTCATAATATAATTGACGTTTAACCATAAGAAATATGCAAGTTACTTATATACACACCGGGTTGCAATTTTGAGGATATTTCAGCAATTAAGCGTCAGTGTGACTTTAACTCATTTACATTTGCTTTTTGAAGGTGTAGAGACATCTTCTGTAAATATTGTTGCTATATGAGCAGGGGTGCCCTGTTAAGTGAATATATGGTCAAATTAGGCGTGCATAAGTATTATGCAAGTATGTATTTTAGACATTTAGACATTTTATTATTTACCAACACTCAATATATTAATGTACAAGTATATTTAACAAATAGCACGTGATATAAAAATAACATATAATGTGTTGGAAGGGGATACATCCGAGTATTTACAAAATACCATTACCCAAGGGTGGATGTATCCCCTATTATATTTAACATTTAGATTTTATTATAAATAAAGTAACACAAATAAAGTAAAGTAAGTATGTATAGTTAGTCAGAAATGACCAGAAGGTTTAATGAATATTGGAATATAAGATTGAATATTGCAGAACAAATACAAATTTGAAACATTAATGTATGTAACTTTACATTTATGTAACATAATGTCCCCACATGGTGTGATAAACAAACACATTTGTATCATTTGTAAAATATCTATCCAAACTATACAAAACATTAAACTATGATGTTCACACATCCGTTTTAGCTGTTGCTATATAATTGTTTGTAGGATTTTAGAAGAACAGGCGTGCTTACTCTACAATTCAATGACTTCTCATTCACTGCACAATTGATGAACCCATTCTAACCTCAAAGTTTGGTTATAACTCAACATAATTCCACATTTGACATTTTAATGATACTCTGCACAAATGGAAGATAAATTAAGGACAGTGAAGTGTAATAATGGATCTGTAGTACAAGTGTCCATAGGTATAAATAGACAAAAAATTGCCTTTGCTTATGAAGTTCAATAAGGTTGGGAAATGAAAATAAACCATCAATTTTGTGCACCGCCATTTGTGGATTTTGATAGCAGAGTTCTCTTAATGCTTTCAAAAAGTCAATGCCTATATCTCAGATACAAAATTATGAACTAATAATCCGAAATAACGTGTGCTGAAATGACCTATACTGATTGCATAACTGTTAGATAAACATTTGCCTCAAACATCCTTGTCGCTGCTTGGGTAGCCAGAAAAACATGTATATGTAAATCAATACCTTGGCACATTTTCTGCGAGATAACGCCAAAATGACAACCCATAAAAGGTTCAAAATTCATCAATGATTCAATGATAAGGCTTAAGGATGTCATTCCACCTTCTTAGCCCAAAACTGGGACTGGAAATGCTTTATAATGACTTAATCCCACTTTTTAATTTTGAAAAAGATACCTCAAAACTGTAATAGTGGTATGCTATTACTGTTTATTTTGAAATGATGTTACCATCGGAAAATAATTTATTAGTTTTCAACTACAGCTGCACAACAAAAAGATGTAATAAAAACTGTTTGTTTTAAGTGCTCTCCTAGATGTTATTCCATCAATTCAACAATTTATCATTCCACTAATTGTCCAAAATATAGTGGAAAAGTGATGAGTGATGTTTGGCTGGGGTAGAGCCTCGTATTCATTGCGCAGACATGCATCATTACTTCTTACAGTTAGTTTCATTAAAAACAGCCTGTCAAATTGAATCTAGACAAAGCTGTCATAGCTGGCTACTCAAAACCGGATCTAAAAGTACATATTTATAATATATTAGATTAATATCTTACATTTACCAAGGTTTATATTTATCTGGTGATAGATATAGGCAGATATTAGCTATAGAAGTGGACAGAAGCAGCTGGCTTTAGCATGTTTAGACCACAGCCAGGTACAGGTCACTACAATCAGCTAGAGTCGAACATATTGCGGTGTACTGTACAGGGTGCGGCCTAAAAAATTGTAAGTACCAGGCATCTCCTCTTTCGGGATAGCTCTAGGTTACTCAAATGCTTATGAGGTCTTTTAAAGTTTTGCCACATTTAGTCAGGGGTATAAGCAATTGGTCATTGTAATATTTATTATTTTATAATGTTGCACAATATCATTGTCTGAATTATTGAGAGGGTGCATGCTGCAGGGCTTGTTCTGAGTGACACATATCATGGTGTCTCTAGTTGCAGAAAAGTTTACAAAGAAGAGATTTCATAGTGACTACACCTCTGAAGCCCCAGAATATATAAGATTTGCACAGAATCCTTCTTCAGTGTTTTTTTATATGTGCATATATATATTATGGTAGAAGATGATAAGAAGGTTGGTGCCAGTTTTGATCCAGCAAGGTTGTATTGAAAATATAATGGCATTCCATAGGGACATTTTGAATCTCCAACTTATCTGGATATAATTACATGAGAGTATGGGTCAGTTGATTAGACAGAAAAAAACAGAAAATTGACCTTAAAACAAAAATGGCACTCTCCGCCTCAAAGATGTCAATGATCTACCTTCTTGTGTCAATGCTCTACCTTCTTATTAAACATGAATCTATTTGCCGTATTTGTGGGGGCAAAGGTCAAGACAGGTGTCTGTAACACATCTGTATGATCAGTGACATAATCTAATGCTGTATTGCAAAGACTGAGGTGAAAATGACCCGAAGGTGTGATAAGTGTGCATGTGCTATATTTAGATCCATATTATCTATCATTCTTAAGGAAACAAGAAAATATATTCATAAAGATAATTTAGGACTATTATTAGTTTGTGTGTATGATTGCAGCTGCATACGATCTCTGTCACTTGAGGTAATAACAAAAGAGGTAGCAGTAGCTGCTGGTGCAGGTTTTTATGCCGCACCCTGTACTGTACACCTTTGTAGGCCTATGTGCTCTAATTGTTGTTTATTACTTGTCACTGCATGCCATGATGAAAAAGCGATCCCTATATTGTTTTTGAAGTATGTCGATACTAATTTCTTGTCTAGCTTGTTGTAAAACCAAGCCAAGGCCAAGGCAATACACCGAATGTCGCTGTGTGTGATATTTGTGTTCAGTAGACATATTGCAGAGGCTGAATAGGGAACAGTGAAGCATAATATATTATATATAATTTGTGCAGTGTTTTTTTTGCTTCATTGATAAGTGGTGCTCTATTTATGCCACGGACGTATATTTGAAATGGTAAATTATATGAAGTCGCCGGATCTTGACAGTTTGAATAATCAGCCTGACTTACCTCTCTCTCTCTCTAAATGGAACTGGCCAGGGCAAGTCCATTTTGTCATTTTAAGGGAGGGTCAGTGTTTCAGTATCGCTTGACAGCTTTGAAACTGACTGCCAATGCGCTGAGCGGGAGGAATATTGAGATTTTTCCTTTGATTGTCCATGAGCAATGATTGACATTTTTTGTATTTGTGTGTGTGTGTGTGCAATAGTCTGCGTTGTAACCAAAAAGTAGCAACAATACACAATGTAGCAAGAAATAGCCCAGACATAATCAATGTCTGAAAAGTTTTGCTTGACTTGACTTAGATATCACCTGCATTTCTTATATTTATTCATAGTATCCTATATTGGTTTCCATGTCCCAATGAGCACTATTGAACCTAAAGTTTACTCAGCTTATATGACCAGCTAAGGCAGATGTAATTATGAGATGACAGGCTTAGAGTTTAAATCTTGGTACACATGTACCCTATGGGTGGGGTCTTTTTCCTTCCTCAGCAAAGATGGGACACACTGGCCTTTCTTATTTGTTGTCAAGTATATTATATTCACCTGGATGCGAAATTTTTTTTCGTTGAAGTTTGGTTAGACAAGGCACTGAAATGTCAGACAGGAAATAATTTTGTGTCTGACACTTCTGTCTTGACTATAAAAAACAAGATTTTCAAGACACTGCGGTCCTGCAGCATGAATGCTTGATAATTTCATGTTACGTGATTTTCTGAAATCTACATGCATAGTTTTGCGTTTAAATTTTTTAATTAATTTATTACCAGATGAGTAACAACATTTCAATAGATTTAGATTTTTGAAATAACATGTAATAATAGTACTACTTCTTTTTACTCCACTCAATTTAGATAAATTTTATTAAAAATTTAACTTACCTAACTTAAATATCGATCTAAAAATAATCTGTTGAATGCTTTTTTGCTCTTTGAATTTCTTAAATTTTGAGACATATGTAGCCACTGGTGTGGTGATCTGCCTAGAAAATTCTTTTTGTAAATGTTAATCTAAATTGTAGGAATGGGTGCATTTAGGTAAGGTACATGGCCAAATGTGCCACGTGCGTTTTCTGTGCATTGGATAAACACATGGTTTTCGCCTAATTATAATCTGGCGAAAACCATGCGTTTTCCATGCATTTATCCCAACGCATGGAAAACGCGCGTGGAACATTTGGCCATGATGTATTATGGACATATGTTGATTAGGGATAAGTCTGTCAAGTCCTCTGAATACCAACAATTTGGACTTTTTTAAGTACAGTTTGGGGTATTAAAGTCTGGTTCTCTTACCTAACTTAAATATCGATCTAATAGCTTTATTCTGCTGAACATTTAATTCTCGCTGATGCTGGCATTTATCATTTTTGGCTTTGGTCGGGTCAAGGGAAAAGCACATCCACTTATACATGTTTTTCTCTCAGCATGAATCAAATTCATTTAGCATTTTGCAAGTATTTCTTGTTGCTAGAATTTCTGTACGAATTTTCTGTCAGTTTTTCTTTTTAAAGTTGTGGATTTGTGGATAGATTCCAATGTATTCTGGTTTGTCGTCGACAGGTAAGAGTCCTGTCACATGCATATTCCTTTTGCACATATGTGCTCTAGTATTATTTTTATTACTGCAACTCGTTGAGGTGAAATTTCAGCGAATGCAAATCTGAAATTTATTTCACATGTCCGTTATCTATACATCTAAAGTAATAGTAACACTGAAAACAAAATTAAATTCTATTACCCCCCTCCCCTGAAATAGGAAACAACCGATTTTCATGCAAATCTAATAGGTTTTCCAAATGTGTGCCCTGCAGTTCCAATTACATTAGGTTATAAGGTCTTACATTCATGGAATTGCCATTTTTGCCACCTGCTTGCTGCAGGGCTTGTT
Organism: Alitta virens; assembly: GCA_932294295.1. Classification (NCBI taxonomy): domain Eukaryota; kingdom Metazoa; phylum Annelida; class Polychaeta; order Phyllodocida; family Nereididae; genus Alitta; species Alitta virens. The sequence goes on from OW028581.1 coordinate 11,186,464, forward strand.
CTGAGTGACACATATCATGGTGTCTCTAATTGCAGAAAATTTTACAAAGAAGAGATTTCATAGTGACTACACCTCTGAAGCCCCAGAATATATAAGATTTGCACAGAATCCTTCTTCAGTGTTTTTTTATATGTGCATATATATATTATGGTAGAAGATGATAAGAAGGTTGGTGCCAGTTTTGATCCAGCAAGGTTGTATTGAAAATATAATGGCATTCCATAGGGACATTTTGAATCTCCAACTTATCTGGATATAATTACATGAGAGTATGGGTCAGTTAATTAGACAGAAAAAACAGAAAATTGACCATAAAACAAAAATGGCACTCTCCGCCTCAAAGATGTCAAAGAACTACCTTCTTGTGTCAATGCTCTACCTTCTTATTAAACATGAATCTATTTGCCATATTTGTGGGGGCAAAGGTCAAGACAGGTGTCTGTAACACATCTGTATGATCAGTGACATAATCTAATGCTGTATTGCAAAGACTGAGGTGAAAATGACCCGAAGGTGTGATAAGTGTGCATGTGCTATATTTAGATCCATATTATCTATCATTCTTAAGGAAACAAGAAAATATATTCATAAAGACAATTTAGGACTATTATTAGTTTGTGTGTATGATTGCAGCTGCATGCGATCACTGTCAATTGAGGTAATAACAAAAGAGGTAGCAGTAGCTGCTGGTGCAGGTTTTTATGCCGCACCCTGTACTGTACACCTTTGTAGGCCTATGTGCTCTAATTGTTGTTTATTACTTGTCACTGCATGCCATGATGAAAAAGCGATCCCTATATTGTTTTTGAAGTATGTTGATACTAATTTCTTGTCTAGCTTGTTGTAAAACCAAGCCAAGGCCAAGGCAATACACCGAATGTCGCTGTGTGTGATATTTGTGTTCAGTACACATATTGCAGAGGCTGAATAGGGAACAGTGAAGCATAATATATTATATATAATTTGTGCAGTGTTTTTTTTGCTTCATTGATAAGTGGTGCTCTATTTATGCCACGGACGTATATTTGAAATGGTAAATTATATGAAGTCGCCGGATCTTGACAGTTTGAATAATCAGCCTGACTTACCTCTCTCTCTCTCTAAATGGAACTGGCCAGGGCAAGTCCATTTTGTCATTTTAAGGGAGGGTCAGTGTTTCAGTATCGCTTGACAGCTTTGAAACTGACTGCCAATGCGCTGAGCGGGAGGAATATTGAGATTTTTCCTTTGATTGTCCATAAGCAATGATTGACATTTTTTTGTATTTGTGTGTGTGTGTGTGCAATAGTCTGCATTGTAACCGAAAAGTAGCAACAATACACAATGTAGCAAGAAATAGCCCAGACATAATCAATGTCTGAAAAGTTTTGCTTGACTTGACTTAGATATCACCTGCATTTCTTATATTTATTCATAGTATCCTATATTGGTTTCCATGTCCCAATGAGCACTATTGAACCTAAAGTTTACTCAGCTTATATGACCAGCTAAGGCAGATGTAATTATGAGATGACAGGCTTAGAGTTTAAATCTTGGTACACATGTACCCTATGGGTGGGGTATTTTTCCTTCCTCAGCAAAGATGGGACACACTGGCCTTTCTTATTTGTTGTCAAGTATATTATATTCACCTGGATGCGAAATTTTTTTTCGTTGAAGTTTGGTTAGACAAGGCACTGAAATGTCAGACAGGAAATAATTTTGTGTCTGACACTTCTGTCTTGACTATAAAAAACAAGATTTTCAAGACACTGCGGTTCTGCAGCATGAATGCTTGATAATTTCATGTTACGTGATTTTCTGAAATCTACATGCATAGTTTTGCGTTTAAATTTTTTAATTAATTTATTACCAGATGAGTAACAACATTTCAATAGATTTAGATTTTTGAAATAACATGTAATAATAGTACTACTTCTTTTTACTCCACTCAATTTAGATAAATTTTATTAAAAATTTAACTTACCTAACTTAAATATCGATCTAAAAATAATCTGTTGAATGCTTTTTTGCTCTTTGAATTTCTTAAATTTTGAGACATATGTAGCCACTGGTGTGGTGATCTGCCTAGAAAATTCTTTTTGTAAATGTTAATCTAAATTGTAGGAATGGGTGCATTTAGGTAAGGTACATGGCCAAATGTGCCACGTGCGTTTTCTGTGCATTGGATAAACACATGGTTTTCGCCTAATTATAATCTGGCGAAAACCATGCGTTTTCCATGCATTTATCCCAACGCATGGAAAACGCGCGTGGAACATTTGGCCATGATGTATTATGGACATATGTTGATTAGGGATAAGTCTGTCAAGTCCTCTGAATACCAACAATTTGGACTTTTTTAAGTACAGTTTGGGGTATTAAAGTCTGGTTCTCTTACCTAACTTAAATATCGATCTAATAGCTTTATTCTGCTGAACATTTAATTCTCGCTGATGCTGGCATTTATCATTTTTGGCTTTGGTCGGGTCAAGGGAAAAGCACATCCACTTATACATGTTTTTCTCTCAGCATGAATCAAATTCATTTAGCATTTTGCAAGTATTTCTTGTTGCTAGAATTTCTGTACGAATTTTCTGTCAGTTTTTCTTTTTAAAGTTGTGGATTTGTGGATAGATTCCAATGTATTCTGGTTTGTCGTCGACAGGTAAGAGTCCTGTCACATGCATATTCCTTTTGCACATATGTGCTCTAGTATTATTTTTATTACTGCAACTCGTTGAGGTGAAATTTCAGCGAATGCAAATCTGAAATTTATTTCACATGTCCGTTATCTATACATCTAAAGTAATAGTAACACTGAAAACAAAATTAAATTCTATTACCCCCCTCCCCTGAAATAGGAAACAACCGATTTTCATGCAAATCTAATAGGTTTTCCAAAATGTGTGCCCTGCAGTTCCAATTAAATTAGGTTATAAGGTCTTACATTCATGGAATTGCCATTTTTGCCACCTTTGTGCTCTAGTACATCATAGTGTTTAGTCCATTTGTACAAAAGCGATGACGCTCATATGGCGTTGCCCTAAAGGGGCGTTCACACTGTCACGAGTGGGGATGGCGAGTGAGCGCGGATGACAAAAATTGTTAAGCCTGCTTATCCTTGTTCATACGTAAGTCACTCGACGAGCGATGTACGGATAGTCGTGTTAATCTGTAGAATGCTCATAGTCTCTCCAGATCACTTTTGAATATCTGTGGAGAGGGCAAACATTTTTAAGGATGTTTAATTTGGTGGATGTTTGACGAGTAAAATTCTTTACCTGAGGGTTGTGAGGCGAGTGATTTACGGACGTCCATGGCCATTCACGGCCACTCGTGGTCACTAGCGGGTACGCAGGGGAGGCTGTCAATTCGTGTATACTCGCCATCGTGTATACTCCCCATCCATTCGTGTTCGCTCTTGTACAGCTTGTGTAATGCTCGGGAGATGCTCGGCAGACCTCCGTAGCCTGCCCGTCGTTCTTCCGTCGACTGTCCTAGTGGCACCATGCCCATCCATGCCCATCCATACCCATCCATAGCCCTATCCTCCTTCACTCGTTGACCACTCGCCGAACGATCTAGGAGTGCCTCACGGATGCTCGTAGAAATAATTTATACGTGATTAACAGACTCCCGAATGACCACGAGTGAGCAATGTTTGACATCCGTGACTGCTCGGCTATCTTACTGGTGATGGTGTGAACGGGTCTTTAGCAGCACAGATACACAATAGTTTGTATCTGTGGATTGAACAGGCAATTGACTTCCTGTCACATTTTTGCCTCTAAACGTTAGTTCAAACGGCGAAGCGCTAGGCTGCAAATTGTGATGTTTTTCACACATGTAGAAATGTGTGGTATAGATTCCTTACCTTGAAAGGTAAACCCACACTGCCCAGCTTGCCATTATTTCAAAAGAAGGTCAGGTCATGGGTCAGGATAAAATGTGCCTGGAAATAGTTTTAAGCTTAAGTGAAGCTATTGTTTGCCATTGGTAGTCAAACGTCTGTCAGTTGCTAGTTGAAATAGTTACCCAACTGTGACAAATTGAATGTTTTGGGATTAACTTAAAGCACCTTAAACAAAACAGTGCAACTCAATGACAGGCGGCGAAAAAACAACAAAACGAAACAACCAAAAAACCCTTCCTCAGAATGGATGAGGGTGTGACTGAGGGTAGTAATTAACTTAAGATAGGATAGGATCATCATCCCAGCTGTCATTTGGATGAGACATTAAATTGGAGGTTCTTTGTACATGTGCCTTGGTGTCTCTGCTGAGGCAAGTAAAAGACCCACCCACGGGGTAAATATAAATACAATACGGATGGACATTGGATTCCTCCTCCTCCTGCTCTCTGACCACATCAGTCAATCCTTGTGAAACCAAGAATGTGCCTTAGATGGCTGAACTTATCTATCTATCTATATATCTGTCTATCGATAAGATAAGATAAGATAAGATAAGATAAGATAAGATAAGATAAGATAAGATAAGATAGGGTAAGATAGGATTATTATACGGCATTTTGTAAATTCATGGCTAATTAATTTTGTCTGAACCAACACTCTCCTACTAATTAGTGAGATTAGGATTCAACAAAACATTGCCACGGTTCAATGGGCCAGCTGTCAATCAATTGAAATTTGGCATATTAGTCTTGGCCTAGTAATGTGCCAGTCTGGCATAGTATTACCCGGATATACCAATTTGGTATAGTGTGAATAGGCCAATGTCAGAGAGGCCACTCCTGGCAGAGCGGCCACTCCTGGCAGAGCGGCCGAATGGTTAGAGTATGACCTTAACACAAAGACCGCGGTAAAAGAAGCAATTACATGTATCTTAGCAAATAATAAGGAATTAATAGATCCCAAATGAAATTAAGCGAGAAATACAAAGCTTCTACCAAGATCTGTATACGACAGAAGGGACCGATGTTAAGTCAATGGATACTTTACTACAAAATATGGAGGCAATCAATTTAAATAATAATGAACTGATAAACCTTAACAAATTCATAGGTAAGGATGAAATGGAAGTATCGCTTAGAAAAATGCAATCAGGTAAATCTCCCGGTAGTGATGGTCTACCTAAAGAATTTTATGAGGCGCTGTGGCATCAAATAACAATTTGCTTCATAAATGGCCAACTCACAAATACTCAAAAGGGAGCAATTATTAAACTACCGTACAAAAAGGGAGACAGGAGGCTGCTAAAAAATTGGAGGCCTGTGTCTCTCCTGAATGTTGACTATAAACTAATCAGTAGCACTATAGCAATCAGATTTTCTAAAGAAATAAACAAAATTATATCCCCCACACAGGGATGTGCAATCAAAGGTAGATACATTTTTGAAAATTTAAGATTAATTGAAGACTTGATAGAAAGGGATGAATCCAATATATGTCAGAAATACACAGGAGGGATGATAAAAATATTAGATTTAGAAAAGGCTGTTGATAGAGTAGAGCATGCATTTCTATTTAAAACAATAGAAAATTTTAATTTAAGCAATAACTTCACAAAATGGATAAAACTACTATATAATAAGATATATACAACAATTTTAACACCTTTTGGACAAACTGACACCATAAAGATATTCAGGACGGTTAGACAAGGGTGTCCACTAAGCATGCTATTATTTATAATATCATCCGAGCCTTTAATTAGAATGATAGACAACAATACTAAAATAAATGGGATTAAGATAAGCAATGAGGTAAACATTAAGATTAGTGCAAATGCAGATGACACCACCTTGTTCCTAAAAAATGAAAATGATGATATTGAATGTGATAAAATAATCAAGATATATGAAAAGGCAACTGGAGACAAATGTAATCAAGAAAAATCTCAAAGTCTCTATTTTGGCAAATATAGAGTAGAAAATAAGATAGAAGAACAGGAGCAGGTAGAAATATTAGGAATATGGTATCACCATAATTTCAATAAAAGAAGAGAAAAAAACTGGAAAACTGTATCAAATAGGATAAAGGCCAACCTGAACAAATGGCTCAACAGACATATGTCAATTTTAGGGAAATGTACCATAATTAATGCTTTTGCGATATCGCAAATACAATATCAACAGAATAATTCCACCAACAGTCAACATAATAAAAGAAATCCAAACCAAAAGTTAATCAATAACTTTATATATATGGCCTCCAGGGTACAGCAATGGCCACATGGCAAGACCCATACATGAAGGAGGTTTTAACCTCCCAGATATTAAGGCAAGATGTCTCTCCCAATATTATATGTGGGTATATTACTATATCAATAGCAACAAAGACCATCCTTGGACCATAATACATGGCCAAATGTGCCACGTGCGTTTTCCATGAGAAGGATAAACGCATGGAAAACGCATGGTTTTTAGCTAATTATAATTAGGAAAAAACGCACGTAGCACAATTGGCCATGTACTCCATAATATTCCAAGAGAAGGTAGGCAGCCTGCTAGATAGAGATAACAAAGCTCCAACATATAAAGGTACATTCAAGGAAAATACTGTATATGGTGCCATTAAAATGCCCCCTGCAGTGCATAGATTGGGGATGTACAAAACATTCGCAATAGAAACAGCACTTAAATCCAGAGATTGGACTGTAACATGGTCCAAATGGCAAAATAGGTACTTTAACAATGAACTTAAAATTATCATACACACCATCATATGTGACAATTGAACAGTGCCAAATACAGAAATAAATCTGGTAACTGCCCCATTTGTGATTTTTCATTTGTACAATCAAGGGACCACTCGTTCATCAATTGCCTTGGGACAAAATATCTGCATATTGAAAGAATGGGACATTACAATAGAATCAAATACACTATTTTACGAAGAGCTAAGCAAAAACACATAGTCTGGTGGTGGTCCAATATCTGCCGAAAGACGGCGCTTGTCCGGTGCGTAGCACCGGTCTTTCTGAGAACTCACGCAAAGCATCAAGGAATAATATAAAAAATGGATCGTTGAATAAGCGTCACAATGCTTGTTCAGTGCCATTTACGAAAATAGTACCTTCTGCAGTTGTGGGAATTCCATGGTAAAGTTGTTCAATTTCATAACTTTAGTCGAGTTTAAGTCAAAATAAGTCATCTGAACCAGTTTCACAGCGAGTGGCTTCTTGGAAGAAAGAAATAAGGCGTAGTTATCTACTTTGTGTGCAGACGACGCGCGGAAGCATTTCCCTCCCTGATTTCAGGGGAGTGGCAAATCGGTTATTAGAAAGGCCGGTGCTTCGCACTGGATCGTAGCGCCACCTTTTGGAAGAAAACAGGCGGTGGTCTTAAAAGTGAAGTGGTCTTGAGATTGGGGTGCCTCTCCTGTGATTGATAATGTTTACAATTTCACGATCAACTTACATCTGCAATATTATTATAAATCTAGATTATGGATATGAACTCGTGTATGTTGAGTCATATTTATACATCACACGATGACCAATTATACGTTCATATTTTCTGAATTCCACCCGTTTTTCAGATTGTCCTGGTCGTTTCAAATGCAAATTCATACAGAAATACCCAGCCTCAAGATCACCTGAGACATTTTAAGCCTTAAATGTTTGATCTTAGAATCCCCTATTACAGTACTCTGCAGAGAAGTTACAGGCAATAGTAATACTTGAAACATTTGAAACACAAATCGGTTTATCCAGGAAAGCTAAATATAATTAGAAAGCATGAAACCAAGTTAATAATTACCTACATAAGAAATGCTAAAAAAAATATATATACATCAAAAACATGAACTCGACTTATTTTTTTTTTCTCCAGAAATAAATTTAATTTCACAGTAAAATTAAAAGACCAAAAAGGCAAAAGATCAAAGTAAAAAATCTGTCCCTGTTTGATCAAAGATTAAACTTAAAGAGATCTTCATTAGGTAAATCTTCTTAGGTGAGTGACCTGAGCTATTTCAAAAAAATCTAGAAGAATTAAGGCTTACAGCTTTCTTAGTGGCATTCTGGTTTAAAGTTAAGGTGGAGGAGGTGGAGGAGATAATCAATCAATCAATCAATCAATCAATCAATCAGGAGGAAGAGATAATCAGTAAATCTATCAATATATCTATCTATGAATAAGAAGAATAATAAGAAGAAGACAGTGAAGAAGCAGTAGTAGTAGTAGCAGCAGCAGCAGTAGGAGTAGGAGAGTAGTAGTAGTAGTAGCAGTAGCAGTAGTAGTAGTAGTAGTAGTAGTAGTGTAGCAGTAGTAGTAGTAGTAGTAGTAGTAGTAGTAGTAGTAGTAGTAGTAGTGTAGCAGTAGTAGTAGTAGTAGTAGTAGTAGTAGTAGTAGTATTAGTAGTAGTAGTAGTAGTAGTAGTAGTAGTAGTAGTAGTAGTAGCAGCAGCAGCAGTAGTAGTAGTAGTAGTGGTAGTAGTAGTGGTAGTAGTAGTAGTAGTAGCAGCAGCAGCAGCAGCAGCAGCAGTAGTAGTAGTAGTAGTAGTAGTAGTAGTAGTAGTAGTAGTAGTGTAGCAGTAGTAGTAGTAGTAGTAGTAGTAGTGGTAGTAGTAGTAGTAGTAGTAGTAGTAGTAGTAGTAGTAGTAGTAGTGTAGTAGTAGTAGTAGCAGCAGTAGTAATAGTAGTAGTAGTAGTAGTGTAGCAGTAGTAGTAGTAGGAGTAGTAGGAGTAGTAGTAGTAGTAGTAGTAGTAGTAGTAGTAGTAGTAGTAGTAGTAGTAGTAGTATTAGTAGTAGTGTTTAAGCACAATCATTTAACTTTACAAAATCATTGTAAATAACTAAATATTTGTTAAACATTAGGAAATACATCCTGTCAAAACAAGTAATCTCACATTTACAATATTAGGACACCGATGTCATATTATGGTCACCTTGTTTTATGTTTCTGCTGTAAGATAGATGAACTAAATTCTTAAAAGGAATTTAAGGCAATTTTAGTAATTTTAGAAAATGTACTTCTTCAGACTTTTAGTGCATATCAAAAAGTTGATGCTTCAAACATGCAACATGGTTTTCGTGTACCACTCTCTAATTCTTGGTTATTTTGTAGATAAATTGGGAATAGAAAAAAAAAATCTTAAGTTTTAAAACGCTTCTGCTTCAGTGTTATTGCTCGGCAGATGAAATGAGAGGGCTTTAATGGGATTTTTTCCCCTGAGATTAGAATATAGCAATGGCCTACATATTTTGTAATTTTAGGCTCTAGCAAAGTTGTCACTGTCAATTGTCACGACATCAGGATTCATTGTTCTCCAAAATCTTTAAAAATATCCGCAACACAACAATTTTTGTCATGTGACACATTGTCTTGTGCATAGGTGGAAACCCCACCATTAAGACCAGCCTTGGTGCACATTTTACTGGTTATAATGGTGAGGTGGTCTTAATAGTGAGGGAAAATACAATGTATGAATGCACTTGGGTCAAAATATGGATGGTCTTAATCATTAAGTAGGTGGTCTTAGTAGAGAGGTGGTCTTAATAGAGAGGTGGTCTTAATAGAGAGGTGGACTTAATAGAGGGGTGGTCTTAATAGAGAGGTGGTCTTAATAGAGTGGTGGGTGGGTGGGTGATCAGGGCTTCACGTCCTGTATTTCTGCACCTGATGGGCTAATTAGGACAGGCAGGGACCATGACAATGAGATGAAGGATGAAACAGCCATCCAACTTAGGCTCGACCGGGAATTGAACCCGGGACCCAGCGGTTGGAAGCCCAGCGCGCTACCTCTGAGCTAGGCCCCTGCCCCCTGGTCTTAATAGAGAGGTGGACTTAATAGTGAGATGGTCTTAATAGTGAGATGGGCTTAATATAGAGGTGGTCTTCATAGAGAGGTGGTCTTCATAGTGAAGTGGTCTTAATATAGAGGTGGTCTTCATAGAGAGGTGGTCTTCATAGTGAAGTGGTCTTAATAGAGAGGTGGTCTTCATAGAGAGGTGGTCTTCATAGTGAAGTGGTCTTGATAGAGAGGTGGTCTTCATAGTAAGGTGGTCTTAAATATGGAGGTCGCTGTATGTTTTATATATTTATTCTAATGCAAAAATCAACTTCCAAACTCCTTACGGATAATTTGCTACTACAACCCCTCCAAAATACAAACATAACCAACACCAAACATCCATGTTGTGGACTCCAAGCAGCCTTATCATCTTATCATTACGCCTGCCTGCAGCTGGTCATATAAGCTAGCTAAAAGCTTCAGACAAGTAGCATTACATTGGCACAATATTTTACATGCTGTTGAAATAAAGTAAAATGTATTACATTCACTGAAGCTGACTAACATGTCAGGTAAATGACTAATTTGTAGTCAAAATGACTAAGGTCACGTGGACAGTCAAAACCGACTTTCAGTGTATCTCATGCTAAGTGGCACAAGAAAGTTTTCAGTTATTCGGTGACTTCCGTCTGAATCTAATCAGACAACCTACGACAATGACAGTTATCACAGCATAGCTAGTTACCTTACATTGGAGCAAGGAGACTCCCTCTAAGGCAAAGAGTTTTCCGCTGCCGAGGGAGCCACCTAGGTAATTAGGTACCCGCCTTCTGGCACAACAAGTCTCAAATAATTGTAGGACACATCTAGGTGTCTCATATGCACTGAGAATTGCTAAATTAACTCTTATCAGATGGTAGGTAATCAGTATTAAGAAGAAAATGAATGCAATATATTTTGGCCACTGTCATTTTGACAGACAGTGCACCTTTAAAGAAATTAGGACAGTCCTGTATTAGCCACCTGTTATTATCTGGTTAACTAAGTAATGGCTTGGCTTGTCTGTTGCCATGGTTACCAAAAATAGGGTTTCATTAAGGAGCATCTTCATGTAGTCAGTCATCACAAAAGTTACCATTGGTTATTTGCCTCTGGCTCGTGCCTAAAATTAGAAGTTTGGATCTTATTGTGACTTGACCTTTGACCCCTGAATCATTACCATGTGCAAATCATGAACTATGCTCTGTTCAAATTTAGTTTGGAACGCATTTTTACAGCATGGATCAAGTTATTTCAGATTTGTGTAGTATATATGTCACCTCCCTTGCCACAATATACATTGCAGTATAAGTTGGCAAGAAGGTAGCCACAACAGCATTTTGGTTGCCATGGATACCACACTCATTGTGTCATAACAAAATACTCTGCATATAAATTCTCAGCATGGCTAAATAGATGGCACTTTTCCATATTTGGAATACGCCTTCTACAACATTGACCTTTGACCCATAGGTAATTACCATGTGTAAATTTGCAAACATTATACTGTTTAGGTTTTCATTTGCATTTTGGTTGCCATGGATACCACATTGTGTCAAAAGAAAATACTGTGCACAAGTTTTCATATTTTGTGGTTAATTTGCTTTAGTTAATATTATTCATATACTCCCAGCACAGCAAATATTTCCATATTTGGAATAAGCTTTTGGGAGTCTTGACCTTGGACCCTGTAGCTCATTATAACATTTAAATCATGAACATTGTACTGTTAAATGTTTCACCTGACAAAATCTTTTACAACTAAGGTCAGAATTTTCTGGTAAACGTCATCTTCCTGGATGCAATACAAATTGGTAACTAGGCAGCCATAGCAGCATTCCGGTTGCCATTGATACCACAATTATGGTGTCATAAGAAACTGCATTTCATAAGCTTTCATATGATATGCCATTTGTGTGGATTTCTGTTCCATGGTGAAAACTGTAACATAATATATCCATGGAATGACTGAAAAATAACTAAATTTCCATATTCAGCATACTGCTATTGGTGACCTTGACCTTTGACCACCAAGGTATTCACCCTATTTCCATTCCGGTATCCTAGGCTATTAATTCTATAATAATGGGTGGAGTTGTGGATTATAGAAATATGGTTAAATCACCATTTCTGTGTAATGTTGAAATATGAAATTTTTAGTTTCCATGGCAACCGTGCTCAGTAAAAGGAAGTTTTTGCAGGTGGGTCCACATCCAAAAATGATAGTATTGACACCGTCTATCATTGTGCAAAGTTTTAGAGCTGTATCACAAAGTGAACGATTTTTCGGCTTAGAAACCTGACTATTTGTCCAAATCCGCAGCCTTTCCATTTCTTCCAAGAGATTTTGCTGGAACTCTTCGACAGTATCGTCTGTCTTTCAAGACTTGTTGCTTTTGTCAAGTTGAGTTTTTGACAAATCTTTTTGTATTTTTATAAAATTTTTCTGTTCCTGTAACCTTTAAATGTCAAATTAGAGAATTCTAAAGGTGTCAATATCATTTAAAATATCTCATTTAAAATTGATCTAAAAGTAGAAAACTATGTATGTAATAATTTAACAAAGAATGTAAGGTCCGCTATAGCCAAATTACCTTGTGGTGTTAAAATGGAGACTTGCCGTTTTGTCAATTTAGCTTTAGAAGATAGTTTGTGAGTTTGTAATCCTAATGAAATAGAAGATGAGTTGCACTTTATTGGTAAATGTGAACTGTATAATGAAACCAGAAATGAATTTTATGATAGTATATTATCTGTCAAATCCTAATTTTCCTTTTTTAAGTTTCAAGACTAATTTACATATTTAATGATTAATGAACAATTGAAAACCAGTAGATTTGTATTTAGATGATAAAAAATTAAAAGAAATATGTTATACAATTATTAAATTTTTTATTTTATTATTTTTACACTTCATGTTCACATTATCCGCTTAAGTTCAATTGATTTGTAGTGACAAATAAGCCCACTCGGGCTGGGTCCATATATTGTGATTTTCTTTTTTGTATCATATCAGTGTCTATTAGCAAGTATTCCAGAGTGATGGCACGTGGAATAAATAAGTTCAATCTCTTTGTGTCTTTTATTTGAGTATATATGTACATCTACATGGCCAATTGTGCCACGTGCGTTTTCCATGCGTTTGGATAAACGCATGGTTTTTGCCTCATTATAATAAGCTAAAAACCATGCGTTTTCTGTGCGTTTATACTTCTCATGGAAAACGCACGTGGCACATTTGACCATGTAGTGGTTTATTTATTTTGTATTTTATTTATACATATGTATGGGTGATTAGGGCTTTAAGTCCTGTATTTCTGCACCAGTTGGGCTAATTAGGACAGGCAGAGACCATGGCAATGAGACGAAGGATGAAACAGCCATCCAACTTAGGCCCGACCGGGAATCGAACCCGGGACCCAGCGATTGGAAGCCCAGAGCACTACCTCTGAGCTAGGCCCCCGCCCCCTCATACATACGTATAACGTAAGCTTATGTAGTTCAACAAGGAACAAGCAAAGTTCTTTCAATAAAGGTGTAGCACAATCTTAAGTTTTCGACAGAAGAAAATACCCAATTTCTTGGTGGATATAATGAATGCATATATGTTGGCTACTATGGTTTGAGGTCTTCACCCCAAGTGTTACCGCCGTTGCCACACGGAGTTCTGTTTTCCATTGCTTCGTCAACAACCATGATTGTGAATTTGAAACATAGTCCATCGAAAAAAAAGGTATTGAAAAAAATCCCTTTGTCCCAGAATCATCTAGTATTCTGTTTTCAGGAAAACGTTCTGAGATGGTTTTCTTTGGGAAGTTTTCTGAACCATCCAAAAAACGTTTGAAAAACATTTTATAAGATTGTTTCACCAGGACGTCCTTGCAATGTTTCCAGCAAACAACCATAAGAGGTTTTTTAAACTTTTTATAAAATTGTTTTACTGGGAGTTTCTTAAAACATTTCCAGCAAACAGCCAAAATAAATTTTTCAAGATTTATTTACTTGGAGTGTTTCCAGCTAACAGCCAAAAAGCGTTTTCCAAATGTGTTATGTTTATTTACTTGGACTTTCTTACACGTTATTCAAACAAGTAATTCTGCAATGATCTTTAGAAAATGTTCATGGATGTTGACTGTGTGTTTGTGTGTGATTAGGGCTTTATGTCCTGTATTTCTGCACCGGTTGGGCTAATTAGGACAGGCAGAGACCATGGCAATGAGACGTAGGAGGAAACAGCCATCTAACTTAGGCTCGACCGGGAATCTAACCTGGGACCCAGCGGTTGGAAGCCCAGAGCGCTACCTCTGAGCTAGGCCCCCGCCCCATGGATGTTGACTAAAAAACGTTTGGAAAACATTATACAAAGTTGATTTAATGGTATCTTCTACATGAATAGCTGGTGTAGTGGTTAGGGTGAAGGACTGTGGGGCTAAGGTTAGGTAGGTTGTAGGTTCTAACCCAGCTTGGGACAATCATCAATGAAGGCTGTTCTTTACTTTTTTTGTTCATCATACACCGTTTTCCCGCGGCAGCCATGTTGGCAATTTTGCCTCATTGACCTTATTTTGATTACATCATATAATTATGACTTCTTAACTTCTCCATTGTTCTTGCACTCTGTGACCTGACCATGGCCATTGTCGACTGATGATGTCACAATATTATAGTGCAAAGAGAGGTCAATAAGGCAAAAATGCTAACATGGCTGCTCTGTGAAAAGTGTGTATTACTTGTAAGAAATGAATAATATCAACTGAGTTGTACAACCTACCCTTCATCATTCAGTCAACATAAAAGTTTTAGATGGGAATGTTGAAAACCTTCATTATGTACATCTTCAAAAGTTGTAAAAATGTTTTGGTCAAACTTTGTGGATGTCTAAAACCATTTCAAAAAATGTTCAGTAACGTTTTTTGCCCCCCAGATATGCTGTCAAAAAACTTCTAAATGGACGTTCATATAACCAAATCTGGTACATTTAAAAACGTTATTGTGTTTGTTGGGTAGTACACACACATATGTACAATGTATACTGAGCTCTGTGTAATACGTTTTTACCCCGACATCCACCTCTTGACCTCCTAGAAACAAAAGATATTTCTCTAGTCTCAAAGGAGAGTAAAGTACAATGGATAAAAGAAATTTGAGTCGACAAGACAAAAAGGAGAGAAAAGATTAAGGAAGCTCAGGTTTCCTTCTACAAGGCAGGTGGCTGTTCGTGGAAAGCCGAGGGGATTATTTTTGCCTTTTTTCTTGCACCCAGTGAAGCCTAGTGTTCATGGATGTTGTCAACAACACTGTGCCAGCAAATCAGATTACCTAATAAATCCTAGACATTGGTTATCGAATCAGGCACTAATAGGAACAAACTCATTCAGCCCACGCACATATTGCTTACCATAAGACCTATTGCCAAGCAAGCATGGCCAACATACATGTGCGTCCGAGTTTGCAGAATGAGCCCCATGCAGCAGTTTTTATCATTTTTCATTGGATTCTATGTGCATGTGGTTTTACAGCTTTCCTACCCATCTGAATCTATTTTATACTGAAAAATAATGAGTGCACACACTACTAGAATGCACATGGGATGTGCGGAGCTCTGCCCATTGGAGCAGGGACACTTTGATCCCAAGTGGCCACTGGCCATTGAAGTGGGATCCAAATCGTCGCCAGGTTGCATATTGGGACAAGAGCCGCATTTTGACTGTAAGCAGTGACATTTAAGGATCCGACAGTTGGTACCATTGAACGATGATGTTGACTCATATGGAGTGTGAAAAATGTTTAACTTGTTCAGAATCACTTTTCATCGCTTTAATTGATGTATCCATACCATTCTCTAGTAAAGGAATTTCATTGGTCAGGAGTGTCACGGCGGGGTCAACTCATTTAACTATAACGTCTGGGTCTTTGCTGATTGGCTAGTTTTAAGGTGTATTTCGACTTATTTGCTGTAGTCCAGGGGCCAGCGGGACTTACCGGTGCACCCCCCCCCCCCCCAAGGACTCTATGTGTATGGAACCATATGTGTATGGTAGAAAAAACATGTTTCCAAGAAAATAGTTGGAATCTTATATCTCATCTCCTAATTGACATATTTGAGTGCTTGAAAAGACTAAATGGTTTTCAGACAAGAGTAATTCACACATAGACATTACCATGCCCTCAGTGCACTCTTTGACATCATATCTGTGGATGCTGTGATTTTCTTAATCAACTTTTTCATAAAACTGGTTTTTACTTTGCCATTTTATATCATTGTATGTATTTGATGCATTTAACAAATAGGATTTGCTAATTTTGCATACATTATGGTGAATTTATGGACAGCTTTATTGTTGCTTTTTTGCTGCTGATACTCGCATAGGTTCTACTAAGCAGGTACTAACCATTCTAAAGCTGAAACTCCATGCTGCTGTCATGGATAGTTCACTGGGCTACTATACTAATTGAGGATTCTACATGCAGTTGTCAAACATTGCTTTGGACCAGTGCACTCACTGTATATAGGTATACATTTACAATGAGACAATGAGCCGAAGCAATAGAGATAAGTTTGTTGTCTCTTATACTGGCAGACTTGGTGACTCGAAGTTTAATTTATCTTCAAGCTTACCACCAATGATAATGTTTAGTTATCTTGACATTATTTTTCACAACACAATGAGGACAATTGTCCTGATCAGCTGCCAATTGGTGAACCTGTAAATATTCTAAAAGTAGCTGTGAAAACATGGATGTCTTCGGAGAAAAGATCTTTACTCTGCATGGCCCACGTTTTTGGGCTATTTGAATCTTCTTGGCATGGCTTGTAGAACTATATTGCTTAGACCCCACAGGTTGAGATGAATGCAATAACATGCTATTCATCTCCTGTATAAGAGTTTGTGCGTCACATCCCAGTGAACTTGAAGTGTCTGAATGTTGCCTTGTGAGACAAGCTCAGAGAAATGATCGAGTTTCCCAAGTATATGAAGCGATTGAACACCCATTGGCTCCATTGTTTAATTCTTCCCTAGATGTTATAACAGTTTTCATAGTTCACCTGATCATTAAGAGTCCAAGCATCAGATACTAGTTCCTCACATCGCCATGCTTTTCCATATCAATGTTCCACAAATAAATTTGTCCTGAGTTCTGAGTTCATCACCATTCTGACATGTCAGACCATGCCATGCAGGATAAGAACACCTCATTCCATCTATACAGCAGAGACAAGGGCCTCTAAAGAGTAGGCATCTTATGAGTAAAGTCATTTACCTTTTTATTCTATGCTTATCTACAACGGTTGCTGGCCCTATCATGGCTGCTTTTCTATATCAATGTACCACAGTTAGGTCAGACCTTTCATGTACAACAACACTGTTAGTCAAAATAGCACAAGGCTACAATACAAACCCTTGTGAAGAGAAGTTGGGATTTTTGCTCACTTGCTTACATTTGTATCCACCCAATCCAATAAGCTAGAGATGGCCTACTCACTGGAGAGTTGATAACATAATCATGCTGCTGGGCTGCTTAACCAACTGAAATCAGCAGTGATAATGGTACTAAGATTGGACCAATTTCGGAGCCCTATATAAGCCGATGGACAGGCTTGCTGCATTTGGATCAGTCTCATGGTTATAACTTCTTCTTGAGTCATCCATGAAGTGGGACTTCATACCACCACATACAGGATCACTATTCATCACAAGTGGAATGTGGAATTTGCAATTTTGCCATCAATAATCCAGTTCTACTTTTGGCAGACAGGGTGCCAAAGAGGTCAGTGGCCTTTGCCTAAAGTAGTGGATGCATGTATATCAAGGAGAAGATGATTGTGCAACATTTCCAGGAACTGTTCTTGTTCAGAAGTGCCGTATTATTATTTTTTGCTTCAGAACTGCCGCACTTTTTTCATGAAAATGAAAATAATGAAAGTACGGCACTTCTGAACGAGAAACAACTACGGCACTTCTGAACCAAAAAAAAAAGTATGGCACTTCTGAAGCAAAAAAAACAATACGGCACTTCTGAACAAGCCACAACTACGGCGCTTCTGAACCAAAAATAAATAAATACGGCACTTCTGAACAAGACACAACTACGGCACTTCTGAACCAAAAAAAAAAAAAAAAATACGGCACTTCTGAACAAGAAACAACTACGGCACTTCTGAAGCAAAGAAGCAAAAAAATTATACAAAGTTCTGAACAACTACAATGATTTATATATTATTGGTAATTAATGTATGGGAAAAACGTCAAATTCCAGGAGAGACGAAATCTACCTGGGATGGTGTTTATTTTGGGTGGGTCAGACAGGAACTATTTTTTTTTATTAACACAAGAAGTGTACATGGTCTGCTTTTTTGGGAGGATTTGGTGGCCTTGAAAAAGGCCGGGTTGTTTTGTGGTATCTTTATACCATGTTATCTTGCCATGGCACACTTTCTTCTTCTGAATTAACATAGTTGACCAAGTACTTCTGTTGATTCTTGGCTGCATCAGTCATAGAATGGCCTCTAGTGGGTGGTGGCATTTCATCAATTTCTCCAGCTGCCCTCCAATTTCCTGGGGTGATTACATGTGTGATTGAATCTTCCTGGTCCACCATGTTGTTTTGGGCAGTTGGATACCTTATTCTCATCAGATTGTGGAGGCAGCAGCATGCAATGACTATGGATTCCACTGTCTTGGTTTTCTGTGTCATGGTAGTCAGGAGACACCTGAACCTTGCTGCAAGGATCCCAAATGCATTTTCCACAATTCTTCTTGCCAGGGAGAGTCGGTAATTGTATATCCTCTGCTCCTTGGTCATGTTTCTGAGGGGCAGTGGCTTCATCAGCCAGGTTCTCAAAGGAAAGGCATCATCTCAGACAATGAAGTAGGGAAGAGCTATGCCACCAGGAAGAATTGGTTCAGGTGGAGGTAACCCAAGGGTCCCTTCTTCAAGTGCTTCCCTCAGGACTGTCGTGCTAAAAACTCCTCCATCCGATCCAGCTCCGTTAGCTCCACAGTCTACATTAAGGAACTTGTAGTCAGCATCCACAAGAGCCATGAGTACAATGGAGTGGTATCCCTTGTAGTTGTAGTACACGGAACCACCTTTGGGAGGACATCTGATGGCCACATGCTTTCCATCAATGGCTCCAACACAATGAGGAAAGTTCCATCTTGAAAAGAATAGTTCAGCGACTTGTCTCCACTCTTCTGGAGTTGTGGGGAAGGCTAGGAGATCATCAGAATACTCTGCAATTATGGCTTCACAGACTTCTCGAATTATCAAGCTGATGGTGTTGTGGGCCACTCTAAAGCCATACATGAGGGACTTGTAGCTGTCTCCAGTTGCCAAATAGCGTAGGGTGATGGCAAGTCTGAGTCCTGGCTCCAAAGCTTTCCTCAAGAAGGTGTCTTTTTTGGTATTCCTAAGACCAATTTTGTCAAGGACCTCTTGGAATAAGGCTGGTTCCATTCTCATAAAGTTGGTGTAACTTTGGGTATCCTCGATGAACAGTTCATTCAGTAGACGCTCATAATATCCCACCTGAGGTCTTCTCAACAGCCAGGGCCTCACCCAAAACCTCCTCCTCCCCCTCCTCCTCATGGCTGCCAGTTTTATTTTTTCTCTCTTCCTCTCCTCCTCCTCAGCCAGTGCTGTCATCACACAAGCAAGATGTAAATTAAATGTATAATTGGCCTGAGCAGCTACTAGTAGCAAGGCTCTATTTCGTTCTTGTTGGTGCATGTACTTGGTCCTTCCTCTTCTGCAGCTAGAGACAGAATGATCAAGAGCAAGAGATGCAGCCCCTATTTATATATTTTGGTCATTAATGTACGGGAAAAACTTCAAAATTTCAGGAGACACTTGACGTGTTGTACGGGTACGGCTTTCCCGTCGTTATATTCTAAAATTAGAGTTACCCATAGAAGCCGTCCAGTTACCCGTGGAAGCCGGCGGATTACCCGTAGAACCTGGCGAGTCACCCCTGGAATTCGTCCACTAAGTGGCCGTAACCCGGCAGGTAACCCGTGGAAGCCGGCGGGTTACCTGTAGAACCCGCCGAGTCACCCGTAGAACCCTTTTTGGCGCCAGAATCCGTCGCCAACCCGGCCAAAAAAGCTGTTGCATAACCGTTATGTAATACTACGGGTTCACTACGGCAAACCCGTCTAAGTGTGAAAGGGGCTTTAGGCATGCAAATTGAAAGCTCCAAGTCAACGCACGACGTTGCGGAAAATGTCAATGTTTAGGAAAATTACTAGGCACGAAACACGCCCAAAAGCAATACGAGGCTGTAAAAAAATATCTGCCTTAAAACTACGCCATGTAGCAAAAAAGACAGCGATGGGCGATTTTTTGCGGGAATGGCGACATCACGTTTTTCATGCAGTGAATCGGCAATTTTATCACTGAATGACTCAGTCATCGTCGATTAAACCTAATTACTCATTTCCTATGTGAATTGGTGCTAGTTAATTGGTCCAGACAATATTTATTAAAACCTGTTGTAAAATACCACGACAAATGACAGGATTACTGCAAGGTTACATAAGACGAACTCACAATTAAGATAAGCTCACCATAATTGCTCTCAAAACTTCCCTGTCACTGTAGTTTACCTCACTATAAGACAACATCGCCATTAGGGCCAGTACATTTGACAAGGGGTGGTATAAATAGGGAGATTCCATTTCGTTAGTTTTGACATTTTGACGATGTTTTGCCATACTATCAGAAAACATAAAAATGAATTTATTTGTACCTCTACCACATGACGAATTTCATAAAAGTATGGTATTCTATAGAGGTGCAAAAGCATGGAACAATTTACCAGATAATCTGAAGGAATGTCAAGATATCTTAACATTTAAAAGACTTTTGAAATGTCATATAAATAGAATCAGAACTATCAGTTAATCTAATGTATCAAACCATATTTTATTGTTAATGTGACAGATGTGATAATTTATTTATATGACTTGCTGTCTGAAATTGCTTTTATGTATATTTTGCATTGTTCTAGTTTTAAGGGCCCAGACGCAAAACAGCCATGCTGATGTGGTTTTTTATCCTTATTAAATATAGTCAAAAGAAAAAAAAGTACCCTGTCGAAATATAAAATCCACCCCGAAGTCAGTAGTTCAAATCAATAAGTTAAATTAGGTTTAACAAAGACTTAATCTGTAAGGTCATTCAAGTCTGTGCAAGATAGCTAGGACAAAAATACCATAGGATACAATATTAGAAAATGTTAACGGATTTTGCTCCTGAAATTCCTGTCTCTTCATGGCAAGGGAGGTGGGTGGGTGGTTGATTAGGGCTTTACGTCCTGTATTTCCGCACCAGTTGGGCTAATTAGGACAGGCAGAGACCATGGCAATGAGACGAAGGATGAAACAACCATCCAACTTAGGCTCGACCAGGAATCGAACCCGGGATCCAGTGGTTGGAAGCCCAGAGCGCTACCTCTGAGCTAGGCCCCCGCCCTATGGCAAGGGAGGTAACTCTGTGGGTGAAGATCTCAAACCCCAAGAGGCCAAAACGACACTATACAATGCACACTCTAGTTATGCTGATCTATCTCACCCATAGTAAACACATCAAGTAGTACTAGGTTGAGATTAACAAGGTGCTAACCAACACAGGGTGGGTGGATTAGGGCTTTACGTCCTGTATTTCTGCACCTGATGGACTAATTAGGACAAGCAGGGACCATGGCAATGTGATGAAGGATGAAACAGCCATCCAACTTAGGCCCGACCGGGAATTGAAACCAGGACCCAGTGGTTGGAAGCCATCGCTACTACTGAGCTAGGCCCCCAAACCAAGGGGTCATTGACATCTCTGCTAAGAACAAGAAAGGGAAAGTCAGATCTTAACTCTAAACCCAGCCCATTAATGGACTTAAATTATTAAGGTTGAATCAGCAAGTTCCAATATGTCCAGCCAAGTGAGGTTATTCAAATTAAGTCAAATCAACAAAGGACAGTTATTAAGTTGAGAAACAACTTAAATCATGCAATATGTCATTGAATTGTGCAGTACATAGAAATGGCTAGTAACAGACAGCAAAAAATGATCAAAGTACAGGTTAGCTCAGTCAGTTAGACGACTGCTTAAAATACTTTTGTGGGAATCTTGATTGCGTTTTAACAAACTAAATAGGTAGCAGGTCGTTTTGGCCTGCCAGCTGAGTCAGTTCGGCTTTTCAGCTGAGTCCATTCAGCTTCCTATTTATTTGTATAGGGGCCGAATCGACCACAAAAACGAGACGGTTTCGGCACCCGTAATTGAGACGTTTCGACCTCCTGATTTAAGTGAAGGAATCGATTTTTAATGTATAATGAAATAATATCCAATTGCTATTGTTTAAGTGCACTTTGATGCACTGGATAAAGGAATAAAGAAAGAATTGAATGCAATTGGAAATGTTTTGTGATATTACTTGAAAGAATGAGATGATGCAAGTGTAAAAATGAAAACATATATTAAAAACGAATAAAACCCACATTTATGTTTGTTTTAATATATATTTCAGGAAAGGGAATTGTTCAAGGCAAGTCCCCCTGTTTGTACTTATGTCGACCAGACAACACTCAGACTATGAACATGTTTATCGAAAGCTGCTAGAAATTCTGCCAGCTGCCCTACAGGTTACTTCATTGGTCTTGGATTTCGAGGCAGCCATGTGGGCCTCGGCAAGGTCTTTGTTCCCTGACATCAGACTACATGGATGTCATTTCCACTGGACACAGGCCTTGTGGAGGAAAATTCAGTAACTTGGACTGTCCGTGTCTTACAAAAATGATGAGGCTACCAACAAGTTCTGCAAGAAACCAATGGCTCTACCGTTTCTTCCAAAAGAACATATCCGTGACGTGTTCCATGTATTCGAACAGTCTGCTGGCAATTCACATGCTTTGTTCACAGACTTATGCCGATATGTGCAGAGCACCTGGATTGACAGCAGAGTTTGGCCACCCTTAACCTGGTCGGTTTTCGCCCGAAGCATATGGATGAATAATCACTGCGAGGGCTGGCACCGCCGGTTGAATCATCGTGCACAGAATAATTCCCTAAGATTTTATATGCTCATCCATCTACTTGAGAAGGAGTCAAAATTCGTCGGGATACAAACCAAACTTGTTGCCAAAGAAAAGTATTCAGGTATCAGCGTGCCAAGTATAGCCGACTTCAAGACAACATCTATGAGTACTGGGATGCTTACATCCAGCAAGGACATGATGGCCATGGAATTGCTTAAAGAAATCTCTAAATTCCATAGTCCTGTCATGGATTAGACACTACTAACAATGTGAATCAATTTTAATATTTATTTATTTATTTACAGTTGTAAATAAATAAAACATTGAGGGAATGCAAGTCAGCTCAACTTACTCAAATTAAATCATCCTTGTAATCATAATACAAATTAAGTTGAACTTATAATAAAAGGCCTTATTAATTCAACCTGACCGGGCTTAGGTTGTTGTGGATGATATTCATAGTCTACCTTTGCGAAAAGGTCCTTCATTGAGTCAGCCATATAAAATCTGCTGAGATCAGATAGTTTGGTATATTCATTAAAATGTGTTCTCTGAAAAGGTCAAGTATGGGCTAAGGCTCTCCTTGTAGGGAGGAAAGTATAGACATTAATGACCTGATCCAGTTAAAAAGTCAAAGACACTATGCTTACATACCATATTTGTGGGTGGGTGGGTGATTAGGGCTTTACATCCTTTATTTATGCACCAGTTGGGCTAATTAGGACCATGGCAATGAGATGAAGGATGAAACATCCATTCAACTTAGGCTCGACTGGGAATCGAACCCGGGACCCAGTGGTTCGAAGCCCAGAGCGCTACCTCTGAGCTAGGCCCACGCCCCATACCATATTTGTAATAATGATAGTTGTTATAATCAGCTTTTCATCAATATGTGACAAAGATTTTGGTTAAATCAACCAAGATATCGGTTGAGCATACAACTGTATTTGGGTAATATAATATAACCAATTTTGATGATTCAATCTATCAATCAGATTTTTAAGAGCATGCTTGCTTTAAATATAAAACCTTGGTTAATCACAGATTGATAAAATCTGGTGTCAGAGTGGTGTGTACAAAATGATACAATTATAATTGGTATTCAGATGTGTCCTGTAATTAGGGCAAACGAGACGCAGGTGCAATATGTCACAAAGGTTAGAAATTGGACATGTTTAGTAATGGCCTTATTACGGAAATCTTTAGAGACCTAATAACTACTGCAGAATGACGCCATCATACATTCACAATGAATTGGACTGTTCACAACCACGAAACCTTGCCCGTTGTTGGAAAATCTTGCTATTTTGAAAGTTTATTTGTCCATTGTAATATTTAATCACAGGCGATTCCAGAGCTGGGCATTGCTATGTTAAGACAGATTAAGAATGAAGTAGGGTTTGAACAGTAGGGTGGTCTAAAAAATTAAAGTTGTTATTTTTGCTGCTCCACAAGGCTGCCCCTGTTCCTAATGACCAACCAAACTTCCATATCCCTCAAAATTTATAAAAATTGAAGAATATTTAGGGGTTGCACCCAAAATGCACTTTTATACTTGTCATAATGGAAATGTAATGGGAATAATATAAGCTGGTCAACGTCCGTACTTTTGTAACATTTAATTCTAATCACTCCTGCTTGCCATACATGTTATTTCAGTAGCCTGTGGAATTGCAGTATTTGTTTGCAATAGTTTTCTTTCGGTGCCATGGTACGTTAACTATTCATGCCCTTTTTGTGGCATCATTGATGGTGAGTGCTGACAAATACACAGTGTTCTGTGTGTTTGTGTGTGATTAGGGCTTTATGTCCTGTATTTCTGCACCCATTGGGCTAATCAGGACAGGCAGAGACCATGGCAATGAGACGAAGGATGAAACAGCCATCCCAACTTAGGCTCAACTGGGAATTGAACCCGGGACCCAGCGGTTGGAAGCCCAGAGCACTACCTCTGAGCTAGGCCCCTGCCCTCACACAGTTTTCTGATAATTTCGAGGACGTGTGAAGTAATAGACAGCGTAACAACGGCCATCTGAATGTTGCGAGAGCTTTGTGTCGACTGAGATGGTGTCAAGACAAAGAATTAGAGACATACAAATGTTAGCCTAATTTGGACATAGACAAAATAATGAATAAGAGTTGGTTGGATAAAGATTTTACAGATTGCCAAAATATTCTTTTTAAATAACTTTTTTACTGTTTGATCTGGATATGATTCTACAGAAACTGTAGATTAATGCATTGGTGTAGCTTTCTCCAGAAAACTAAGAAGAGGGAACTGAGAAATAAACTAATATATTGGAAGAAGCAGTAGCACTGCATCTGCATCATACCCACAAAAATAATATATTAATGACTTGCCAATAACATACAATGCAGACTCAGGGGAATCAAACGCAATTGTGCGGAAGCTCTGAGAGTCCATTTTAAAGATATATTACTTGGTGACTGATGATCTCTTATCAGTATGAATACTTTGTAAATTGATCTGTCATTAATGGCACTCCCTGAATAAGCTCTAAAGAAAATTTCAGTATTGTGCGTAAATTCTATCAAAGTGTGCAACAGCCTTTTTATCCAAATGACCCAAATTTAGGTATATATTCGTTATATGAAAAAAGGAAAAGGGGCAACCTTGTGGAGCTACATTTATATTTTCCCATATACTTCGGACCACCTATTGAACAGCCACTACTTTAGAAGTCAACCATGCTAACCGTTTGGCTACTAGGGGGTAAAGGGGTAGTTGAAGTTAACAAAGGTTGAACCTACAAGGTAGAATTAACTGACTATGGTATGTATATATAACTGTGGTTAGGTCGTGTACAGGAGAATACTAGGTGTAGAAAGAGAACATCATAAGTCGACCCTTCGAATGATGGAGTTTTATACAAGCAGCTGTGTGTGTGTGTTATTGTTTAATGCCTAATCAGCACCTGAGTGGGCTATGTAGAGGCTCTCTAGGTTAAGATTGATTATCTATATTTGGTAGTAGAAACCAGAAGCATGTAAAAAATCAATAATTGTCTGTGTTGGATATCTGGTAAAGAGATGTTGTAAGGTAGTAGCTTGAAACAAAGGTCTTCTAATGCGTTGTAAGCGGGTGCAATCTAATAAAATATGTTTGATTGTTAGGGGGCACCGACAACTCTGGCATACCGGTGCCGGTTCATTGACTAAAAGGTGTAAATGTGTAAGTCTTGAATGTCCTATGAGGCATCTTTGATATATGCCTTGATCTTTGCAAGTATTGAACCTACTAGGTATTTT
The DNA here is from genome assembly GCA_932294295.1 of Alitta virens. Taxonomy (NCBI): domain Eukaryota; kingdom Metazoa; phylum Annelida; class Polychaeta; order Phyllodocida; family Nereididae; genus Alitta; species Alitta virens. The sequence continues at coordinate 11,212,487 of OW028581.1, forward strand.
ATTTTAAATGCAAGGTAAGATTGAATGCAACTCGTTGTAATTAAATTCATTCCATTGTCTTTGCCAGCAAGACATATACAAGCAGCTGAATGATCATGAACAACAGTATTCACATTTAACTTCAGAAGAACAGATTTACTCATCAGATCAAATATGCCATTGGAACACAAGCCTAGCACATGGGTGTAATTTCATAGACATAGCGAACTAATTATATTAAATAATTAGTTAAAAATTATATTAAATAATTAGTTTAAAATGTTGGATAATTAGTCCAAAATTATTGCATGAAACATCCTGAAACATTTTTTCTTCTGAAATGCCACATTATATTTGATTTCATGACGTCATGACACTTAACAGAATCCAAACAGATGTTTAAGCTGGAGATACGGAAAGAAAAATCTTCACATTGTTGGCAAAACCACTGAATAATACTATTAAGTAAAATATATCAGCTTTGTGTATTGCTTAAACTATTTATTTCCTAAGTTAAACTACAACTAAATTTTTCCAATGGGAGTTTTCAACTTAAATTGACCAAAAAGGCAGTAAAAGCAACTGACATTTTAGAAAATCTGATGGTGCCTAAAATGACTCTCTCCCACAGATGTTTATTCGTTTTATCTCACATTTTAGTTACCTTCAGTCAAGATCATGAATGCTTTTAATGACTGTAATAAATTTTATATTATTTCATGTTTATTGTGGGTGGATTAGGGCTTTATAATGTCCTGTATTTCTGCATCTGTTGGGATAATTAAGGCAGGCAGAGACCATGGCAAAGAGGTGACCAATGAAACAGCCATCTAACTTAGGCTAGACCGGGTATCAAACCCGGGACCTAGTGGTTGGAAGCCCAGTGCCCTACCACTGAGCTAGGCTCCCACCCAACAATTTAACTATGGTTGACTAACTTAACCAGGTAACATTTTATGGGTAAAGTCATTGTAGGTACTGACAAAAGTGCTCACAGTGTAATCAGATCTCAAGTTTATGCAATGAATTTCTATAACAATGAAATATTCAAACATTTTTAATGCTGTAAGCTACAATGGCAAATATTGTAAACTCACTGCCATAGACAGCCACTGGCATTAATATTTGATTCCACACTGCAGCGGGTTTGAATAACAAAAGCATCACGTCATTATTGCCAAATTTCAAATCAAATATCTTGTTAGAACCAGAGAACCACGGCTGTGTAATGTAATTGATAATATTGTGTAATATAATTGATAATATTACTTCGTAAACCCGACATCAACAAACTGGGAGTTATGCGAAATCTGCTCATTTTGTTTATGAAACATTTCTTCATTAATGTACTTTTAAATTTACCTCAGTTGCTGATAGAGAAGCTGTTGCACACAAAGCAGGAGCCACAGGAAATTAGCTCAACCAAGGATTAACAGAAAATGAGGCCAACTTATAGCACCATTATTCCCTCCATACTTATAACGAAAGAATGATTACCAAATTAAGCTTTTATCAAATATTATTTCAAGGAATATACTATATTCTATAGTATTGTTACAAATGGATATTTCCAAGAAATATACTTTGTTACAAAATGGATATTTCCCAAGGAATATACTATATTCTATAGTATTGTTACAAATGGATATTTCCAAGGAATATACTATATTCTATAGTATTGTTACAAATGGATATTTCCAAGGAATATACTATATTCTATAGTAGTATTACAAATGGATATTTCCAAGGAATATAATATATTCTATAATATTGTTACAAATGGATATTTCCAAGAAATATACTTTGTTACAAAATGGATATTTCCCAAGGAATATACTATATTCTATAGTATTGTTACAAATGGATATTTCCAAGGAATATACTATATTCTATAGTATTGTTACAAATGGATATTTCCAAGGAATATACTATATTCTATAGTGTTGTTATAAATGGATATTTCCAAGGAATATAATATATTCTATAGTGTTGTTACAAATGGATATTTCCAAGGAATATACTATATTCTATAGTGTTGTTACAAAATGGATATTTCCAAGGAATATACTATATTCTATAGTATTGTTACAAATGGATATTTCCAAGGAATATATTATATTCTATAGTATTGTTACAAATGGATATTTCCAAGGAATATACTATATTCTATAGTGTTTTTACAAATGGATATTTCCAAGGAATATACTATATTCTATAGTATTGTTACAAATGGATATTTCCAAGGAATATATTATATTCTATAGTATTGTTACAAATGGATATTTCCAAGGAACATACTATATTCTATAGTATTGTTACAAATGGATATTTCCAAGGAATATATTATATTCTATAGTATTGTTACAAATGGATATTTCCAAGGAATATACTATATTCTATATTATTGTTACAAAATGGATATTTCCCAAGGAATACACTATATTCTATAGTATTTTTACAAATGGATATTTCCTAGGAATATACTATATTCTATACTATTTTAACAAAATGGATATTTCCCAAGTAAAAAAGACACAGATAATGTTCATTTCTCAAACAATATGAAATTGAAATTACTTGTGTCAAACAGGTTAATAAACGAAACATAGATAGATAGATAGATAGATGTGTGTGTGTGTGTGTGTGTGTGTGCGTGTGATTTTGGCTTTATATCCTGTACCGGATGGGCTAATTAGGACAGGCAGGGACCATGGCAATGAGACGAAGAATGAAACAGCTGCCATCCAACTTAGGCTTGATCGGGAATCGAACCCGGGACCCAGCGGTTGGAAGCCCAGAGTGCTACCTCTGAGCTATGCCCCTGCCCATAGATAGATAGATAGATAGATGTGGGAAGTGCAGCCCTCTAAGGCAAGTTCTTGCTATAATTGAGGGTTGATTATTGAGGTGAGAGAGAGGAGTCCACCCATGTTACATATATACCCCATGGGTGGGATCTTAAACTTGCCTCAACATAGACACTAAGTGCAAGGGATCGCCAATTTAACGACATCAAGCTGCGATGATGCTCACCAGCAGAATATAAAGCATTTGAAAAGCGAAAACTATTAACACATATAAATAATTGAGAAGATTTATATTAACTGTGATTATACATTAATTTGTAAAGTGTAAGTGATATTCAAAAGCAATGTTTGCATGTATATTGATAGCTTATTGTCATCAGTAGAATTGTCATGTTTTTGTTTTGTTGCTGTCATATGCCCCCTCTGGGCTGGGTACAATCAGCACACTTCATCAATAAAATAATCAATCAAAATATTACATATTTCTATTGTGACCCTTTAAATGATTGACTAACTGTAACATTGCACGGCCGTTGGGTCATCATTAATTTGCTTGTAAAAATTAGTTAGCCCAATGTGCTACTATGCATTTATTTGGTTTTATAATTTGTTTTGTTTATGTTATAAACAAGTAAGCCCAATGCGCTACTATGCATTTATTTGGTGTGCGGACACATTTTATAATGATTTGATCCTCACAATTTAGTGAGTGAGCGATATTAAGTTTAATGACATGTTGACTGTTAACTAGTAAGGTCATTCATCTCTGTGCTAAGTAAGGGACAGCTAGACAGGCAATACTTGAGTGTGCATTGCGCAGAGCCCCGTGTTGGCCACTGGAGTTTGAGGTTTTCACCCACAGTGTTCCACCCGGCAAATTGCTAATGTAACAGCAAAAAGTATACAGCTACCCTAATTTTTTCGATTCCCGGTCGAGCCTAAGTTGGATGGCTGTTTGCTAGGTGGGTCAGTGTCAGACCATTGTTACCTAAAACTACCTGACTTTGGTCCAACGTTAAAAAAATGTAGCATGTTACCTGTGTGTGTGTGATTAGGGCTTTACGTCCTGTATTTCTGCACCTGTTCAGCTAATTAGGACAGACAGAGACCATGGCAATGAGACGAAGGAGGAAACAGCCATCCAACTTAGGCTACAACATTATCATGCCTCGAATATTAAATTCATTCTGATCATGAAGTTTATTGCTTAAATTCAATCAGTCAAATATTGTGTGGATATTTCTTGAATAAACTACCAGAAAATATCAAACGTAACTGCACATATGAGGACTTTAAGAGGAAATTTAAACTTTCATTCATTCAAACCTTGCTACAAAGAATACGTTTCTTTAATCCAAGCGCCAGTGAGCAGAAATAACGTCTGATATACAACTTAATTTTTAATATGAAATTGTAATCTGATAACTTATATCTCTGGACTTTGCCTGCCTTGTCTCACAACTGCAGGTAACATTTGTAAGGATCATATATAATTCATTTTACATACTATAACAAATAATAAACTATGCTTCAGATTTGAACCTAATTATTCATTTTCAATGATGTGAAATGGTGATAATTGGCACTGATGCGTGTTAACTTTCCAGACAATATTTATTCAACCTGTTACCAAAATACCTTGAAAAATGACAGGACTGCTGCATACTGCCTGATCTTATAATGAGGCAAAACATCCGCCAATTCCATGTTGGCCAGCTCTGATCAAGGTCCCGGGTTCGATCCCTGGCCACTCTCTATGAGCTACATCCCAGCAGGACGTCGATCGCATGAGATGTTAAATTGGAGGTGCCTTGTACTCAGTGTCTAGGTTAATGCAAGTAAAGGATCCCATGTGTAACATGATGTGGACCCCCAACCCTTATCTCATCATTATGTCTGCCCCTGACAGCCGGTTATATAAGCTGACTAAGCATCATACCCACTAGCATTGAGACATTTACATTGAAAATATGGAGAATACTGCATTGTCCAAATGGGTGGTATTAATGAGGTGGTCTTCATGAGGTAGTCTTAATGGTTTGTGGTTGCAGTTCAACTGTATAAAATAGAGAGTGACACACTCACCTGTTATGTTCACGAAAGCTCCTTTCCGATTCGCTGCGCAGTGATGTCCAATTACTGCAGATTTGTGGAAGCAGACATGAAAAGTCATGGTGTGTTCCATATTATACCTTTCCAACCTATTCCTGTGCCAGAAGTAAGCTGTAACGGTCTGACAGTCTTCGAAGGATATACACCAGATCCATATTGTATGGAATATCATAAAAGTTTGGCACAGATTAGTCCCTTCATCAGCAAACTGTACAACATTTCAAGAGCACTCCCAACCATGATAAACCTACTTTTGTTGCCCTTCCCAAAGTTAATGTTTGCCAATGTTTGATGATATTCTGTTTTAATCATGCTGTCAGGCTATTTTGAGAAACATCAGACCTTACGTTGGGAAATAGAGCACACAGTTATTTGTAAGCTATTGTAGTTTGGAGGAGCCATCATAGGCTATAAGGTCAGGGTGTATATGTCCATTTTACAGGCAAAAATTCCGTACCATTTTAAACACAGACCTATTGTCTGTAATTCTTTTGTAATATCATTAAAGTTGGTTTAAATATAGGTCTATTGCTCTGCCAACTGAGGACTCCATTTATGCCTAACTCCCCCTACCTGAATGACCTCTCAGATTCACATGCCGTTAAAATAGCATAATACTCACCAACCTAGGTCTACTGCATAAAATGTGCCTATTTTCTGCATATTCTTTTGTATTATTATTATTATATAGTTATAAATATAGGTCTATTGCTTACATTTGTTACAGAATTATGAATCTGACATCTTCACGTGGCAGTGCAGCTGACTGAGCTTCAGTGTGAGCAGCAATGGGCGCTGAAAGTAGGTCAATCATTGCACCTGTTAATTTGTTACCAAGTGGTGATTAATATAGTTCTTTGAATGTTGTATACAGGGGCTCATCATTTTCCTTTCTTTTGACAAATATAAATTCATCTACACTTTCAAATTCCTTGCTCCACCACCAAGATTGTTGCTTCCCTGATTTCGGTCAGACCCTCCTCCTGTGGAGTCCCCCAGAGGGTTTGAAGTTCAGACTGGGGAGATGTATAATGCAGTGCTATGGTTCGGGATCTGCATCATGTCATAGACATTCATCCTTAGACTGAAACATGACTGTCATTTACAAGCACGTACGCCGATAGGCAGTCGTGAGAGTTTGTCGGACTAATTCATCCTGTTGGTTTGTGCGTGTGGATTATGTTTAATCACATGTTATACTCCACCACGTGACCTTTTCTATTGTTCTTTTGTGGGATATAACCAACGAAAATTATAGTCAACTGCCTCCTGAGTGCAAACTGAACTTGTTCTGCATAATAACTTTAGGCATTAAAGCATACAAAATATTCGGGGGTTAACTAACATTTTTGTTGGTTATATCACGATTCCAAAGGGGTTTTGCATAATAAAGGCATTAAAAACAAAACAATCAAATCTATAAATATGCCTAATGGAGTATAGGTTAGTCATATCCCTCATAGTTGAGAGTTAACTGAGATTTTTGTTGCTTATATCCCTCCGCTTTGGTGTCTGGATATAACCACCAAAAATGTTAGTTAACTCCAGACTATGAGGGATATAACTAATACTTCACCACAGAGGTCAACAAATTCTAGACCAGGTATGGAGACTTGGTAGGAAGCACCAGGTGAAGGGAGAGCTAGGTGTAGGATAGAAAGGGTATTAAGTGAATTATTTTGCATACAAGAATATATGACAAAGGGGACAATGAGAAATTTACTCTGCCTCAATACCACACAGTGCGCTAAGGCAAGAACAGTATCAGATACTACGGGGCGAAACTACGGAATGGTATTCCAGTATCAATAAAGAATAGTCAATAACTCAACACTTTCAAATCAGATGTAAATTGCCGCTACACTTGTATTTCTTGATTGTTTTTCAGATATCAACCTATCTTGACAATACAATGGATTACCAATATCATCAACATCCATCGGCAAAGCAGTCCAAGACATTTTAATTCTTAAAACAAATGCACGTTTGAATTTTATTTAGATTTTATATTTGTCAATAGTCATGTTGAAGTTTCACAACTTGTATGGTTGAATACGAATCAAATAAAACTTTACATATATACATACATACATACATATATACATAGGTGCATTGCGCAGAGTCCTGTGTTGGCCGTTGGGGTTTGAGGTCTTCACCCACAGTGTTACCACCCTTGCCACGAGGAGTTCCCACAACTTTCAAGGGCTTCACCTTGGAATAGTACAACCAAGGATTCGTAGGGTGGTCCAAAAAATAAAAGTTGTCATTTTTGCAGCTCCACAAGGCTACCCTTGTCAACTGATCAACTGAAGATATACCTCAAATTTTGTAAAAATGGAACAATAGTTAGAGGTTGCAACCAAAATGAACTTTTATACCCAAGGTCGTAATGGAAACGCAATGGGAAAATATTATATAAGCTGGTTAACTTCCATACTTTTGTAACATTTCCAATCACTCCTGTTTACCATATACATGTTATTTCAGTAGCCTGTGGAATTCTAGTATTTGGTTGCAATACAGTCTTCTGTAGGTGGCCATGTCAGGTAAGCTACCCATGCCTTTTTGGTGGCATCATCATATCAGGCAAGCACTGACCAGTACATAGTATTCATAAGAGTGTCTTTCAAGGTGGGGGTGGGGTAATTAGGGCTTTACGTCCTGTATTTCTGCACCTGATGGGCTAATTAGGACAGGCAGGGACCATGGCAATGAGACGAAGGATGAAACAGCCATCCAACTTAGCCTCGACCGGGAATCGAACCCGGGACCCAGCGGTTGGAAGCCCAGAGCGCTACCTCTGAGCTAGGCCACAGTGTTACTGTAATCATTAATCATTTTGTCTTTCAAGGTATCTTGATATGATTCTAACAAATGCATAAACTGCAGATTAATTAATTGGGAGTGTAGCTTTCGCTAGAGAACCAATTAGGGCCGGTGAACTTAGAAATAATTGTATCTACTACCATACTATCTGCAATTCTGCATCGTATCACCAAACAAAATATATTATATATATATATGTTTATTAATACACTTCCACGTGAAGTAAAAGGTATATTACATTAAATGAGTGTCAGTTTGCATAGCTAATCACAATAATATAAAATTAAAATAAATATAAGTGTCATTTTGAACAGAGAAAGTCCATGAAATCATTTTGCTCCTCATCATTTAGTAAGTCACACATATTGTCCTTCATTTCTTTAATTACTTGTATGATGCTAGTATCCTCATCAGTCAAATGGTAGAGAGTATTGCGAAATGTTTTGATACTCATCACTTCCTCACTCCCTATTTGCAGCACACAAGCAGACCAGTTACATCTAAGAACTTATGCCAGCCAATCACAGCTGAATATGATAACAGGCTTTGATTGGCTTGTTATCATATTCAGCTGTGATTGGCTGGCATAAGTTCGTAGATGTAACTGGTCTGCTTGTGTGCTTTGTGTAGGCATTATTAATCAATAGGAGGAAGACAGAAACACCACAGTGAACAAGTTTATGTGCACATTACAGTGACAGCCAACACTGTGCAAAGTATTGATCATACTATACAATATACTGTGCCACATCACTGACTTAAAAAGAAAAATTCAAACCACACTCTGATGATAATAGAACAACAAATAAATTCACATAACAACTTTTGTTTAAGGGAAAATAGTAATAAAAAGAAAAAACCTAATTTTCTAACCCCATGAATTCCATTGATATCCATACCAGCACCAAATCATTTCACTTTTCATGTACTTTCAATTTTAATTTTTTACAGTGCTTTTGATCTAAGCTTTTTACAGTACTACAGATTAGTATGTAACATTAAAGCATTGTATACATACAATGTACGAACATTCAGACTTTACATTTTTTTTTGGTGTTATTAGTATGCAAGTATATGCAGTGTGACTTGTGAAAAGTTGTTCACTTCAATTCCAACACTTTGATGAAACAAAAAAAGTAATTTTAGGTACACCTTTTTTCATACCAACATACTCTGAAATAATTAACACTTCTAATTATCTTATCAGTTTTGTTAATTTGTCAACTTGACATGTGGTCTGATTATTTTACACTAACGCCTGGGGGCTGAAACATCAAAGGATAATTATACACTAATTAGCATAAATTAAAACATCGCCTTGGGCAAAATTGGAGAGGCACAGGATCAGGGGCCACAGCTCAATATGATATCACCCCCAGGCTATGAAAATTACGTCATCGTGATATCATAACGGTCTTACTGTAGTAGTACCTTTATGTCTATCCCTTAAAGTTGCAGATAATGCTGTATCAACGGCATAGATGATGGGTTTAAAGATAGGGCTAATACAGACAAGTATTAGGCACAACCAATTATTCAATTCTCTTTCAATCTTGAGCTGTGACATATTGACAGTGTTGAACTGTGTTATCAGGGGCATCGATACAGGAGGGCTGAGGGGGATGTATACCCCTCACTTTCTGCAATGATCAATGCAATTATCCCCCCCCCCCTGAAATTCACAAATGAAAATCCTTTTTTCTTCAAATTTTTCTTTGGAATATTTGTGTAAAGTAGTTTTACACTTCATAACACATACCAGTACAATTAAGTTTAGTTTGGCATCAATGATCCGGCATTGTTTTATCTCTTAACAAGTGTCTGCGCGTTAACTGATGCCACTTGTATGTGCAACGGAAAGTCACAGTCCGACAGACTGATATACATAGTCCTACATCACCCTCACATCAATAGCACTGGGGGCAACTGCACGAGGGTAATCAAGATTACGCTCGATCCTGTGGCACCCATGTTAACTGTCGATTCAAAAATATTCAAGCCGATAGCACTGTTAGTAAGACTAAAACTTCACAATAATAAATAATAGTTGTAGATGTGTTCAAAGTTTTTTCGTTAATTTTTGGGATGCATCTGATGGTTTTAAGGTACTGCGTTCACCAGAATTAAAAATATATTGTTGGCAACGTGGATTTGAGGGTAATCCATAATGAAACGTGCAGGGATACGAGGGTCATACCTCTCTACACATCCCCAAAAAATACACTTACATCAGCACACTGACTGACTGATTGATCACTCTGTAACTTACTGTTTATAAAATGTTTTACCTAGTTAAATGTTAGGCTCTTTTGCCATTAGGTTTTTTGGCCAATACTTGTAGTATAATTCTTCTTATACAATGGAGTCCAAAAAAATTTCCATTTCCAATATTATATAAAGTAGATTTTAGGAACACTTAAATAGGTAAAAAAAAAAAAGTCATCATTAAAAAAATAATTTCTTCATTTTTCTTGTGCGTGGAGTAATGATTTCTTACAAATATCAAAACCAATTCCAGACTGGCAAAATGAATGCTGAGCAGTATTGATGAAACAATAATTTTCTTCTAATAAATTTTACTTACTGTACAGATATAATGCATATTCACAGCAAAAATTGACACCTGTCTTCAGTTGCAACACTCAAAGTTGACATTTTACAGTTGACTTTACATCTCAATCCTGTGCATGTTGATTTTCATTAAAATCCATAACAACTGCATGGCTAAACAGCTGTTTCAGACAGCTGTATTTCAATTGCGAGAATGTACTTCAGCTGTTTTGACATCCTGATGCAATGATCAAAAAGAAAACTGAAGTGCATTCTTATAGCAATGTGTGTGTGTGTTATTGTTTAACGCCTCATCAGCACCTGAGTGGGCTATGTATAGGCTCTCTAGGTTAAGATTAATTATCTATATTTGATAGTAGAAACCAGAAGCATGTAAAAAATCAATAATTGTCTGCGTTTGATATCTTGTAAAGATATGTTGTAAGGTAGTAGCTTGAAACAAAGGTCTTCTAATGCATTGTAAGTGGATGCAATATAATAAAATGTTTGATTGTAAGGGGGCACTGACAACTCTGGCATACCGGTGCCAGTTCATTAAATAAAAGGTGTAAATGATTCTTATAGCAATGATCAAGCTTAATTATTATGAACCTGATCATTTAGACCAAATGTGACACTATCAAGACTCGAAGAAAACTGAAGTGCATTTTTATAGTAGTGATCAAGCTTCATAATTATGAACCTGATCATTTAGACCAAAATATGAGACTATCAAGACTCGAAGAAAACTGAAGTGCATTTTTATAGTAGTGATCAAGCTTCATAATTATGAACCTGATCATTTAGACCAAAATATGAGACTATCAAGACTCGAAGAAAACTGAAGTGCATTTTTATAGTAGTGATCAAGCTTCATAATTATGAACCTGATCATTTAGACCAAAATATGAGACTATCAAGACTCGAAGAAAACTGAAGTGCATTTTTATATTAGTGATCAAGCTTCATAATTATGAACCTGATCATTTAGACCAAAATATGAGACTATCAAGACTCGAAGAAAACTGAAGTGCATTTTTATAGTAGTGATCAAGCTTAATTATTATGAACCTGATCATTTAGACCAAATGTGACACTATCAAGACCTGAAGAAAACTGAAGTGCATTTTTATAGTAGTGATCAAGCTTCATAATTATGAACCTGATCATTTAGACCAAAATATGAGACTATCAAGACTCGAAGAAAACTGAAGTGCATTTTTATAGTAGTGATCAAGCTTCATAATTATGAACCTGATCATTTAGACCAAAATATGAGACTATCAAGACTCGAAGAAAACTGAAGTGCATTTTTATAGTAGTGATCAAGCTTCATAATTATGAACCTGATCATTTAGACCAAAATATGAGACTATCAAGACTCGAAGAAAACTGAAGTGCATTTTTATATTAGTGATCAAGCTTCATAATTATGAACCTGATCATTTAGACCAAAATATGAGACTATCAAGACTCGAAGAAAACTGAAGTGCATTTTTATAGTAGTGATCAAGCTTAATTATTATGAACCTGATCATTTAGACCAAATGTGACACTATCAAGACCTGAAGAAAACTGAAGTGCATTTTTATAGTAGTGATCAAGCTTCATAATTATGAACCTGATCATTTAGACCAAAATATGAGACTATCAAGACTCGAAGAAAACTGAAGTGCATTTTTATAGTAGTGATCAAGCTTCATAATTATGAACCTGATCATTTAGACCAAAATATGAGACTATCAAGACTCGAAGAAAACTGAAGTGCATTTTTATAGTAGTGATCAAGCTTCATAATTATGAACCTGATCACTTAGACCAAAATATGAGACTATCAAGACTCGAAGAAAACTGAAGTGCATTTTTTTAGCAATGATCAAGCTCCATAGGCAGACATACAGACATTGACGTTATTTGCATCCATATAGGACCTACATACATACAGTATGAATATTTTACAATAAGAGGATATTAAGATCAATAATTATATGGTTCTGGTGACAGATATAAAACATAAGTGGCTGGCATATCTGCCACCATATACATTATTATATATTGATAATCATTTAGGAAGTATTATGGCTAAGAAAAACAAGTGAGAATGTCAATTTTAAACCAAACAACATAGATGGTTTACATCAGAGAAAAGGGGGCATGGTTGTGAGAGACTATGACCCAGACATATGAAAGCAAGAGTAAAATATATAAGCAGGCATCTGGGGGTACCAGTTATAATTTAATTAACAAAAAAAGAAAACTTGCTAGGTGGGTCATTTTGATTACAAATATAGCATCTTTGAATATTGCAGTATTGCTGATAATCATCTATACGGATCTTTTTGAAGTAGTAACTCAAGCCTTGAATACCATGAGTATGGAATCAGTTTATGAAGGAAGGAGGTGCTTTGTTTATGAAATGTGGCAGGTGATAGTTAATTGAGCCTATAGAAATTTGATATTTAACTCTAGGAGTAATTAACAAGTCATTTCTTCGTGTAGCATAATCATGAATATCTGTGTCTTGTAAATGAGTATGTTTGGAAAAAGAAAAACTGGAAATTTTTTATTTATTATTTTAAGAATGAATTTATATTCTCGTAGGGTTAAGCTTGAAGCTTCAAGATGCAAATTTTCTTTAAGATAGGGTCGGCATTGGCGTTATACTTTTTATTAGAAACTATTCGCACTGTTTTTTTCTGAAGTGTATTAATAGATTTTGATTTATGGCCCCGTATACCATATAGGATGTGTGGTAAAATAAGGAAATTGTATTAAGTAAAGAGAGTTTGCCAAGGTATAAAATGTCTAAGACGTGTCATCACCCCATTCACTTTTGATATTTTCTAACTTATTTTTTTGTATGTGTTTTCCTAGGAAAGTCCTGCATCGAAAATAATACCCAAGTATTCAAAGGTTACGACACGTTCAATTTCATGGTTTTCAACATATAGACGTAAAGCAGGTAATCTTTTATTTAAGGTGTGGAATAACATGAATTTAAGTCTTACTAGCATTTGACGATAATTTGTTCACTTTCAGCCGGTTACTAATATTTTGTAGTTCATCATTAATGTTTTGTTCCAGGTTGACTGTACTATTTAATTCAAAGGGTGGTATGATACACAGAAGTGTGAAATCATCTGCATAGATTATAAATCTGAACATATTCGAGGATCTGTCGAAGTCATTGATATAGATCAGAAAGAATAATGGACCTTGTGGCACGCCCGTTTTTATTGTTAACATTTCTGATTTTTGTTCATTAATATCAAGATACTGCTTTCTATTAAGTATTATCTAGAATGCTATCTACAAAACATAATGTGCATGAAAATACAGATAGGATAATATGCAAAACAAAAGCATACTGAGTAATAATTTTACAATAGCCGAGGGAGTGACATAATTACAATCACTCGGATTATAGGACCTTTAGTAATTAGTAAGGTGACATAAATTACTGCACAACATTGGAATGGTTGTAAATCTACATTATTTTCTTTTCCCACCCCTCTTCACAATTACTGAATAATCAGCTTCTTTGAGTAGTTTTGAATAATTCTCCCTTCCTAACACATTTTTATCCTCTTCAGGTAACATCAGAATAGTTCTTTGCCAAAATGTTGCCTTTCTACCTGAAATTGTTAATAAATATTTCTTGTTGCTTTCAGGGTCAAAGTTGCCCTTTTCAAATATTGAATCAGGATGATATGCGTACAGTTGGCCAATATTATAATATGAGACATCGCTTAATTTCTTCGGAAGTAAACCACTGAGATAAACATCATCAACCCAAAAGAATGGAGTATTTTTGGAAGCTCGATATAGTTCTTGAATCAAGTCTCCAGATATAACCAGGAAACCGCCTGACAGATACCTCGGAAACCATTTGCCTTTGAACTCTGACTCTTTGACGCACCATCGCAGACAATTTCTCGGGTCTCTCAAAATCGGCATTCGGCCTTCAGCATAAAACATTCCAAGAAAAAACCTTTTGTGACTCCAATAATTGTTTCTCAAAAGCTTCATTAAATAAAACAAATCCAAGAATATATCATCATCTGTTTTGAAGACAAATTTTGCCTTATTGCAATAGGTAGTTATCCACTTCAGTGCACTTATCGCTTTGAGGGTAAGATTCTTGTAACTGTCATTGTAATCCTCTTGTATTATATCCCCGTGCAATTTGCTTTCTTTATAAACTTCACTTTGGATTTTTTCATTGTAAGGCTTGCCTATCATGAAGATTATCCTTGATTGGTAGGCTGGGATGACTGAATTTTTAGCCCAAGTTTCCCTCAGAACTTGCCGGACATCAGCATTTTGTGGAGAAGTGTGCACATAGATAAGATATGTGAGGTTTTGCACATCCGAACATATGGTCTCATTATTGATCATGTATGTAAAATTGTGCTCATTTAGCTTTGAGTTAGATGTTTTAAAAATTTTCGTTGTATTCACGTAAATATTATCATGTTTTGGTTGAGGTGATGTTCTCAAGTATTTTTCTGGATTACCATGATTCCTTTTTAGTGCTAGATCATGTTTATTGTCAACTTGTGATTGTTTATCACCTGCTTGGTTTTTTAAAGGCCTCACTTCTTCGGTCTTATTTTCAATAGAATTTGATTTATTTTCATAATTATTACCAAAATGACTTTCATGTTTATCTTGTTTATCACCTTCGTTTTTCCCAAATGGCATATCATATCCAATAGTAACCCTTTCTTTTTTGCTGTGAATGGTATCTAAGTCAATGAGTTCATTCTGAGGTCCAAAGTCACCTTCATCTTTCCCATTTATCGTATCCTTTTCTTCGTTTTTGTCAATGGCACCGAAATTAATGACTTCAGCTTTTGATATACTGGTAGTATATTTAGCCCCACTTGTTCGAATTGCTGTTCCAGGAAAGTTCAATTGTTTTCCATCTTCCAATTTGTTCGCATGCACCTTTGGATCCGGCAATGCAGAATCATTTAATAATCGAAAACTAATGAGGAAAATGGCAGGAATAAATAGAAGAAACTTCCGTTTTTGAAATGATTTTGTAAGTCGGAACATACATAGTGTAAACTCCATTGCATCCAAGCTGAAATCTGAACTTCATCACTTCGTTTGTCAAGATTATGTAGCTCAGCTGCTTCAGACACATGGCACTATTTGTTTCAAATGTATGAACAGTGGTGAGTTTATATTCGCCATGTGTTGTCTGTCAACATGAGCAGCAATTTTAGATTCACAAAATAACAACTGAAGCTGGAAAAATATTGTACCGGCAAAATTTGATGTAGATGATTTTTTTTCTTCTTCTTCCAGTTTGAACTCGTTTGTGATAGTAAGTTCATTCACTTATGTGCTAGGTATGGGATAGCTAAACTGGCATAAGTGGAGTGTGCACACAACCTTTTCACACTACAGCCATGTTGGTATTTTGACCGCATTTTGATTGTGTAATATATTATGCCATCATTACTTCTTGTTCTTGCACTCTGTGACCTCACCATGGCCATTGCCGACTGATGACATCACAGTACTACAGTGCCTCAAAAAAGTGATGGGACAGACATGCATAGGGATTTCTTTTTACTTTCTCTGTAGAAGTGGAGGTTAAAAAATTAAGACTTACTGTTTCAAGGTGTTCTGTTGAATGCTGGGAGAATGTTTGTTGTTTGTGTTATCCTTCCATGCATGATTAAGCACACAGTTACACAAGAAGCGTTCAACCATGTCACAGAGGACTCAAAAAAGTCTTTGGACACCTTAAGAATTAAGTCTTAATTGATTGCTAGACACTAATCTGCTATTATGCTTGAGGTCAAACCATTATTTTTAGGTCCAAGCTATCACCACAAGTGACCCTGAGTGAGGAGAGACGGTTTTTGGCAGTTTAGTATCAATATATTAAAATTATTAGACATCAAGTCATTTCTGAAAGGATGCCAAGGAAAGAATTGTGTTAAAAAATGTAAAACACAAAAATAATTAGGGAAATGGAAAATGATGGCATTAGCAACATCTTCAAACTGTTGAAAGTTGCTAAAACCACTGTGCACAATGTCTTACAGAAGTTCAAGCAAACTGCCAGAACAGCCAACCTTCCGAAACCAGGATGTCCAGGGGCAACTTCAGCTACTGATGACCATGCCATAAGGCGGACGGTGAAGAAAACCCCCAAACTAACTACCCCTAAGGTCAACAAGCATTGAAGGATGCAGGAATAACCATCAGTGACCAAACCATAAGGAATAGGTAACATGATGCAGGGTTCGTGGGACGTTGGGCATGCTACAAAGTCCTGATAAGTGCCAAGAACAGAAGAGGAAGTCTAGAATTTGCAAGGGCACATGTTAATAACCCAAATCTTACTGGGAAAAGGTCCTGTGGACAGATGAAACTAAAATAAACATGTTTCAGTCTGATGGCAAGTGCACAATGTGGAGAACAAAGGACAAAGCTGATGATCCAAGGTATACCAGTGCATCTGTTAAGCAAGGAGGAGGTAGTGTGATGGCCTGGGTATGTATTACTGCCAAAGGACCTGGTGACCTGGTCTTCATTGATGACATAGCTGAAGATGGATCCAGCATAATAGATGGCAACACCTACAGGAAGATATTGAGCAAGTATATTGAGCCAAATGGGAAAAATCTTGCTGGCAGGGGCTTAATTGTGCAGTCCAACAAATACCCGAAACATACTGCAAAGGCTACCCAAGAGTTCATTGCCAAGAAAAAGTGGAGATTGCTTAACTGGCCAAGTCAATCACACGATCTGACCCCAATTGAACACATCTTTTATCTCCTGAAGAGGCAAATGCAATCAGAAAATCCCAAAAATAAGGCTAAACTGAAAAATTTAGTTTTGAAGGCATGGAAATACATTAAACCATCCATTTTCCAGAAGATCGTCCACTCTATGCCACGGTGTCTTGAAGCAGTCATTGCAAATAAAGGTTATGCCACAAAATATTGACTGACATTGATTTTGCATATGATAATCATGGGTGTCCCGACACTTTTTTGAAGTGATAAATCATCTGTTGATTGTTTGTAACATTGTTGCAGATCTATTGATTACATAATTGTCATTTTTGCTATAAAACTGTGTTCTACTATGTTCAATAAAGTAATCTTATTAGTATTAGTTGTCTAATGTCATTCTATGAAATGTGGTCAGTGATATTAGAGAAAATCTTGGACTGTCCCATCACTTTTTTGAGGCAGTGTATATCTCAATGCAAAGAGAGGTTAATGAGGCAAAACTGCCAACATGGCTGCCACGTGAAAAGGGAGTATTACATTCAACCAGTGTTACCACACATCTGAGTTGTGGCCTTTCAGTCTGACATCAAGTGGATGGATCCAAACATTCTGAATGAACAGGATGATAGATGTCACTATATTCTAAACTTCTCTCTGTCGGCATGTTCTGGATCTGCCCCTGGATGTCACTATTGACGTCCACATCTCGGGTGTCGACCACAACTTCGCCGTCGGGCACTGTCCTCACCCGACCCAGAAACATGCTTGATAAAAAGCAACCAAAATAATGGTACTGGTGGTGTGAGCTAGCTCCCAAGTTTATCCTATGATAGCCAGATATACCTCAGGCACATGAGAAAGAAGAAGATGAGTACAGACAAACATAAGCTACTGCAGCAGCATACCCTTAGCAAATTTGAAAATTTAACAATGAATATTAGCCTAGGTGTAAAATTTTGACTATACACGAACTTATTCATAATATAATTTTGCAATGCACCACTGCATAGTTAGTGAATTGTGCCTAAACATCAATAGTTGACAAAAGAGCAAATTATCATATTTTTGCCAATTTTTTCGGTATTAGTCTCAAAAAATATTAAATGTCTTACAATTAAAGAGTATGACAATAAAGTTATAAAATTTTAAAACATACATATTTACGTTTAAATTCTCGAAAATTTTATGGATATCATTGTGAACATAGAGTACCAGGGTTCAGGGAATGCAGTTTTTCCATATTTTACATTATTATGAAAATGTATGAAATAAATGTAAACTTAAAAATTTGAAAGTGAAAGCAGTAGTGTCAGAGTTGTGCTTCAGAAACGAAACTAAAAAAGTTTAAATGTTTCTCACATTCCATAAAAACATAGCTAAGACATGTCAAACGACACTAATTTCAGCAAAATATATCAATTTATATACGATAGTGATAAGAGCTCTGCTCCGGAAATGAAAGTATGCCACCCACCAGACCGCTCGCTCGGCACAAATACAGTATTCAATGATTCTAATTACTATATCCTCAAACCATTGTAAAATACAGTAGCTAACATAACTAATATCCTTACACCTTCATAAAATACAGTAACCAACAAACTAATTATTATCCTCAAAACATTCAATAATTTTACTATATCTTTGCCCACAAGTCATCGTGTATAAAATTTGTCCATAACCTAAACCTGACCTGTGTTATGCAGCAAACCAGAAGACTTTTTAACAAGACCGCATCATTCTAGTTAGTTATAGTTAACTCAAGGAAATAGAAAACTCCCACGAAAGCTATTTGAGACCATGCAAGACACAAGAGAATTAATATGGAAGACTTCAAGTACAGTATTATTACAATATACAATGGAGCAAAGGTTGTTGGCTGTTCTTGGAAAGTGTCGACTTAGTTGTGCCTATTCTTTTTTTTTTAAGGTAGGAAGATTGGAGTGGATAAATGCAGTCTACAAAGCCACACTAGAGCACCAGACTGCCCAATTACTCTAAGATGACTTTTTTTTTGTAAGCAAGCATCATGTGGTAATTTCCGGTCATTTTCATACATCCATACAGTTCTCTGTCCAATATATACTTGTCTGCTTCAATGGAGTCAGTTCACATTAGTTAATTGTAATGTTTTGTGTCTGGTCAAGTCGCATTAGTTTATTGTAATGTTGCTTTTGTGAAAAAATCGATTCACATCAGCTAATAATGATGTTATTTTCCATGGAACGTCAATTCACATTAGTACGGTGCCTGGTATATGACACTTTTTTGGTATATACACTTATATTCATTAATCTTTCGCAATTTTTTTTTTTTCTATCTTTTTTTTCTTGTGAAAGGTCAAATTACATAAGTTTATGGCTGGTATATGACTTACACTTTTTATTCATTAGTCTTTCGCAATGTTTTATTTTTATTTTTCGTGAAAGGTCAATTCAAATAATTCTTTTTTCAAGTTTTGTCTTTTTGCCACTGAAATCTTACCTGCCTCACCATTTCATGACAAATAAAGTACACTATGAGATCTGTTTCACTAGCAATGTTCTGTTATATGAAGCTCTAGTCGAATATGGGGTGTGTGATTAGGGCTTTACATCCTGTATTTCTGCACCAGTTGGGCTAATTAGGACAGGCAGAGACCATGGCAATGAGACAAAGGATGAAACAGCCATCCAACTTAGGCTCGACCGGGAATTGAACCCGGGACCCAGTGGTTGGAAGCTCAGAGCGCTACCTCTGAGCTAGGCCCCCGCCCTGTCAAATATGGAGTGCCACTAGTCATGTATGTAGTGGAGAGGGGGGAAACACCGGGAACAGTGAGACAAACCTTGTAGTTTTTACACAGTGAAATCTATAACACTGCCCTGTAGGGATTTGGGTCAACACTACTAAACCTCCAGAGTGTTCCATCACCGGCAAGAATTAAAATAATGAGGCGTTTGAAATTTCACTTTTTGGTTTTTACATTAGGTAAAGTAATTTTCTACCCAAACGAGTTCTCAATCTTATTCTCCAGTATTTGGAGATAATGGAATCATCTGATAGTATACAAAACCTTGGATATTGGTCTTTAATTAGACATATAAACAGTGCTATAACATCGTGGACCTCAGAAGGTAACAAGTTCATGATAAAAAACAGCACGGGGAAGAGTGAGACAAACAGTGGGTGGGGCAGGGTGAGACGGTGTAAATTCACCTGGTTCTATGACATGTTGAATATGCTCCTTGTACCCAGTGACTATGCCAGGCCAAGTGAATGACTAGGCCAGTAAAAATTGACATGAATTTGGGGTGACCCTGGACTAGCTCATAACAGGCATTTTATTCTACAAAATCATAGTCCAGATTTTGTAGTTTCTGAAAATCAATATATTTCATATTGCCACCTTGGGGAAAATTTTCTAGTTCTGTTTCCATGGCAATAAGCTTGATATCAAATTAAAAAAAGAAATTACTAAATGTGATATAATCTGAACTACTTATCCCATCGGAATAAAATAAGCATCGATTTATATGTTACCTTGCATGGTCATTTTGAATAAATAGCCTATTTTTAGATAAGGGGTAAACTTCATTTGCATATGGAACATTTTTAGACAAATTTGGTTGTTATTGACCAATATGACTTTAAATAGTTTGCCATGGCTTGTTCACAATGTAAGCATATTTACTAAAAATTTAACAAATGGTATTAACATAAGTCTTAGCTTTAAATGGATGCCTCATATGTTGCTCTATATCAACAGGAAATGGTTAGAATTGCCATAGAAACTCTGAATGCCCTCTTACCAAGTGTTTGTGTGTGAGTTATTGTTTAACGCCTCATCAGCACCTGAGTGGGCTATGTAGAGGCTCTCTAGGTTAAGATTGATTATCTATATTTGGTAGTAGAAACCAGAAGCATATAGCCCTCTTACCAAAGTGAGACAGTAGACAGTGTGCAGAAGTAGGGGTGGGTGGGTGATTAGGGCTTTACGTCCTGTATTTCTGCACCAATTGGGCTAATTAGGACAGGCAGAGACCATGGCAATGAGTAGACGGATGAAACAGCCATCCAACTTAGGCACGACCGGGAATTGAACCCGGGACCCCGCGGTTGGAAGCCCAGAGTGCTACCTCTGAGCTAGGCCTCCGCCCAGCATTATCTACCTGGTCAAATAGTAGCACAATAGTACACAGTATGTATATATGTATTTAACTGAGGGCCAGAGTAGTTCACATGGAAACTGTAAACTAAATTATGGTTGTCATGACAACCATTTTACTTCACCTAATAATAGAACCAACTTTTTGAAGGTGACTACTGTCTAAATTCCCATAGGAAAGTTGTTAAGGGGCCAATTATGCATGTAATTATTACCTTTAAATAATTTATTTAGATTTATTGTATTTTGTTACCACGGTAACAAGCGGAGAGCAATCATCAACCAAGCATTCATTGAAACAATGTGCTTCTTCACAGATGATAAGAATTTAGTACTAATTTGCTGTCCTTGAATGCCCTTATATAATAGTTAACACAGACAGAAAGGTTGATATATTAAATGTTTTTGATATAAAAAATGTTTCCATGGTAACGTGTTCCACGTCATGCTTGGTGATAATTCTTTAGTAGATTGCTCTTGACTTTAACACAGAAGCAGTAATGAAAGTGACAAGTCCAATCTCCTCCATCTGGTGGTCATATGTCCATTGATTACTACATTGTGACATCACAATGTGTCCATTATTAACAGTCAACAGTAATTATCTCTGGTCATTTGAAATAAGCGACTGATGACATCACCAAACAAGATGGAAATATCAGACTTTTTTGAGTATCGATGACTTCTAAGAAGTAAAGGTGAGCTCAGTCAATACTAGTTTCAAAGTACAATGATAGTATGTTAATAATAATATATTATTGGACTATATATTGATTCAAAGTAAAAACAATCGACTCTATCCTGTTTATGCACAATTAAACCAACTGCATAATTTTTCTCAGCACTTCATAGCAAACATATGTCACCACTAAACAATAGCATGCCTTCCAATTTTAAGCCATCGACCATATTTTCTGTCCTTGTTGCAGCCCAAGAAAATCTATTACAACATAGATAATCGAAAAGAAGTTAGCCAGTCCTTCAATTATGAGAAAAACTGTATAATATGTGGAGAAAGTACACATTACGACCACCGGCATCCTGGTAGAAATATGAAATTCAGCTATGTAACACCAGAAAGTGGACTACAGGATCGGTTACTTCAAATCGGTGTTGGTCGATCCGATGATACAGCAGTTAATTTAAAATTCAGGATATTAAATGTTGGCAACAATACCACCAAACTGGCAAAGTACCATAGATGCTGCTTACAGAAACTTTTCTGAAATCATCCTGGAGGAGACAATGCCCACCTGGCCAAGAGACTCAATTATGAAAAGTTGAGAAGTGATGCATTCTGCTTGCTGTGTGATGGACCACTTCTGACATATATAAGTGCATCAAAAGTAAACTCAGTGAGCATTTCGAAGATTCTGTGACATTCATTGAAGTGCCAGGGAAAGCTAGCACGGTTCTCTTCAAGGAAAGGGTGAACAAAATTCTCAAAGATGCATTTTCAGAACCAGGACCAATTTCTTATGATCCGAACTGTGTCATTCAGGAAATAAGTCAAATTATAAGGTGAGCTTTGCATGTTTAAGCAATCTTCTGAGATTTACCCTCACCCAGATGATTTAGAAATATAACATCTTGAAGAGTCAGTGCCACCTTCATTACTGAAACTTCTCGGCTGCCTATTTCATGATTCCAGAAGTGAATCCGCCAAATCCAAGAAACTGCAGCAAGTTTCTGTGGCCCACATACTCATGCACTCCATCACAAGCCAGTCTTTCATTTCACCATTGTTACTTTCAATTGGTTTATTCATTCACCAGACAACAAGATCTTGAATTATAATTGATGTTTTGTCAACACTTGGATTTAGTGCATCATACGCTGAGATCATGAAGTTTGAAAGATCTGCTGTGACATCACATACAGTCACTGATCTTCCAGGAATTGTAAAAAAAGCAGATGGGGTGGTTTCTGTCATTGGGTTGCAGATAACTTTGATTTGAATGAAGACACACAAACTGGTCACAATACAACACACGCAATTGGCATAATTACATGCCAGGTGAGCAACAGTGATGCAACAAACATTCCCAAACTGCAAGTGAAACGTCAAACTGTGTCCACTGATAACATTGTCGTTGCTGGAGATTTTACCAGCATCATTAAACCCTACCTCCTAAGGCCGAAACGAATTAAGTGAAATTTGTTCAGTTATAGCCCATTAAAATGGTTAAAGTGACATTTGTACTAGTTGATACATTCTGGGCGCCTATGAGGCATTTCGGCCAGCACCCACCTAGTTGGCAAGGGCTCATGTCTCAATTAACCAAGGAAACAAGCCAGTGTACCACTGTGATACACTCTTATGTTACCACTCAACCCACAAACCAATGAGGCTGTTTACAGCACCATGCTTGATGTCATGCAACAAGCCAAGCAGATAGAGATTTGTGCATCACTTACATTTGACCAACCCCTGTATCTCAAGGCATCCAGGATAAAAGTTTTTTTCCAGCATGTTCCTGCATCTCAGTGGCTTTCATTTGCTGATGTCCTATCTCAGAGCTATTGGGAAATTGATGGAGAGCAGTGGCATAGAAGAACTATGTGCAATGGTATATGCACAAAACACTTCTCCCATATGTTAGAAGGCAAACATTACACAAGACCATTGAGGGCATGTCTTTTGAAAAAAAACTGATGCTGCACTACACCAAGTATTATTACAACAGTCAGACACACCTATCCTGACTTAAATCATGCACCAGCTCCAACTTGATTTCAGTGATCTCGACAACAGCTTGATGACATATGAGGATGTAGCTGGAATGCCAGCTCTTGTAGATCTTTACCGATGTATCACTGAGGCAAAGCTCAAAATGAAAGAAAAGAGTAGAACAGCCAAACTTTTGATTATGTTCATGGATATGGTCAAGATAGTATGACTTTTTGTTGGGCGGAGTGCACTGGGAACTGGAAGCTGCATTTACATAGTACTAAGTACCAAGGAAATGCAACCTTATCTCTCAGCAACACACACACACTACTCCAAATCCTGTCGGGTGTACCTGCAAGACTGTCAGTCACTTTGTCAATGCTTGTGTCAAGCATTTCAAGCAGTTCTGTTCACTGTGTGTCGCTCCAATAAACCATGGAGTGGCACTTGGACTGACATGACTATTGAGCAGAGCTTGATGAGGTCAGGCAAGACACAAGGAGGCCTGATCAATATCACACACAACGAATCATCCAAAACAAGATGGTTGCTTGGAGCACATATTATTTCACAGTACACTGAAGCCATAAGAATGTAATCTAACAACACCCCCGGAACATGGTCAGAGCAGCACAAAGATCTGTTTCCAGCCAACCAGCAAAACGATGAGGATGATTTGAACAGAGTTTTGGAATTTCTGCAGGCAAACAATCCATTTGAAGTTCAAAGAATTCTGCAAAACATTGCTTTTGGTGTTATTGCTGATGAAAGAGTCAATGTTGATGATAGCTTGGTCATTGGAACGAAAGCACAGGACAGCCTGGCAGGAAAAAGTCTTCCTGAAGCTGTACTGAAGAAACCACAGCAGGCTCAAACATTTGCAATCATGCAAAAACCAATACATCCTGGGTGACAATTTTCCATCTCGTCTAGTGACAGTAGTTTTTGACAGCTATGAAGTAAAATCTACCAAAGAACCAGTGAGAAAACGCAGACGTACAAACAAACCAATGCATCCCAGTGTCGTCATAACAAAGAAAACACCAATACCAACAGAAAAGATGGGTTTTTCTTCAAAATCAAAGCAACAAACAAGCATTCATCAAATTATTGGCATTGCATCTACAAGTGTGTGCTGTGCATGTGTTGCATGCTGAAGATGAAGGTGATGCAGATGTTGTCATTGTGAGTCAGGCAATTGATTTGTCAGCTACGCAGAATGTCACAGTCATAGCAGATGACACAGATATCCTTGTCCTGTTGATCCACCATAAGAAAAAGGAACCGTTTTCAATTTTCTTATGTATTCAAAATGTATTTGTTTGAAAGCATATTTTGATAATTGTATTTATATCACCAGGAAAGAAAATCTACATGGAGACAAGAACAAGTCTGCTCAACATTGAAAATGCTCAACGAGCCCTTGGAGCTGACATGAGGAAACTGCTGCCCTTTGCACATGCTATGTCTGGCTCTGATACAACATCAGCCATTTATGGATATGGCAAGAAGAAAATCATCAGTTTGATTGAGTCAGACACGTCAATGCAGCAGAAAGCACTATTATTTGGTCAGGCTACTGCAACCAAGCAGGAGCTATCAGAAGCTGGTAAAGCACTGATGGTGGCAATCTACAACGGAAAGGCAGCTGAAACGTCACTAAACAGGATACATTATCAACAGTTCCTTTCCCCAAAGTATGTGCCATCGAACGTTTGCCACCAACCAGCCCGGCTTGTTATTTTCATAACCTTAGAGTGCATCTGCAAGTTAATACATGGCAGCAGTTGAGCACACTTAAACCAGAAGAGCATGGTTTCATTAGAACAGAAGAAGGTTTAACTCAAATTATGACAGACATAGCTGCGGCTCCTGAAGTTCTGCTCAAAGATATCTGCTGTGCTTGCAAAGATGCAGCTCATCTGTGTAAATCATGTACCTGCTCAAAATATGGATTGCCTTGTAGCAGCTACTGCGGATGTAATGGTAACTGCACTAATGTCCTACTCAATTAGGGCATGACAATCCAGGCAGTACTTTGATATGCTTGGAAGATTATCTACTGGATATTTAGATGTATCGTAATAACTATATTCTATGTAATTGCTTGCAATGTTGAACAGTTGTTTTTTTCTTTCTTTTTTGTGCATTGTTAAAAAGGTATTGATTTTCTAGTTTTTTGGAAGTGACATATAATTGGGGACAGAGCATATTTTTTTATGCTCTGTCAAGAATGTGGACTGTTATTTACAGATATATGTCACAGTGTTTAACAGTTTGTTTATTCTATCTTATTTGATAATTTCCATTTCAATGTTAATGATCCAATTCCTACACATTTGTATTGAATGTGTTAAAGCAACAAACTGTTATCATATGGTTTAAGAAACTACAGAAATTTGCTTTGTTTGCAAAATGAAATGAAACCTGTTGCTATGTATGTAAACGAAACTTTAGCCTGGGCAACCAGGTTCAAACATTTATGTACTCATTTTCAGAATTGTTGAAACATCTGTCAAATTAGACTACATAACACCAATATACTTTGAATTTTTCTTATATGCCAGATTATTTATATTAACAACTAGCGCCTATCAAAAAAGTTTTTTTATGTATTTTACATATAGTTGTTTCCATGGAAACCTGCTTATTCAAGAGTGTGAAAGTATCAACTACTTTGAGATTCACCCCCTCTTGGCTAGAGTTCCATGCTTTAATATAAATTATTGACTACATAGTTGACAATGTGATATGTTGATCATATTGAAAATATGGCATTATGATGGAAAGGTATGGGAGGTTTAGTTACCTTGGTAACCATTTTGCATCTAAATATAGCCCAAAAGTATGAAAATAAGATATCACTGGATGGTTCATAACATGGGCATCTTGAATCATAACAGATAACTGAACTATTTTCTGAACTATTTATATTTTATGAAAAAGAGGTAAAGTTATTGCAAAACATCAAGTTTGTTATGAATACATTTTTCCACGGAAACCAGCGCAATGGCTGACCAATATTGTCATCCTGGTACTTCAAAACATGATGCTTGGTTTGTACTTTGCAAGGCCCAAAGAGGCACAATATTAACATCAATGGAAATTATTTTATTCATAATTTCATCAATTTGTTAACAGTTGTCATTGGTAACCTCAAAAGAAATTATATTTTTCATGACCATTTCCAGTAAGTTGGCATTCTTGGGAGCATTTTGATATCTGAAACTTGCTGTTGTACATGCAGTATAACATCTCAAATATTACAAAATTTGCCTCCTGCTGCTCTACTAGAATCATGTATTAGAAGGCCATTATTTGTATTCATGGGTCACCAGGGTAACCACAAGGAATAAATATATTTGTAGATATTTTAATCAAATTAATTTTTGCCAGTAAAATAAGCCTTCAAAAAAATAATAAAATCCTAGGCAGAAGTAGACTTTGACCAATTCAAAGCCAGACCATTTATTCAACATGCAAACCAGTTGCCATGGTGACCAGAATATAAATGCATAGTTTTACAAGTTAACCTTACTTCTCAAATCGTATAAGGGTAATTTCTGTTCATATCTGATTATTTTACCCTAACCTATTCCAAAATGAGGTCTAAACATTGAAAAGCACACAAATATGGGTTTGGTCACCATGGAAACCAAGTTAATTACCATATATGCACCCTTTTCTCAGTGTCAACACTGCTTATGGCATTCTTGGCTGTTATCAAGATAATAATACATTCTGTATACTAAAAAAAAAAACAATAAAAAAATGCCATGAAGCTCCTTTTTATGTATAATTCCAGCTGTCTGTGGTAAGAGGGCATTCAGAACAACATTTAGGTTTCTATGGCAATTCTAACCATTTTCTGTTGATGTAGAGCAACAGATGAGGCATCCATTTAAAGCTAAGACTTATGTTAATACATTTTGTACAATTTTAGTAAATATGCTATTATTGGGAGCAAGCCATGGCAAACTATTTAAAGTCATATTTGAAAATGACAACCAAATTTGTCTAAAAATTTCTATATGCAAATGAAGTTTACCCCTTATCTAAAAATAGGCTATTTATTCAAAATGACCATGCAAGGTAACATATAAATCGATGCTTATTTTATTCCAATAGTATAAGTAGTTCAGATTATATTACTTTTTTTTTTCAAGATTGTTGCCATAGAAACAGAACTAGAAAATTTCCCCAAGGTGGCAATATGAAATATATTGATTTTCAGAAACTACAAAATCTGGGCTATGATTTTGCAGAATAAAATGCCTGTTATGACCTAGGCCAGGGTCTTTGTCAATTTTTACTGGCCTAGACCCCAACTACGTGGTATATGCGTTACATTGTATGGACTTCAAACCTTACCATCTCATAATTACACTTGCCCCTGGCTACTGGTAAAATAATTGGCTTAGCTTCGGACCAATACCACTGATACAATACAAGGGAACGTACTGCCTAACATAAGGAAATTTGCAGACATTTTGCATTTTTGTTGTACTAGTCAGGTTAGGTCTCTTGGCTTGTCTCACAGTACCAGGAAGCGAACCTGGGACCCAGTGGTTGGAAGCCGAGAGCGCTACCTCTGAGCTAGGCCCTGCCCGACATTGTGTTGAATAACTCTAATCTTACACAAGGTAGGAACCTAATAACCTACGTCTCAGATGGGAAGCCAGTTATGTCCTGATTTGAGAATTTTTGCCATGATTGAATAGAGCTGTAAGAGGATGGTTAATGGTGTTTGTTTTCACAATCAAAAACAAAATGTTCTTCAAGCACAGTATCATACCATTCAGAGTACCCTCTGGTTCAAGACTACCAAAATGTTAAATAATAACATTCTTGAGGCATATAACCGACTTAAAGAATATTGTCCAATACTACACAATGCTACGCAATGAAAACGAATAGCGAACATCAAAGAGGTTAAGAATCTTCCATTAATGAATATTCTATACTGGTTAATTTTAGAATTTTCCCACTGGTTTTCCATTCCTTTAATGTTGATCACATGTCTCAGGACTGACATCCAATAAGCAAGCAATACTCTGCTTCCTTAAACCATTAACTTGCTTTACGAACCGTTAACACTGATCTAATAGAAGTTCCTCCAATACATCTGACAGACGACTTTTGAGCAAGATCTTGAGAAGGATCGTTCATTTGAAAGCATATTTCAGTTTCTAAATCTGGCTAAGGCCAATGACTGAACAGGAAATCTGTAAGGGTTAAATGTCACGAAAGATCACAGTACAACAGTAGAATCTCACCATTAAGATGAATGTGGAGTGTGTGTGTGTGATTAGGGCTAATTAGGACAGGCAGAGAGACCATAGCAATGAGACGAAGGATGAAACAGCCATCCAAATTAGGTTCAACCAGGAATCAGACCCGGGACCCAGTGGTTGGAAGCCCAGAGCGCTACCACTGAGCTAGGCCCCCGCCCCAAGATGAACGTGGACATTCAGGGTGAAAATGATGCTTCCAAAGTACATATATTACAATTAGGAATCAGTGGAGTCACTAATGTCTGTGCTTTGGTATGGGTGGTGGTGGTGGATTAGGGCTTTACGTCCTGTATTTTTGCACCTGATGGGATAATTAGGACAGGCAGAGACCATGGCAATGAAACAAAGGAGGAAACAGCCATACAACTTAGGCTCGACCAGGAATCGAACCCGGGACCCAGCGGTTGGAAGCCCAGAGCGCTACCTCTGAGCTAGGCCCCCGCCCTGGAAATTTAGGGTGAAAATGATGTTTCTAAAGTACATATATTACAATATTTCAATCAGTGGAATCACTAATGTCTGTGCTTTGGTATGGGAGAGCAAGATAAGCATAACTAGTCCTATTTTGATTAGGCGATGTCTATTTAAGATGACTATTTTAAGCCACTATGATGTTAAGACTCATAAAAAATCCCTTATATATGCTCGACATCAACTTAAGTTCACGCCAGCCAATTCCGGTAAGTTAAATGGATCTAACGTGCTATCCGGGACTCTTTTGCTGGGTTCAAGAACACTACAGATGTGACAGTACTATGACTTCAGTGATCCCTTTAGGTAGTCTTAAACATGGGGTTCTATGGCATTTGATTCATTACAGATGATTAACTTTAACACCTGGGAGCAAATGATCAGCAGGGGTTTCTTTCACAGAAATTTCAAAAGTAAGCCTCATTAATACGATTTCACGACTTGATTTCAATGTTTAATCAAGCTGTCAGAATAGAAAGGCAAATTGCACCTGCTGCGCAAGAAACTCTGAAAAGGAAAAATGTAATGTCTTCACAAAGAGGAATAGAAGACTCTATTGAAAACCACAGATGGGTTGTCAGTAGGTATAACATTAACGTCTGGACTGTGACGTATTATTAACCTTGCCGTGAGAAATCCCAGAATTTTGTTACATCAAGCTCAATTTGTGCGACGTTTCAACTCTTTGGACCACACCTATCTGACAGGCTACAAAGTTTGCCTGAAGCAATTAAAATGACATATTTCCATCGATCTCAGTGCTCATTCTTGATATTCATTCAACCTTATAAACCTGCTGAAGTACAAAGTCTATAGATGGGTTTCAGTGGAACACCACAGAAATATTCCACCATTAAGACACTACCTGGTGAGAAGACAAAACTGATAGATAGATAGATAGATAGATATGGAGGGTGGGGTGGGGTGATTAGGGCTTTACGTCTTGTATTTCTGCACCAGTTGGGCGAATTAGGACAGGCAGAGACCATGGCAATGAGACGAAGGATGAAACAGCCATCCAACTTAGGCTCGACCGGGAATCGAACCCGGGACCCAGCGGTTGGATAGATAGATATGGAAAGTGCAGTCTTCTAAGGCAGGGGCGTGCCACTCGTGAGGGCTGATTGATGAGGTGAGAGAGGATTCCACTCACATTACCCCCTGGGTGGGGTCTTTACTTGCCACAGCATAGACACCAAGTACAAGGGACCGCCAATTTAATGTCTCCTCCGAACAACACCCAGCTGAGTTGTTGCTCATGAAGGGTGCCCCAGCCTGGTTTTGAACCTGGGTCCTTCAGAGGAGCGGGTGAGCATCTTAACACTAAACCACTCAGCTGTTTTTAACAATTCTATTTTTCACCCATCTATTACGACCATCTTGTCATTAAGTCACTGTACAAAAGGTGATCTAAGTGGCGAAGTTTCACTATACTTTTTACATTGTAAGTCTCTAATGGAGCCATCCGTTCACCACAATTTAACAATTTACATAAATACACTAAACCAAACAAAAACTAGGCAATCTAGCATTTGAGAAATCTCTTTATTATAATTGTACTGCAAGATATTTTTTAATGTGGAAATGCCATACATAATCTTCCAGTTGCTCCAGTTCTGTGCACTGAAGAAATTCATGAACTGAGTGGGAGGTAAGAGAAATGTAGCTGTTAGCAATCTGAGGAAATGTTTCTATTCCTGAGTACAGAAAGCACTTAAGGGCTTCCTCCCGTTTCCAAAAACAACTTCTGGCATCTTTGAATTGTGCAAGCAGACATTGGACAAATAAAAGTAATTCTAAATGTCAAGGTGAATGCATGAAATGTCAGCATACTCTTTCACGGCGTTAAGTTCAGTAACATTCGCAGGTGTGTTTGTAGAAGTGTTCTACTTGACTAACAACAACACACAATGTAAACTTAAAGGCCACCTATTCAAAGATCCCATGGATGTTTGAATATATTAGGGTTTCTCTCTATGAAATTTGGGGTGGGGGGCCTAGCTCATCGGTAGTTCACTGGGCTTCCAACCACTGGGTCCTGGGTTTCGATTCCCGGTTGAGACAGAGTTGGATGGCGGTTTCATTCTTCATCTCATCGTCATGGTCCCTGCCTGTCCTAATTAGCCAAGCAGGTGCAGAAATAGAGGACAAAAAGCCCTAATCCACCCATCTCTTTGAAATCTAATAAAAAAAAACTTAAAAGATATATTTCTGATGTGTTGTTTACATCCAGTGAACTCATTATCTTAATTTGAGTTTTAATCCATTAGCAAATAGCTTTGCAGCCTATTAATTTAAACCAACCATCCGACCAGCCAGACCACCTCTAGACTGCACTCAGTTTACTTGGATGACAAATGACGATTGCTTGGAAGCAGCAATTATTTCAAATAAATTTTAACTTATATGCTAACAAAATAAGCATAATTTGCAAAATATCGAACAACACCATTAAGCTCCACAATAAGTCCAGCCAATTGAAGCTCAATCCTAAATATCAGGCTACTTTGAAAAACATGTACTGTATGTATAACTAATTACAGGGTTATCACAAGATACAGCATAATCTTAAGGCAGGGGTTTCATCATACAAGTGCAAACCCAGGCGTCATACTGATTACTTTAGCACAGAGAAAATATCATACAGACAATTTTAGAATAGTCATGGTTGTTTTTAGGAAAGACATATATGGTATACAAGAAGCTATTAGAGTCATATCTATTTGGGTGAGATACTGAGATGTGGCTCGTAAACAATACAGGGAGTGGGCTTTAAACCCAAGCACACTGTCATGGCCATAGAAGCCAGTCTTGTTAACTATTTGACCAACCAGCTCCCCTTCCATGGCCTGAGCTACTTTTTTGACACAGCTAACCTGAAATAAGTAGCTACTGGAAACATAGATATGTTGGTTCTTCATGTGTGTGTGTGTGTGAGTTATTGTTTAACGCCTCATCAGCACCTGAGTGGGCTATGTAGAGGCTCTCTAGGTTAAGATTGATTATCTATATTTGGTAGTAGAAACCAGAAGTATATACAAAATCTATAATTGTCTGGGTTGGATATCTAGTAAAGAGATGTTGTAAGGTAGTAGCTTGAAACAGAGGTCTTCTAATGCGTTGTAAGTGGGTGCAATCTAATAAAATATGTTTGATTGTTAGGGGG
Source organism: Alitta virens (assembly GCA_932294295.1). NCBI lineage: Eukaryota > Metazoa > Annelida > Polychaeta > Phyllodocida > Nereididae > Alitta > Alitta virens. The sequence continues at coordinate 11,245,271 of OW028581.1, forward strand.
CACCGACAACTCTGGCATACCGGTGCCGGTTCATTGACTAAAAGGTGTAAATGTGTAAGTCTTGAATGTCCTATGAGGCATCTGTGATATATTCCTTGATCTTTGCGAGTATTGAACCTACGAGGTATTTTATTTTGAATGCAAGGTAAGATTGAATGCAACTTGTTGTTATTACATTCATTCCATTGTCTTTGCCAGCAAGACATGATAAAAGATTTTATAGTCATTTTAAAATCAGTGTATGGAATGGTAAAATCAGTTATCTCTTTTGTAAGAGCCCTTTTTGCTGCCAGGTCTGCTTTTTCATTCCCTTCAATGCCAGCGTGTCCAGGAATCCAGCAGAATACTATGTCTTTGTATTCGTGAAGATAGAAATACTTAATAAGAACATCTAAGATCCCAGGGTTGTCAAGTTGTTTATTTTGGATTGCTTGAAGAGAAGATTTGGAATCAGAACAGATAACATAACGATCTGATTCTGAGTCCTCGATGTTCTTTAAGGCAAGGTAAATAGCTGTTAATTCTGCAGTGTATATTGAGCAGTGGTCTGGAAGACGACATTCAGCTATAACGGTTTTATAAGAAGTGACTGCACAGCCTACTCGTCTTTCCATTTTGGAGCCATCTATGTATAGAAATTTGTACGATTCGTATTTTAACCTTATACTATAAAATAGGTTTTGATAGTCTACCGGATTAGTTTCGCTTTTCTTAAGCTCTGCTAAATCCAGTATAACTTTGGGGACTGGGAGAATCCATGGCGGAATGGGTGGTACTTCCGTCTCAGCAATGATTGTAGTATCAATTTTTGCAGCCTCAAGATAGAATTTCATGCGTAATCCCAGTGGTCGAATGGCGTTTGAACGAGATTCATAATGAAGCATGTATTTCGGATGAAATATTAAATCATATGTATGTTGGTTCTTCATAACACACACTGACATGACACACGAGTTGTGTGTGTGTGTGAGTTATTGTTTAACGCCTCATCAGCACCTGATACATGACACACGAAAGACGATTTCTTTCAGTATAACATCAGTTGCTTATCCTATAGTTCTACAGAGAAACCACCTCACTATTAAGACCACTACAGCATTACAACCTTCTAATTTTGATCCATTCCCATCAATGGCCAGGCTCACCTGTTGATTGTTTCATACTTATAACCAGCCATATTAAGTAAGAGTTTTCTTGGGAATCATGCCTGAAAATAAGACTGTAAAATCCTCTGTAATTAGGTACCACATCATGATACAGCCAACCTAAAAAAGTATACATTTAGTTTATTGTCTAGTATCTGAAAGAATTTCAATTATCACCTTTAAGTCATTTTAATCTGTATTACCTTCTTAATATCATTTCACAGAGATGAGCAAAATGCTTGCTTTAATGTTCATTAAAAATGACCTTATTCAAGCAATATTATATTTTCTCTGATCACTGATCTTATCATTAGTGGCCGGCTGACATTATGACACAAAGGTTTTCGTTGTTGAAATAACCTCGTATTCCAGATATTTTGGATGTTACATTTGAAATTCACATACAAGCAAACTGAGAGAAACCTAAGCTTCTAATGAGCACAAGGGTAGTCCTTTGCAGAGAATAATTTGTTTGTTTGTGATTAGGGCTTTACCTCCTGTATTTTTGCACCAGTTGGGCTAATTAGGACAGGCAGGGACCATGGCAATGAGACGAAGGAGGAAACAGCCTTGCAGAGAATAAAGATTCTTTTTATCAATTCATAAAATTCAGTTATTCTCAAAGCCAAAAACTAAAATCATCAGTTTAAATGGGCTGTCTGATCAATGCCTCGCTTAAATGTATATTGTAGTTTTGTAAATTATCTTGACTTGGATGTGCATACTTTTGTTTTATTTCATTGATATGCTGTGGTTACGGTCAGTGTAGCCAGGAAATGCATCTACTGCAGACTGGCTGTCTTGTTAACATGGTGGAACTCTCAAGTCACCATGATGAACTCTATGCTACAAATCTCAGATTGAATAGAAACTGAGTGAAGCTGAAGTTGCTCCTCCCCTTCATACCTGTGACAAGACTAGTTAAGTAACTGTAATGATGCACAACATAGCAAATCTCCTGCAAAAGTGTCTGGCCTGTAACACGGAGGCTCAGGACTTTCAACGACATCCTAGTAGAGTGCGCACTACAAGGACATCCCTAGTAGAGTGCTACACTACAAGGACATCCAAGTACAGTGCACACTACAAGGACATCCTAGTAGAGTGCTACACTACAAGGACATCCAAGTACAGTGCACACTACAAGGACATCCTAGTAGAGTGCACACTACAAGGACATCCCTAGTAGAGTGCTACACTACAAGGACATCCCTAGTAGAGTGCTACACTACAAGGACATCCAAGTACAGTGCACACTACAAGGACATCCTAGTAGAGTGCGCACTACAAAGACATCCAAGTGCACACTACAAGGACATCCTAGTAGAGTGCACACTACAAGGACATCCCTAGTAGAGTGCGCACTACAAGGACATCCCTAGTAGAGTGCTACACTACAAGGACATCCAAGTACAGTGCACACTACAAGGACATCCTAGTAGAGTGCGCACTACAAAGACATCCAAGTGCACACTACAAGGACATCCTAGTAGAGTGCACACTACAAGGACATCTTAGTAGATAGTAGAGTGCACACTAACCATCAGAAAGGTCAAAGACATCTAACGACTGCAGACATATATATGCAAACAATAACAATGATAATGTCAATGGCAATAACATTTATTCACCCAAGTGACAAATGTTTACAGGATAGGTGGGTGAGATGGGCTTTACATCCCATATTTTGCACCTGATAGGGCTGATCAGGACAGGCAGGTGCCAAGGCAATGAGACGAATGATGAAGCAGCCTTGCAGCATGGGCATGTTTGAACCTAAGACCCAGTGTTTGGCAGCCCAGCGCGCTACTACGGAGCCAAGCCCCTGCTCTGCATTGACAGGAAAAAAGGATGTAATATAATCAACGAAAGCACTATGACACAGGATATGATGAGGGCAACACATCAGCTCATAATGAGTTTTTGCCACTTAAATATCACCAGACGATACCAGCAATTATCCGGTCGTTTTCAAACAAGAATACCAATTATATGTAGGCATAATATCATGTGACTTCCATAAAATAATATTGCAGGAATATATGAGATAATATGGCACAGGTTCATATATTTACAAGGAGATGCCACATTTGGTTCTTGCCAAGCAAAATGGTATATCACACACAGAAATGCTACCAGGAGCACTGGTCAGATGATTTCACAATGACAATATTACATCAACCAAGTAATGTCGAAAATGCAAGTTGTGCCCTACCGTGGCTCATTTCGGTAATAAAATCGCCTTTACAATTATAATAACTTGATAATAGTGTTCATTAAACATTACATTCTATTTACAATTGAAAAATTACTGTCGACTATGGTGAGTTGAATAAATGAGAAAAACCACTTATTTTTTAATCCTACTGCGGTGTCATTTTTGCAACACTCCCTGAGGTTTCTACCTTGCCTGTCAGCTTACCTATTTTCTATGGAGTGCAAAATTGGTACACCTGTCTCAGGTGAACAGTCCTTGGCCTGTCTTTATAATAGAATTGCAAGGCTAAATCGTTCTGTTAATTAAACCCCATATCAATAATGCACAAACTAATCTCAGGACACATCAGCCATATAATACATATGTAGCTAATAGAACGAAAGACCATCACTTCATCCAACTCTCCATTCATTCATTCCATAAATAATAAATGCAGTGCAGTGCTGTCTATTGCAATGATCAAACCGGCAGAAGCACTCAACCACTGACACATGTCACTGTTTCAATGTTACTGGTTTGAAGCACAGTCGGCTTATAAGACCAGACATAATGATGAGATGAGAGGCTTGGCATCCACATGTACCACATATTTACCCCATGGGTTGGATCTTTCACTTGGTTCAGCATAGGCACCATATGCTAGTACATCCAACTAAGAGTAAGCTCATGAGGAGAGCACAGGCCAGCAATCAAACCTGGGACCTTCAGCAATGCTGGCAGGTGGAATTGACAGACGCCTTAACCACTAGGCCACTCAGCTGCAATAACGTGCTGCATAATTTCAGTCAGTACTTCCTGAATTTTCTATCAAGTCTTTTACGAGTACATCCCATGTGAAGAGACATAGACTTAGATGAACATCACAGTGCAGGGAGTGGGCTTTGAACCCATGCACCCACAGTCACTACCATGAATGAGATGATGATGTGTATATCCCATGTGATGGGACAGGGGCTGAGATGTGGCTCATAAACAGTGCACAGGGAGTGGGCTTTGAACCCATGCACCCACAGTCGCTACCATGGATGAAATGAGTACATCCCATGTGGTGGGACAGGTACTGAGATGTGGCTTATAAACAGTGCACAGGGAGTGGGCTTTGGACCCATACACCCACAGTCAAGATAATGACGAGTACATCCGATGTGATGGGACAGGGGCTGAGATGTGGCTCATAAACAGTGCAGGGAGTGACCTTTGAACCCATGCACCCACAGTCACTACCATGGATGAGAGGAGTACATCACATGATGTGGGACAGGTACTAAGATGTGGCTCATAAACAGTGCAGGGAGTGACCTTTGAACTCATACACCCACAGTCACTGCCACAGAAAAATATGAGGAAAATTTATATATTGATCGAGTGATAATTATGATAATAGACAGGACACGAACTAATTGACTGGTATGTTAGAGCATTGGTTTACCTATCTCACACAGATACTGCTTTTACCAGAAGAACCCACTTGCATCAATATCGATCAGCAGGATGAAGAATCCATAACTCCAAAGGTGGGGCTTTAACTTGATCCGGCATATGCACCTCCAAGGAGTGGAAGTTACGCTGCTTGAAAATTACTTCCAACAATGAACAGATGTGGATTGTTATAGTATTTGCAATCATAATGAAAACTAAATAAATAATTAACTCATTTGTTTCCAACATCTGCATGTTTCCAGAATGACAAGTCGAGCTAATTAATGGCGTCATTCAATTAACTAATTGCAAATCATTACAACATTCGTGTCTAATTAATTGTTCATTAGCACAGATTTAAGACCACAAGAATAAAAAAAACTTAGAAATTACATTATCACTGCTTTAAGATATTCATTACATGGCCATTGCATAATTAAGACTCCATCAATTCTACTTCACGGAAATGAAGACAACAAACCAAGTTATGTAAAGCGACAGAAGATAAATTCCACAAAAAACGCAATGCAAGTGTTGCATTTTAAAAAGAATTTTTCATTTTATGAAAGAATTTCTAAATCCGACACTGTGCCAATTGAATATTTGTAGCAATACTGTGCACAGAAAATCATCCAACCAATTTTCTTTTAATTAGTAACCAAACCAACCATTCGTCTGACCCACCACATCTAATGTCTCAATGCTACTGGGTCTGAAGCTTAGTCAGCCTATATTACCAGCTGCCAGAGGCAGACATAATGATGAGATGATAAGGCTTGGAGTCCACGAGTGGCATCTTTTACTTGCCTCAGCATAGACACTGAGTATAAGGCACTTCCAATTTGACGTCTCATGTGGTGGGTGGGTGATTAGGGCTTTACGTCCTGTAATTCTGCACCAGTTGGCCTAATTATGACAGGTAGAGACCATGGCAATGCGACGAAGGATGAAACAGCCATCCAACATAGGCTCGACCAGGAATCGAACCCGGGACCCAGCGGTTGGAAGCCCAGAGCGCTACCTCTGAGCTAGGCCCTGCCCTGACGTCTCATGTGATCGACATCCAGCTGAGCTGGGATGTAGCCCATGAAGAGTGCTCGGGCCCGAGATCGAACCTGGGACCTTCACCAGAGCTGGCCAATGTGGAATTGGTGGCTGCCAATTAGGCAACCTACTAACCTACAAACTAATCACTGACCATCCAAAAATAGCAGTTCAGTAAGTTACCCGTCACTCCTTGAAATCGAAACACTCAGAAATAAAACAACAGCATTTTCCCATCTCAGATAATATCTATTATTTCCTGTGCACAAACTATGCGACAGGCCCAGTTTCGAAAAATGCATATTTCGGTCTCTCATATAGGCTGCTCCCGTTAGCAGCAACTATATTTTTACTTATATTTTGGGAAACTTAAGTTGGGCGACACAAATTTTCGGCTTCTTAGAATGATAGGTCAGAGTTTAATATAACATGAAATGAGTGTTGTGCAGTATAACGGACCCAAATTTATGCCCATATATCTTACCAAATTTTTTTCTGGCAAACAATAAGAACAATATTTGTGTCGAATAGCGGGAGTTTGGGGGCGTTAGCCCTGATAAAACATAAACAACGTTCTTGCCTTGAAAATGATCACTGTTGTCGTTTGTTTGTGATGTCATCCATATTCAAAATGTTTTGTCATAGGCCTGGCAACGAGGCTCGCTGAATATATAATATGGTCATAACTTTGGGTCCACTATACTGCACTTTTTCCCATGAAATGTTACTTTTGAATATTTGTCGGATGGTACCGCCATCCGCGGGTCGAAAAATATTGAAAATTGGTCAGAACATAGCTGTATTGCTTTGGCCATTTTGGCAAACTGGAAGTGTCAAGACGTTCGTATCGGATCGTTTTATGGCGAAATTCTAAGTATAACACATTCTAAATACACCTCAAACTGACCTATCCATTCCCCAACGGCCAAGCGGCGTTCAAAATGGTGGTGACAAGCCCTTTAAATGACGAAAACAGGACATATTTGCAGCGTCGTGTCGAGCTTGCTTCATTTGCGTTGTTCGCCATCATAGCTGTCAATCGCTTCCTAAGCTCCTCCCCTTGCATTATTATACGCAATCTTATTGGCTGTCAACGAGTGCAAATTCCTGCCTGTCTTCGCATCGTTTGCATATCATTATGCCGGCCAATCAGCTTTGCGCATACATTACGAAGATGCACGTGTTCGCAAAAAGTTGTAAACAATGAAGTACCGATCAGCACACGCCTATGGTCAAATTAGATGGAAAACTATAGCAAAGAGGTAGTAGGTAGTAGGTAGCGTTATTGTTTAACTCTTCATCAGCACCTGAGTGGGCTATGTAGAGGCTCTCTAGGGTAAGATTGATCATCCATAGTTGGTAGTAGAAACCAGAAGCATGCAAAAAATCAATAAGTGTCTGCGTTGGATAGCTGGAGCAGCTGGTCCAATGCGCACTGTCCTGTTTTAGCCACTGGGGATAGAGGACTTCACCCCAAGTGTTTCCATCCTTGCTGCTTGAAGGCCCAGGACCTTCGAGGGCTAGCAAAAAGAGCCAGGAGACCGAGAATAAGGGATGTTTTGCTTCGAGAAACTGCAGAACAAGTTGTCAGCACAGCTGGTCCTGTAGGCCTATCAGCATCAAGCAGGAAACTTAGTTTTTTTAAGAGGGGGGAAGCCACCCCCCCCCCCCCCCCCAGCATCATGCAGGTAAGCAATATTAAGCAACTTATTTTTGTTGTAATTCCACATGTCAGAGTCTGACCTATTAGTCATACAATTGTCATGGATTTATCCAAATAATACAAAAATATACAAAGACCATTATAAGTACCAATGCATATTTTGTGTACTTTGCCACACTGATATATCTTTGCAATGCTTATAAGGATCAGATAATCTAGGCAGCTATCACCAGAAAAGTCTAAAACATAATTAGCAATACTTCTGTGTCCAAGGCCAACCTCGTAAAAAATAATAATAATAACAAAACATCAGTATCCATTGCTAATTATGTAGATGCATCTTTCTTCATCATCGCTCACCTTGCCAAGTTACAGAGCCTTGTGGCCAAGCTTTCGTGCCCCAATTGCTATGGGGATGTCTTTTTGACGGTGAAAGACAGTAGGAAGGGCTTTGCCCTGAATATGATTGTCTCATGTACACTGTGTGTGTTATTGTTTAACACCTCATCAGCACCTGAGTGGGCTCACGTACACCAATGGACTTTAAAAATACATAGGTAAAACATGTTTTACAAACCCGAGATAATGCGTTTTTAAAGTCCATTAGTGAGTTCTCAGCGTCTGACTTTTCAAGCCCTCCGATCGAGGAGGATGTCAACCATTCCAGGTCAATCGGAGTTTGGTTCTCGCTGGTCGAGAGTTTGGCCTTGGACACAGAGAAGTGAACAAATTTATGGCAGTGATGAATGTAAATGGTGGTCTGCATCACATAACCTACTACGGAATTAACGAAGTTATCATGAACGGAATACTGCATGGGCCGGCCCTAGATGTACTCTCTCAGAGTCACTCTATTGTTCACCAGGCTTACGATGACCTGTACGACCCAACTGACAGACCACGTGAAATTTCGGTCAGTTACGACGGTACCTGGCACACAAGGGGTCACAGCTCTCTGCTTGGCGCTGGTTTCGTCAGAGACATTAACAGGTTTGGTCATTGATTATACTGTCCTTAGCAAGTACTGCCAAGAATGTGACTTATTTGGAAGCAAGCTCAGTGGAGAGGAGAAGGCATTGTGGATGGAGGCCCACCGTTCAAGCTGTGACAAGAATCATGAAGGATCAAAACCCTTTGGTCAAGGTCTGTGGATGTGGGGAATTTCATGTACACATCTATCGTTGGTGATGCAGCTGTGCTGGTCTCACTGCATGCACTTGATCCCTATCCCGAGCAGGTCTCAAAGGAAGAATGTATCAATCACATTAGTAACCGTATGTACAAAGGACTAGAAAGAATTGTGAAAGGCTCAGCTGGTTCTGAAACAAAGATGGGGGGGGGGGGGGGGCGGGGAAAGATGACGAAGGACAAAATGAAAAAATGGTTGTTGTACTACCGAAAGGCCATTGTTGAGAACACCCCTAATGTTGAAGCAGCCAGGAATGCAGTGTGGGCAATTTTTTTTTTTCATGCTCTCTCTACCATTAAAGATCCACACCACAAATTTTGTTACCCTGACTGGTGCTGGCACCAGCAGGCCATTCAAGATGGCACAGATTTGAAGGAAGCCCAAGCAGGACATGAGCCCCCTCTCCCCAAGGACATTGTCGAACAGCTCATACCTGTGTTTGAGAGATTGGCTGATCGAGATCTTCTGGCCCGATGCATGAAACTGCAAACTTCCAATGCTAACGAGTCACTACACAGCATGATCTGGAAGCGTGCTCCCAAGCACAAGAACTGTGGTCGCAAGACGCTCAAGACGGCAGCAGCTCTCGCCGTGATGCAGTTTAACAAAGGAGCCAGGGCACTGATGGAAGCAGTGGACAGCTTGGGCATCGAAGCGAGCCAGATTCTTGCAAAGACCACCACCAAACTGGACAAGGAGAGGATTCAAAGGGCAGACAAAGCATCCAAGAATGTGAGCAAGACCCAAGGAAAGAAGAATACCCTGACGAGGATGCGCCAAGAAGCTGCTCTTGAAGCCGAGGAGGGTTAACTTTATGAGGCTGGCGAACACTGAACTATCATTAGGCCTTGTTATGCTTTTCATAATCATTTTTAGGTTATGATAGAGAAAATAAGTCCTTAATGCCATATATTGGTTAACAAGTTGTAAATACGTTATAATTTCCAGCAATTATGCCTTTTAGATAAATGATTGTATTGGTCAGTTTGTTATGATTTGTTCGGTTTGTTAAACGGCCTTGCAAGTTTGCTGTTTCCATGGTAACCTAATGATATTTTATGTAAATAATTCTTGTAAATAGGCATCAAAATATCAAGTTAATATCTGTTAAGTACTTTTAAAATCCTGATAGATGTAATAATGGTACAATAATTTGGTTACAGTATACTCAGGCATTTAGAGATTACTGCAGTTTTCTACTTCTCGTGTTGCTAGAAATTGACCGAAATGTTCAATATTGCCTAATTCTTGCTGAAATTGATCCAAAAATACAGCAATTCATTACAGTTAATGCAATAAGTAGTGTTTTACTATTATTAATTCCATTTTGTTTAATTCCAGCTCCATTTAAATGGTCATGTCATTAAATTATCACTTTCTTAAAATTTTTTTTTACTATTTTCCGAAAACAGCCATTTTAAGCCTGCATTTTCAGACGCCAAAATTCCCACGTGAAAACCGTTCAAGATATTGTAATAAAACTTTCAGAGATTGATATCACAGTATTATAGTGCACCGTAAGACTAATTTTGGTTACTAGGAGCGTATGACTATTTCTGTAGGCTGTTTCAAAATTATGAGATAATAATTTTGTTTTTGGTCGCTTAGGTTCGTCGACCCCTCAATACGCTTATAATGATGTATTGATACCCAAATTAGTATCTCGGCGCAGTTTTATATCTTAAATTTATAAAATTATCCATATGTTGTCTCGTAATGCTGTTATTGAGGTTTGGGAATTTTTGGCGGCTGGAAATACCCAAAAAATTTGGTTGCCATGGCAAGTTGCCATGGTTACGCGAAATTAATTTTTTAATTTATTTCTCACCTTAACAACTGTGTAAAATTTCAGGTTCCTAGCTTTATCAGATCCAGAGATACAGCTATGGGCTATTTTTCGACCAGTGGATGGCCTTAATTAACAATGCCCTGAGAAGATTCGAAAAGCTACAGATCAAAAAATTGTGGCCTAGATATTCTTTTTTTAACAAAAAAGCTGGGAAACGAGCTATCTCCAACTGAATAAATTCTTAGCCACCAAGCGGCTGGGAAAGTGAATTTTACTAAGAAACTAGTTTAGAAATAAATTACGCTGCAGCGAAGTACTTCAGATCTCATGAAAACCCAAAATATTTCCATATTATAAATCCATATAGATGGAATTTTTCACACACGGACATTCAGTAATCTTCATTGAAGACAGTTAATACACATCGATTTCTTAGTAAACAGCTGCGAAGCTGAAATCCAGGCATCAGCTGTTCTGCACTAAGTACTTATTTGCATAATGCAAACAGCCAAAAAAAAAAAGAAGTTTAATGAAAATCACAAGTTACATGAACTGAACTTTTTAAAAATTTCAATGATAACGCCAACAAAGCTCAAGAAATATAACAGCATAATAATTTTATTTCTTTGAACCATGTCAACATTCGCATCATACAACAATGATCAATTACAATACTCTCACACCAATCAAAGATACCAATGATAAAAATGTGATCAATCTTTGTCCTTTTTGCTTTTCTTTTCGCTACTTTTGGACGATTTCTTTTTTGAATGCTTCTTATCACTACTTGGTTTCTCGCCAGAATTGGTGACCACGGCCGCAGGGGATGATGAGGCAGACTTTGATTTAGTTCCGCTCGAAGAAGTAGAAGGAGCGAGGGCATTCGACAACGCCTTCAGTCCGACTCCCTCTGATTTACTCGAAGACTTGGAACTATCTTTGCCAGAAAGATTGGCCGCCAGACCTGCAAGTCCAAAGGGCCTTGAGCTTTCTTTACTACCAGTTGGCTGAAAAAATAAAATGCAAAGTGGGTCACAGATTGTCTCCTCAGATACAGAACAATTAAGGACTTTACGGCGCATAGCATACTAATTGTACTATCATTATAGTTTATATCAGTTCTATCAAGAGTCACCCTAAAGCCTTTGTGCCAAAGAATACAGTATACTCTTCGATTAAATTTTATCATCTACTAGAACTACACCATCTACGACTCGAGAAAGGAATACCAGTGTAATCTGAATGCTTTCCATGGTATCCTCTAGATGGCCTTGCAGTTCCTACTATACTGCCACCTGGTACAAAGTTACGGTAGACTTCTTATAACTCAACACATGATAAAAAATAAAGTTCATGGTAATACTTGTGCACAGGTCCTTCATACCAAAGACCACCTCAATACAACTGCTGAGGATCTTCAAGTATTATTCAATTCATTCAATTCAAAGACTTTATTCCGGACATAAGAAAGACAGGTTCATATCATTACTAGAACTACACATATCTATGAACTACCCAGTTTATATCTGAATAGAAGAAACATGTATAATAGTATGTATATTATTAGCATCAAAATTTCATGATAAGGCAAGATCTTAACTTACGGCATAATGTTCAAGAACAAAATTTGCGTCCACTTATGAGCAAGTGAACTCCTCCTCAAACTGGCAAATAACTGATGTTACATAGAGACATTCATGAATTACCTTTGTGTGATCGATGCGTTTGAAAGACTGAAGACTGCTCTCAGATTTGCTCGGCTTGCCAAAGAAGGAAGTTGTTTCTTTGTGTTCTTTGACAGAAGAGCTGCTGAGGTTGCTGCTGCTGCTGCTGCTCGACAACTGCAAAGATGAAGATGACTTGCCACTCTTCGACGTCTTGCTGCTTACCTGAGTGCAAAATAAAATCAAAGAGACTTTAAATTACTCCATTTATGTTATATCAATTCAGCAGTCAACATACAACATAAAGTTAGCAACAAATATCCCATTTTTGCTTATAAATACGATTTCACGATTTAGTTATGCACATAATATGCTGAAGTTGACCTTTCAAACCAACAAGGCCTAGAGATGAGGGACAAAGCAAGACAAATTTTATCTCCAAATGCTATTCTTCCAATGAAAATTGGTGATTTTGTGCCATGAAAGTGTACTGTCTTAAGTTGGCATATAATGCTTTTCATATTATTAGAATAAGAAGAATCCGCTTCTTTTCTCTTTTAGAAAAGTTGAGATTTCATATATATGCAACAATTATTAATTGCATCAAGACAAAGCGGAGTCATACGCCCAAACTAACGCGAAGGGCTGCTCCATTTAAAAAGAGGGGGGGGGGGGGGCCAGATCTGAAGATTTTTCAGATATCGGGAAGGGCGGGGGGAGGTCTGGGAGGGGGTGGTTGACCCCAGTATTTTCTTAATAGCTTAATGTAGAAAAAAAGCGGTCATGGGAGGGGGGGGGGGGTCAGTAAAAAACCAGATATCGGGGGGTTGGGGGGGGGGGGGGGTCTGAACATTTCCACCCCCCCCCCCCCCTCTTTATTAAATGGAACAGCCCTAAAATAAACACGGTAAAACCTCACTGACCATCTTTTTAATGTTCTTTGAACAACGCGAGCAGTACCACACAAAGCGAGGGTCATTGACGTTCTGGTCTGTCAGTGGTGGTCTGTGGCACTCCTGAAAATCGAACGCATTAAACTCATATTACAAGCCTGGCATGAACATATATTAATTTTGTTATTGATTGTAATATTTGTTGAATATCTTACAATATAACATTTATGAGAAATGTAAATGAATAGATAAATGAATTGTCGTCAGGACCTGGTGATAAAGACTATGACACTCCTGGCACTCGACGAGTTGATTAGCCGCAGTGACATCAAACTGTCTGAAAAAGAAAAGAACAAACATGAAGTGCATAAGAAACACAAATCAAATCAAAACAGGAATCCCAGTGTTCCAGCTAGGATATGAATTGGGCATGGCGCACAAGAATATTAGGGTACCTAAATAGACTCGTATCGGGCCCCCAGCTAATTGAAAAGCAAAAAATTAATTTCAGGCATGGTGCTGACAAAATCGGGCATAGCGCAAGGGGCGTCGGGCATGGTGCAGCACCATGCTCAAATGGCCTAGCTGGAACACAGAATTATCCCCCTCCAGAGATCGATTAGTGAGCGATAATTTGTTGGAGTAAAGTCTTTAGAAACATTTTCAGGTCGGGGACAACACTGTGATAATACAGAGTGGATGCTAAATTAACCTTTCACATAGTGAAACAGTAAATGCAGACCGGATGTTCGTATTAAAGCCTCATTGCTAAGAAAACAAGGGAATTCCAGGTTTGTGACCACAGCTCGCCCATAATCAGTACAAACCAATTGGACAAACGGAGAGCTGACGGAGTTAGTTTTTTCCTGTAATTAACCCAAAACACACTCGTTTCATTCACAATTGGCATGCCTGAGGAAGAAACATGTCATCCCTGCACAAAAATAAGCACAAAAAAATAAAAAGAAAAGTGGCATATATAATATTAATTTCATATGTGTATAATAAGAGTTAGTAAACATGGTATAAGAAATTATGTGTTTACAGAATAATACAGAGAGTAGACAACAATTTAAATTCTTTTGCACATAAAAACTCAAAGAGAAGTAAAAATTCCTCTCACAATTAAAACCAGGTAAAAAAAAACTCAAATTTGCACCGAGTTCATCGTGGTCGCATGGCTATTTGTTTTTGCTGAGAACTCAGATTAAATTAATAACGGACTTGGGTATATAGTTTTGATATCCATACGATTAGTAGAATTCATGTCCTTGACACTAATAAATAACAAGACTGTCTTAATTGTGGGTTCTTTTGCAATCAGAAAGTCATTTTCAAAAACATTCCTACTATTCACAAGTGAATATAATTGGACACACTTAACGATATTACCCAGACTGCATGATTCGCAAGGGCTTAAAATTTATATATTAATCACATGTACACATAAAATGAGACAATTCAGTACTCACTTGCAGACAACACAAGCAATACCCATGTCAAGAGCAAAGTTATCCGCGTCCAGACTCTTCTCATTCGTGTCTTCTTCTGTGTCGGAGTCACTGCTCGATGAGTCTTCAACTTTTGGTTTTGTTTCAACAATCTTCATCCATTCCTTTTCTTTTTCTTTCTCTTTTTCTCGCTTCTCTTTTTCTTGTTTCTCCCTCTCCTGCGAAAAATGATCAGGTTCTAGGTTAAAATCAATAAGCACTACCCCCAACATGCATACTTCAAGTAAAATACACCCTCTTGTTTCTCCCTTTCCTGCATAAAATGATCAGGTTTTTATATCGTTGAATCTATAAACGCTTAAAGAGTTACCTCTAACATGCTTACGTCAAGTACAATACATAATTTGTCTACATCATTTCAAGGATTATAAGTAATAATAACATCATACAATAATGACACAACTATACAGTATAACAAGCCTGTAACAAACTATTTGGGACTGCAAGGCTGTCTTTGTTATAACCATCGTTAAAGACCAGCAAGATGTGGTTTTTGCAAGGAAATCATTTGTTTTTAATTGTACATGTGTTTAATTATACATGTCCGGACTTAAAACATGTACAGATGCTGCTATTGTCACTGATAAAGGTACTTATTCTTATATCATCATACCATTATAATTAAGTGATTTATACTAACTTTCAATACATATACGTTTGTCCCAGTATTGCTTCCCTTTCATTTTCACCAGAATTAAGTGATTTGTGATAAATTGGTTATTGTTGTTTTTGTAATTGAGGGGGTGACTCTCAAGTAGTGATGGCTTGTCTGTCTTAGAGAGTCCCTCCACGCTTGTAACATATTTTTTAAGTTAAATAAATTATCTGAATCTGAATCAAGGTTCTTATATATGCAGATCAGAGGTAGGCAAAAAATCTGTAAATGAAAAATGACCTCTTTACAACTAATGTTACAAGCTTGCTAGTCATAAAAGACACACCAAGTTTCCAAAAAAAAGTATCCTCCCTAATAGTCTTTCACCTTCCCCACCCATGGGGAATACAGAAACTAGTAATGTGCTTAATCTAACTTCCATTTGGTCACAGAATCCGAAACAATGCCATTGTACACCTACATTGTCTCCACTGTAAGACCATTCTAGATAACACACTGAAGTGCTCTTTTCAGCATAGCCAATATGAAAAATGCTGCACAATTTTAATAATAAAAGTACTAAAAAAAGTATCACCTTGAAAAAAGTATACATAAAGTAAAAAAAGAAATTTCCTGTGGAAAAATAAGTATAATAACTGTATCAGCGTAGTGGACAGATAAAATGTTCTACTATATCTACTACTGACATCGCATCTCATTTCCTTCTGTAACAGTTAAACCCTGTATTCAATACCTATGTATTCAATTCTGACTAGGCGGTTATATCATCAGTGGTGCAATATGAACTGGCTTTAATAGTAATGTGGTCCCAAAAGCAAGGTAAAACACAATGGCAAAAACAGTTGGGTTAAATCTGTGTACCATACAGTCGTCTTGAGCTATGAAAAAGAATACCAGAGTGCATCAGTATTTTAGAGAATTCACAAGACTATTATAGTGTTCTACTAATCACTATCACTATCATTCACCAATTGCCAAGAAAAGCCTTTGATGATCCCACCTTTTCCTTGTGTTTGTGTTCCTTTGATTTTTCTTTGTGAGATTTCACTGAGTCCGGAGTCGAAGACCTCGAACGCGAACTCTCCAGTTTAGGTTTCTTGACTTCCAAAAAGTCTGACTTGTCCGATTCTGATTTGATCTAAAACGGACAAACCATATTATAAGCATAAAGGCAAAGTCTCTTGAGAATCTGACGGTGGATTGTCTTTATGACCCATGCAAGTTAAAACTAAAGCCATGCAAACAAATGCTACTTGTAAAGTTGACATTCAAATCAGACAGTCAGGAGCAGGATAAATTACCAAATCAAAAATATTGCACTTTCAATGTAAACTTGCAATTTTGAAAGTTTGTTAATTAACCGTTACCAATAAGCACTACCACTTTTAATGTAAACTTTCAATTTTGAAAGTTTGTTAGTTAATCTTTACCAATAAGCACTACCACTTTTAATGTAAACTTTCAATTTTGAAAGTTTGTTAATCTTTACCAAGAGCCAAATTTTCCAAGTTGAAATAGCCACAAGTCAGGACATACTTCAACAACAACAACAGTTTCTGCTGTTGTCCAAAGTTCAGTTTCAGCTGTATATCGTGATATTGACCTTTTCATAAGAACGTTTCTCTCCATGGTCTGATTTCTTCTTGCTGCTCGGACTCGAATGACGACTGCTACTTTCCTCCTTCTTGATGCTCAACTTGACGTCTTTGGAGAAGAGACTGCTGCTGGATGTTGTGATGGATGACGAGGAAGCGGCTGCTGCAAGACTTTTCAAGGACTCCTTAACGTCTTGCGGGTCCTCGTAATCCTGAAACAACAAATTTCTTGCTTAATGCTCCACTGTCTGTCAATAATACTATTTTCTCAAACTTCATCAAAAACGATTGAAAATCACCTTATCTGATCAAGGCACACTAAATATATGTAAGCTAATGAATATATTAGGCATTAATTACAAAAAATAAATACATTGAAGGTAATCAACACCAAAACATTGGAAATAAAATGGAAATGGCATCATCACCAATTGTTGAATATTGTGACATCATCACTTGGTTTGTTTACATACTGGATTTTTTAATGGTAGGTAATCAGTATTAAGAAGACAATAAAGTAAATAAAATATTTTGGCCACTTTCATATTCAGTGACAATCCAGTTTTAAGAGCATGTAGGATCTCTATTCTGAACATCTTTTTATTACAACATAACTTCAAAAGTAGGTAAAGTCCATACTCCCATGCAGTTGATTTGTCAGGGTGGTAAAGTCATGCAGATTCAATTGAACAAATGTTTTTTTATGAATATGCAGATTTTATGCAAACATGTTTTTAAGGAGCAACTCTCGGCCTGTTGGAATTTGTTAGGCTTATAGTGGGTTCTTTTAAAAAGAGCAATGCAATTACTTTTTTTCTTTGTTCCCCAGTCATCCAACTTAGAATTTTAAGATTATCATAAGAAAAAACAACAACAATTACATTATCGCTCATCATTTAACCACATTAAAATTATAGACACACCCTTCTTTCGTATTTGTAGCCTTTCTTTAAACTGATAGCTTCATAAACCATCTGCCGCAACTGTTCTGATGAGTCTTTAGCCTTGGAATGCAGTAATTTCATTGCCTTCACGAAGATTGGATCAAGCTCCACGGCTGCCATTTTTGAAAATTAGTTCACGCTAGGTGTCGCTGCGGCAGAGACACAACAGCGCCACCACAAGTGAAATCAATAATGACACATCTATTTGAATTAAAGTTTTGTAATCCAACAGATCAATAATACTCTGATTCAGTGACTGGCGAGTTCAGTGGACAGACCGAAAATTACTTTTTTTTTAGAAAGAAAAAAACAACAAATTTCCTCATTTTATCGTTATATTTTTTATCCTTACCGAAAAATTTACAATTTCGAACACTGTTTTCACACGGTGCATTAGCTGCTCAGACATGTATATAAGATCATTCTGATGGATAGCCCCATCAATTTCCATCTTTTGAGTATGTGCAAGGTATGATTTTTGACATTTAAAAGAATTCTAAAATTATTCAGGTCTACAATTAAGTAAGAAATCATGCACAACACAATGAATAATATTCAAATTATTATCGGCAAATGATTTCCGTTTTATTGTTTAAAGAATTAGCAACATAATCAATATAAACTGTATTGATTTGAATACAAAATTCATAACTCATTTCTTTAAAAAAGAAAGAAAAAAAGTACTCCTTAAAAACTTATAGCAAATTATGAAAAATACAAATTTTTCTGTCTGCTGCCCAATGACAATCAATTTGACAATCAATGCATCTATACATTTGTCATAACCAAATAAGGTAAGTAACCTGCCTTTGTTAGAACACAGTTCACAATATTTGACCTGCGTTTTCAGCTTAAGCATACATTAACAATATGATTATTGGTTACGTGAACACATAATGAATTTCATTACAAAGTATTGTATTACAGATCACAGTTGTCACATACACTTAGCTAGGGTCAACAGAACAATAACATACAACCCACAAATACATCAGATAGCTCTCAACTCTTTTGAGTGACATCAATAGATGTTTTTCTTTTTGCCAAAAGCAAACTATAATTCATAACGGACAAGCCCAGGTGGTTTGGACATCAGTCAATAAAACTATCATCGCATGCAGTTTGTGTATTTAAGACTACTGACCCAGTCTTCCAGCTAGGATTTGAAATGGGCATGGCACACAAGGATATTAGGGCACCTAAACAGAGGCATATAGAGAGCCCAGCTAGTTAAAAAGCAAAAAAATAAAATAAAAGGAATAAAAGTCTTCACTTAATTTTGGGCATGCGTTGACAAAACAGGCATGGCGCAAAAGACGTCGGGCATGACACCACACCATGCTTCAATGAGCTAGCGCTGGAACACTGCCGACCCAACATACTTAATGGTGATTTATTGACCCAGATGGTCAAAATAAGTCAATGCATTCATAAGCAATTACAAACACGATCAAGAAAATTAATATCCCAAGCATATATGATATAGATGAGTATGATCTATACTAAATCAATGAATTGAACGACTCGGATGCACACATATCACTCGATTCAAATGGCAAAAACGATGCATCAAACAATTTATCACTTAGACGTTCACTTTTAATAGGCCACGCATTTGACCTTTAGCTTCTCAGATATTCTCCGGGCAATTTTTAAGGGTTGGCTCGTTCAGTTCAAAAAGCTCTTTTTATTAAAAAAATAAAAATACATATTCGTACCATAGCAATATTACGTAAATAACTCAAAACAATGCCACTGGCGTATTTTGTTTCAAAATTCAGCAACAAAATAAAATTTCATATTATTTAATAACATTGTGACCTAGTTAGTTTCATTATAACCAGCCCGTCAAATTGAACCTAGACAAAGCTGTCATAGCCGGCTACTCAAAACCGGATCTAAAAGTACCTATTTATGATATATTAGATTAATTTCTTACATTTACCAAGGGGTTATATTTATCTGGTGACAGAAGCAGCTGGCTTTAGCATGTTTAGACCACAGGCAGGTACAGCTCGCTACAGACAGCTAGGGTCAACCGTACTTTATGAAACTATCTGTATCATTTTGCTTTCAGTTGGCACATTTCTCATCATATCAGGGGATCCGAGAAGCCAAAATGAAATAAGTGTCACCTGAGTAAGAAATTTAACTAAACATCCACTAGTTACTAAAATAATATAGCAGTATTTTTGTCGTGTCGAGCAATCTTCAAAATACCACAGAATTCACAGCTATGCCTTTCACAACAGACCTAACCTGATGTATATATGTCATTTTGGCAAAAACTAAAACAAAATAAAACACAAATATTTCAGGTGTAATCTGTCATTTGGTAGAATAATTAATTGTAAGGCCGCATGAAAAAAATTGTTTCGTTCCGATTTCATCGCCCTCAAAAAGTAGGTCGGCGAAGTAATAATTTTTTAATAAATAAAATGTAAAGTGTTTTGAAACTGTTCGGAAAAAGTTTGAAAAGTCCATAAAAAGTTAAGGGTCGGTAGGAAATCGGAACCAAACACATTTTGTTTCCGTTGGCCTAATTCATCAGGTCTATAAATAATTAATTGCAATTACATAATTGAGGTCAGAACTTATAATATAAGAAATTGCTATGAATTTGTAACAGTACCTGATTATTTATCTTAACTTCGATTAAGTACATATATTATAACCAGTTTATGATTAGCACTTGGCAAAAATACAATAATGTGACACAAAATTAAGAAATAGAAATTAATATAAAAAGTTGAATAACCAACATCACAATATGTGATTCACCTCTAGAAAATACACAAAGTTCACAGAAAATATCACAGAGAAGAATGCAGTTGTGCACAAAAAAGTACAAATCCTGATTATGATACATTTCAAAGTTTGAGTTTGTGTGTAAAATCTTTAAATATATAAGTATTGTATGTATATCTATTTTGCGTTTTATCATTTCACTTTGTTATTTACCAAATACTTCCTTTTCTTAATTTTCATTTTCAACTCTTTGGTTTTGTTTTTTAGCAGTATAAAGTCTTTCAATGATGCGTCATTTGGGTAAGTCTTACTCGTGATTTTCCCATAATTTCTGTCCGTCTTTGAATCATAATTAGGAGCAGGCAAGACTTTGTTCATTGATGGGTCTTTTGGATCAGGAATGACGTGCGAATACTGCTTGAGCGTCTGAAGCCTTTGGGTGGTACTCGATGGTGGAGCGTCCGTTGGTGGAAGTTTGTATTTCGCGGCGCCATTCTGGGCACCATTTGGAAGAACTAGTTTGGAGTGCAATCCAAAAGGTCTTAAGTGATAGATAAAATACTCAAAAACATACATCATGTTCGGTGGCACATAGTGAAACGTGATGGAAAAATCACTACAACATTCAGGACCCTGCAACAAATCAAACATTTGCAAATGTAAACGTTAAAAACATCGAGTATCTATACTAAAAGGCAAGTATGCGAATATACTGTAAATAGGAAGCAAAATTTGCATTTCTGTCAGTAAAAAACCAAAAAAAGTGTGTAAGAATTCTTTACATCAACTTGTGAAAAAAATTCCTTGTTTAAAAAGAAAATCTAAAACAAAGAATTTTATGGATAACTATGACTTACGAATTTGATATGAACTGTACTTAAACAGCTTCTTTTTCTTTTCATTATAATATAACGGGTGTGTGCCATTTCATAGCATTTTAGTATGCTTGCTAGTGCACAACCCCCACGGTATATGTCTTTTATTGTTTATATCATGTATTATGGACTAACTGTACTGAACAACTATACTATTTGAATTTATCTGAGTAATTTGTAATGTGTCTGTACCTGAATGCAGTGTATGAAATAAATATATATATATACTGTGTGGAAATAAAAAATCTTGAATGAAAAATATTAATTATCTCTACTAGGAAGATCATATTTGCCGAAAAAAAGTTTGATCAATTTTGAGACAATTGTAAACAATGCTTACTTCTTTCACAGGATAGTAGTTGTATTCCCAATACCAATTGTCTTTCGGGACGAGTCCTGGTATCAAATGTAATTCAGGAACGAAAGGATGAAAGCGTTCTCGACCGAGGTCATCTCTAGAGTCCTCAATATGAACCCCAACTCCTTGGAGACACCGACCGATTTCTAAATCTTCTGGACCTCCAGGATCATCTCGACAAACGCTAGGCTTTTGTAAAGCATCGACAACAAATCGCCTCACGGCTTCTTTGCTGAGAACGTACCCTGCACCTCCGCTCATGTAGCCCTGCTGGACGTAAGGTTTAAACCTGTGACCGAAGTGCACTGGTTCCTTGGGATCATAGTTAGCTAACATGTATCGCAGATTTTCTACGATGACGTATGTGTCGTCGTCTGCTTTTAAGAACCAGTCCGCATCGTGAAAGTGGTTGTCATAAATATATTGAAAAGCCTTCCTCGTTTTACCCCATAAAAAGTCTCGGCCTTCAGGAACATCTAATCCAATAGCAGGTAAAGAAGCCTCCTTCTTAGAACTCATGAACAATAAGATGTTACAACGTTTTCCCCACGTAGCTTTCACGTGGCGAGCTTTCGAGTGGATGTTACTGGGACTGGTCATGACCCAACACAAGACGCGCACTTTGCCTTGCAAATATCTAGCAACTTCATCCTCATCTGAAACAGAATATAAAATATATTAACACACAAAAATAATGATAAATTTCGCACAAAAATAATGATCTATTTGACATGTATATATATTGAGGGACTGGTATATCATGATAATTATGATATTATAATTTATATATACTCATTAATCAATCCAAAATATTAAAGCTACTATTAAATCATTATACTAGGGTTTTCATAATCATTTAAGAAGCTAAAATAGCAATTAATACAATTTATATGACATACCTAAATTAACTCTAGCCGACATGTATATAGATTATATATATATATATATATATATCTACCTAAAAACTTATGATTTCACATAAATTAATTTCTAACACAGCAGACTAAATTTAAGGTAAATCAATACACATATTTCCTCAAACTTTTTGGACAGTTAGTCAATATAGCTCAATATTGACAGACTGTCAATAACATGCATGCTGTGTTTGTCCCTATGACATCACTATGCATTGGTGTTAGGCCTATCACTCATACTCACAGCAAAACTATCTCTCACTTTTCTATTCATTGATTATACACTATTATCATTTAATCTCTCAGTCTTACCATGATGATTGTGTTGACCAAAGTCGTGCCAACTTTGTTCCTGATCAGGTCCTACAAAATTTTCTGACTCAGTTTCTCCGTGAGAATGTGGAGCATTAGGTATAAATTGCGGTACAAGTTTCCTGGGAGCTGGTCCAACTTCACTTTTTTGATACACACCATAAGTGACCAAGAAACCAAAAACCATGCCACAGACGAAGATAAATGTCGTCCTACGGTTAGTGGTACTGCCCGTAGGCAACATCTTCCTACTTCAAATGTTGTAATTACATCCTAGATACATCCATGCTGCATAAGATCATTTATTTCGATGAAGTTGTCACAGATCCATCACTCAACAACGTTGTTACAACTCAGACTAGTCAAGTGACTTTATCTGAATTCCGCTAGATGGCATGCTGGCCGCTACAACAGCGCCACCACAGGTGGTAAATTAGATAGATAGATAGAATACTTTTGCAAATACACCTTTTTTTTTTTACATTATTTTCTTCACAATAATGGAAAATTTTGAGGGTTAGTGTTAGGGTAAGGAAAACTAGTATCATAATAATTATGTAGAATTCTTTTAGACTTTTCTCATCCGTGACATTATGAGGGTTTTACACAGATTGGTCAATTCTGTAATCTGCAACACTGACAACTGGATTTAGTCAAACAAAGTGTATATATTATAACTGCTAAACTATTTGAAGCTTCATTGTGTCAGATATTTACAGATAGGCATTTAGAATGCTAGCTATCTTGTTGGGTTGAGTATTAATGTTTCTTTAGGAAATGAAGATTGACATTTATGCAAACACTGTGACATCTTCTCAGGATCATATGGAATTGAAAAGCGATTCTATGTAATTATTACAACGATAATAATACATATGGCATTATTGCTCTTTTTGGCCACACTGACATACCGTAACGGAGGGTATTATCGACAGGGCGGGTATTTTCGACACTCGAAAATGCCCGCCCTGTCGATAATACCCTCCGTTACGGTATCTCCATATCATGTTTTAAAATATAAAAAAATATAAAAAATTAGTTTGCTGTAGTACACAGGGCTGGTCCTAGCAATGCTGTGCCCAAAGCGAGGCACCAAATTTGCTTCTTATTCCAAATTTTTATAAGTTGAGAACTTTTTTTCTTTCTTTTTGCTCTTCAGCATTGAGCGTGGCCTAATATTACCATTGCCCTATTTAGGCACGGGGCCCTATTTAGGCACGGGGCCCTATTTAGGCACGGGGCCCAACGCAGCTGCCTTGCTTGCGTTGCCCTAGAACCGTCAGTGGTGTCAATGTTGGGCACAATAGGTATGGGGAAAAAAAAACCAGGCAACATTGCGCTGACCCTGGCATTTCCATTAGAGTCCAATAAATTGTCACAGCACAAGATGGGGCAAAGAAGTACCAGGAAACATTGCGCTGACCCTGACATTGTTAGTTTTTCTAAAAAAATAGCAACATTTCGCTGACCCTAGCTCTTCGTTACAGGCAATGGGTGCTATGGGGAATGGTAATGCCAGAGAGCCCAGAGAAACCAGGTTATTTATAAGAAATCGCCTGGTGCATGTATCAATTTGGGTTCTTTGTATGATAATAGTGCTTTATATTTCTCTGTTCTGTCAAGGTTGTTAGGTATTACATCAGTTGCTGTTCTGCAGACCATGTAGCAGACGCTAATGACGTATATTGCCATGGCAACAGTTTAAAAAGTTTTTTGTAGTCATACTCTTATGTAATATGACACTATTTTTCTTTGCTGCTATATCAAATTATACATATTTTTTCACTCCACAGTCAAACCTTTTTCATTTTAAGAAATTTAAAAGTCCCAGCTAATACTCCCAAAATCCTTTGCGGCCTCAAAAAATGTGTTTGTTTCTTTCCAACTAATGAATATTCTTGAAAGAATATTTATAAATATGCAATGTATGTTGCTAAATGACCTGGGAATTTATATAGAGAATAATTTTACCCCAGATAAAGTAAGTTGTAGATCTAACTAAGCTCAGGACAATAAGTCACTGACAATCACAAAAAAAGACGTTCTGACATTTTTTTTATAATTATGTATTTATTTCAATCCTACAAGACATTATCTGTCATGATACTTCAAGTAGCAGAATCTGTCATTATACTTCAAAAGGTAGCATAATCCATTTATTATTTCATCATTGCAACAATTGCAATTAATGCAACAATTGCAATTAATGCAACAATTGCAATTAAAGCAACACAGGGGTGGAGACTTGTAGTCAGTCAATACAATTTTTATATTGTTTGGTGGTTTGAAATTGTCAGCTCATTCAATGCACATACCTACTAATAATACTGGATCTATATTACTATTAACTATACATACAAAGGGGGCCGTTTTGGTAAGGGGCCGTTTAGGCTAGAGGCCGTTTTGACTGTAGAGCATATGGCGGCATGTTCTTTTCGCTAGGGGAAGGTGGCGGCTTTTGGTGAGTATTTTCTCTCATTATGTACTTGGCTAAATCATTGAAAAGAAATGAATAAAGGCAGCAGTGCAGTGTATCGGCCTGTTTTTCCATCAAAAGTAACACCCGAATTGTTTAAGGTGTTCGCTGAATGAGGTACTATCATGTGTACAGTCTACTACAGATGTCCAGATTTCCATCAGTGCTAAGCTTGACGCCATATAATTAGGATAATTGACGTTGAAACATGCAACACCCCGTGGGTGGGGTCTCAGCATAGAAATTGCATACAAGGGACCGCTAAGTTAACGTCTCATCTAAACAATGTCCAACTGGGATTTGGCTCATGAAGGTCGTCTGAAAATTCTGCAGAATGTTATTATTGTTTTATATTTATGGTTATAATGAAGAATTGTGTTAAAACACTTGTCACTGAATAATTGTCAGCATTTACAAGTAAGGGTATCAGAACTGCGCATTGCTGAATGAGACCTTAATTATTTTATAGGGGGTGAGTGTATAATGCAACCAGGCGGACCATGCGGACCAGCGCTAAAACAAACAAGTGTTTGTTTGTTTAGACAAATACAACACACCCCTATTTCGGCCGTATATTGAAGAATGCAGACCATGCAGATCATGCAGACCAAAAAGAAGTTTTAGCAATTACCAGCTTAATTTAAAACATAATAATAAAAAATAAAACAATATAAAGAATAAAGGAAAGAGAACATTAAAGAAGAACAAATTATAATAAAAGGACAGGAAAGCTGCCATATGATTGGCCAGAAGCTATTGAAAATTTTCACCTTCTGATTGGGCATTTTTTTCCTCAATCCTGATTGGCTTTCTCCAAGGGTATGTTAGTATATATAATACAATTAATTATTTCTGCAGACCAATCTTAAAAATAATGCCATTATTATAAATAATGCAGACCAAGTTGTAGATTAATGCAGACCAAGTGCAGACCAGATCTCTGGAAGTGCAGACCAGATGCAGACCAAGTTTAGGAAAATGCAGACCAGGTCGATCTGAGACAAGATTTTTGAGAATACAGACCAAGTTTGATGTTAGCAATAGAAAGTTATAGAAAATGCATACCAGATTATATTAGTTATAGAAAATGCAGACCAGATCTGATAAAATGCAGACCAGGTCTGACAGAGTGCAGACCAGATTTGAGAAAGTGCAGAAAAAGTTTTATGTTAACTAGTATTAGATAGTGCAGACCAGGTTTAGAAAAATGCAGACCAGGTATCAACTCATCCATGAGTGATATTTTGGTTGCTTTAACCATTGAAGAATAATGTATTAAATAAAAAACTTCTGAGTGCTTGTTAATTTCACCTAAATATCTTACGCCTAAGATGTTAAAACGGGGAAATGTGTACCTCAATGATGAAAGTACTTTCAGACGAGTATGTGAATTCCACACCAAACGGTGCAGGCAATTTGTTGATGTGATTTTAATCTATTGAATTTAAATTCACTACTTTTCATCTTGCGCTGATTATTTTCAAAATACTTGATCTACAGTAAGAAGTTCATTCAGTGCATTGCAGTTGTACAACAAATATTTCTCAATGGATAAAAAGTTCTCAGTTGTCTGTTTTGACAAGTTTATTTTCCCTGAAAATCAAAAACAGTGTTCTGAATCAATATATGTCTGTAGAAACACTTTTCCTTAATTTATGGAAATTTGTGAATTTCATTGAATTTACACTTCAGCTTAACTTGCATGGTTGCATGTGCACTGGTTGACAGTTTTGTGGCAATGACTTTGGTGTCATTATATAAATTCCTTGCTCTACGAGTAGTTAACATTTAAAATGCTCAGGTATAAAGCATGTGAATTTCATCCAACAGTTCTATGAATTTGAGAGTCATTCAATGTTCTCACTTAGTTGTCTGGTTCTTTGATTTGTTGATCAGGAATGTGTTTCATTGTTAAATGCCAATACCCCTGAGGTTATATTGAGTATTATACAAGTGTGGTAAATATATACAAGAGGGCACATCGGTGCAATTCTGATAGCTCTTTACACAGACCGGTCTTCGTTCACTTGGAATCTGACAGCAGAACATTCAAGACGGACATCAACAAGCACCAAAAACTCTGTATTAATTTACTACAGTGGTGTCAGAAGTTCACGGGTCCCGGATACATTCTTCTGGACGTTGGACACTTGTTTGACAGCATTTTGGACGGTTGTCATAGCTCTCTTTTGGAGGGAGCTGTGATTTTTTCAGCGCTGCTAGTGCGTTTTCTAGAGTCGCCATTCTCTACACACGTGGTTTTTGACCGCTTGACCACGCGGTGCATGGTAGGACATTACCTTTTTCTTGGTTGTCATCGATTTTGGTCTGGTTTTGTATTACCTGGCTCGGCTGTTTGTGCATTGACAGGCTGTTCTGGGTGTTGTGTACTATTTATTTCTTAGTGTTTTTGGGCTGTCATTTACACATTTGTGCACGTGAGCTCAGGCTGACATGTGCATCTCACGCTTGGGATGTGTCACTCTGTGGTGTTATTGTTTGTCAATATTCTTTGGTAACTTTTTGTTAGATTTCTTGCCCGTCTTCCATTTTTTTCGTTTGGGTAGGGCCTGTTGTGGTTAGTTTTAGTTTTGCAGTACATTTGCTTGGGCAGTTAGTCAATTTTTGACTTGTCTATTTCTGTGTGCATGTAAGCTCAGGCAGCCACGTGCGGCCTTCGCTTGGGAAGTGTCACACTTTTAAATAATCTATTTTTTTGGGGCTTTTCTTTTCAAATTATTGTCTGACAGATTTTGTCACATTTCTGTGTACTGCTCAGTGACCTGCTTGGCAGTGCTCTGCTTGTCAGTGTCCTGCAGTTGTCGTTGTCCTGTACGTCCATTCACAG
Organism: Alitta virens; assembly: GCA_932294295.1. Lineage (NCBI taxonomy): Eukaryota > Metazoa > Annelida > Polychaeta > Phyllodocida > Nereididae > Alitta > Alitta virens. The sequence goes on from OW028581.1 coordinate 11,273,492, forward strand.
TTTTTGTCAATTGTTTCCTGTCCTGACAATTTATTTGACGATAATTTGTCTGTTTTCTGTTAGAACTGTCTGTTGACACTGTCATAGTCTGTATTGTCATTTTTGTCTATTCTGCTATAGTCCGTATTGTCTATTTTGTCTAGTTTATAACTGTCATGACTTGCTAGGCTGCATGCCTAATTTTATTGCTGCTGCTGGCCAGTAAGTCATTGACTGTTCTCTTTCTTTTATTGCCACTTTCTAAAGTTTTGGTGTCTGTCACTTTCTAAAGTTTTGGTGTCTGTCACTTTCTAGATTTGTGTGTCTGTCACTTTCTAGATTTTTGTGTTTTCTTTGTGTAGCATTAGTTACCTTTTTACTTAGTTTGTAGTACTCCCACTAGTTGTATTTCAGTTTTACTTGGCTGCTTCGATTTTTAATTGTTAGTTTTACACACTGTTTGTGGTGTTATTTCAGTGTTCTAATCAGATTTTGGTTTGTTGCTGGGCCTGACTTTTTTTTTGGCTGGGGAGGGCCTGGTGGTATCCTGGTTTTCTGACTTAGTTGACTATTTGCTCTGCTTGTATACTTTAATTTATATTACTTTATTGTCTAACAAGTCCATATTGCAAGCTTCTTGAGTTGAGTTATATTACAATCCAAGTTTTTGGTTTTTATTATCAGGTTGTGTTAGCTAACAAGCTTATATATACAATCTGTGTATTGTCTGTTCGGTACTGTCTTGGTCCTGTCTTTTGTTGTGTCGGTTGTGTCAGAGCTGTTTTGTAGAATTACATTACAATTCTGTCTGTTTCTGTGTTGCTGTTTTGTTAATTGTCTACAGTTCTGTTAATTGCCTATTGACATAGGGCATTGCTGACTGCAATTTCTTGTAGTTCTCATTAGATCAGCAGCTCTTTCTATGTTTGCCAATTTGAGAGGCTGCTGGTTGTGCTTCTAGTCGCCAGTTGGTGTACATTCATTATTCCAACACCTTAACGACCAGGTGTCATATTGTGTGACAGCCCTACTCGTAGTGGCGGGTCCACATTCTGGTGCAACTTTTATTCAATAAATTGTCTTACTCAGTTTGTTTTGCATTTGTGCGAAATAGAAATTGACTAGTCAATTTACTTGACAGCAAGCTGTGAGAATTTCTCACAATTGCGCTTGACATATTTTGCGTGTTTGCTAGTGTGTTTTTGTCTAGCCTTAGTTGTCGGTCTGTGAGACAACTTGCTACTTGTAGCTTGCTGGTCCGCAGTCTGCCCCTTTGGCACATTTATTGTCTTGTTTCTTTGTTGAGGAACTTAGTTGACCCGTGTTGCCCTGCAGGTCCAGACTGAGTTTGTTGCTGCGGTTCCTCACGGTGTCACTGTTCAGTGACTAGGTGTTTTCTTGTTTCGTTTTGTCAGTTCTGTCCAGGAACTTGGTTGACCCGAGCTAGTTCTTGCATGCTTTGAACCGAGCAGTGCTATCCGGAGTCACTCGTTCTTGACATTGGGTTTTGGTTTCGACCACGGGCACTCCTATTTCCGCTGGGGTACACAGTTGGTGCTGCATAACTTATCTTAGCGTTCCACAGTGTACGAGGTTATAGTATTCGGTTAGGGTCACGTTGTATGGTCTAGCCCCCCTAGCGCCGGCCAACCGCGTGAACGCAACCATGAGTGCCATGAATCTTCATGTTGCTACGGTGGAGCAACTCCAACTTCTGCCGCAGGTTGGCACAGTTCGGACAAAACTAATTAATGATGCCTGTGAAGAAGGTCCACTGACTGTGGAAAGGTTGAGTGAAGTCACAAACATTAGCCAAGAGCATTGGGGTAACCTGTTGATGGACGGAAAGATCACCCTAGGTGTCACGGCGTCCCCTGTGACATCGAAGTCGGAGTCTGATTTGTCAGATATACCCGATACTAGTCGGCAGGATATCGCTGCTGCGGTTGTGTCAACGCCAGATGCCGTATCACCAACAACAGCAGCTGGTCTACAGTTGCAAACCCAGGACGATTCTGCAGCTAAGAGGATGGATGGTACTGATGAGCCAACCCTGACGACTAATGCGAGCCGTAGTGTTTCCCAGTGAAGCAGAAGTCGGAACCATCCAATCCTGTGCCCAGTGGGCCTGGTGAGACACAAGTCCTGCCAGAGCCCTTGCGGCCGGAGCAAATTTCCGTGAAAACTGGTGACCATGATGAGACCATGGATCCGTCGAGGCAGAAGCGCAAGCATAGTCATCATAGCTGCAGCGGACACAGTAGGCACAGTAGTCATCGCAGTTTACTTGCTGAGACTAGCTACCATATGAGGGAAGGGGCTGAGGTTTCATCAGATTCCTCAGGCTCACCAGTAACATCAAATGGCTTAACTTGTGGTGCCTCGGCCCGGCAGGCCTTGAAGAGGTGCCAGACACAGAAATGTATGTACTGCACCAAGAGAGCATCACGATCAACCAATTGAAGATTAACCAAGAACGGATGGCCAACTGATTGAAGACTAGCCAAGAACGGATAGCCAGCCAAATGAAGACTATCCAAGAACAGATAGCTAGCCAAATGAAGACTAGCCAAGAGCAGATGGCCAGCGAAATGCACTGAATGGTAGAACATCTTGTTCTCATGACAAAGAGCAGAAGTGTGACTGGCTCACCAGGTTCCGCCTGTTCAGTTTTGAGGTCACTCCCGACGTTCCCCAGCTGTGACATCTGTGGAGGAGTGGAAGCCGCGACACACTTCCCCAGTTGGACATCTCACAAGGAATTTCACTAGACCTCTGGAGGTGAATGGACTCAGCTGCAAAACCAAAACCAATCACAATATGACCAGAGAAGTCAAACCCTTGGCATATGAGAAAGTCGACCTCACCACCCACAGATCCCGGACAGAAGACAGGGTGGGCCACACCACCAAGACACTTGGGGATCCTTCCCAATTGGCCGACGCGAAGGTGGCTCTTAAGAAGACAATTGACCTGCCAGAAGAGTCAGGTTGTAGTGGAAATCTGAATGGTGATGTGAATCGGCTGTCTGGCCATGAGTCACTCAGGCAGACCACTTCATTGACTACTGAGAGTGGAATGGTGGGGCATGTGAGAGTCCACCTTGAGGCTGCTCTACCCAAGCTAATTAGCCCAACTGGTGCAGAAATACAGGACGTAAAACCCTAATCACACACACACACACCAAAATTTTGGTGACCCGCCTGCCTGCGGTACCATCATCAGCACTCAGGACAGCTATTGTGGCTCCTAATAATATGAAATTACATGCACAGCTGCCCAGTACCATGCCTTCTGAGCAAGGCCAACCGAAGATCCTTCGGCACGATGTTCAGACACTGAGCAGTTGGATTCCAACAATTGAGACCTCTGTACAAGCAAGTTGCTTTGATGATAGTACCAGGATTTCCTCATCGGAGCAGCTTATCAGCACCACTTCCGATTCTGTCCGATCAGTAACTCTCCTTGATATCCAGCCAGAGTTCGGTAGCCTTCATGTTACTCCAGCAACCCCTACTGCTGAAGATGTAGTCGGTATGCCTCTTCTATCTGCATCTTCTGCTAATGCAACGACCGAAGTCTTGACAATTGCACCTGCTACAGCTTGTTATAAGTCACCAGGACGAGTTGTGTCAAGTGGAGTCTTAAGGAACCTGACTGAATCAGGGTTGCAGGATGCCCCTTTGGTTTCCTGGGAGAAGGCCGAAGTGAGAGCTCCTCCCCACACACCACCAACGTTTCCTCTCCGAGCAGAATCCATCATGCCTGTCAAAAAGACTAGGGGGTACACGAAGACAGATGTATTACATATGTCTGAAACAGGAGCAGATGATCCAAAAGACAAGGAAGCTACACTGGGGAGAAAGCCTTGGATGGATGAAATAAAGGACTTGTTCGATGCACCACAGAAATTGGCTGAGATTCCAGTGCTGCCTGCGGCTGGATCCCAAAACTCCACCAGAGGATGCGAAGTTGGTGATGCCAGAATGGAATTGGTCAATGTCACCTGCAACGATGATATGCACCAATTGGCCCTATCAAGCTCAGAAGTGAATATCGCCAACCCCCTGGAAAGCATCGATACCCATGGATTCCCCAAGGACCCCATTGTCAATGCAACCTCTGCAGAGACCAGCAAGGCCTATGACAAATTTCTTATTCACTTGACAAGGACCATGCCACCAGATGGAATTTACAGGCAAAAAACTTATGAAGATCCTTCCAGTACTTCTCTTGTTAATGACATGTGGATATTGGACGTGCCAAATCAGTCTATAGGTGATGAACTTCTACTTCAGCCTAATTCTGGTAACCAAATGAAGGATGATGGGGATACTGATGTAGCGAGTACGGTTGTCCGCTGTGGGTCCTCTATCACTGAGGAGGCCCTAGCAGTGACCCCGATCCCTGCCACACACCTTGCCGGGGACCTCCAGGGAATTTTGATGATCAATGACCGAGCCAGCCTCTGAAGTGGGTGCCAGTTGTAAAATCTCTGGAAGTGCCATTTCCGATGTAGACCCAGGGCAGGCTTCCTCAAGTGAAGTCCAGCTATCATCAGGGAGCCCTGATGTCAATCTAATTGATTTCAATGATATGCCAGACATGCAAGATGCTCCATCTGGCAGTGTTATGATTACTGCCGACAACTCCGAGACGAATACCCCAATTTCGCCTGAAGCCTCCATGGATCAGTTCGTCTCTCAGCTGTTGCGACCAATGTGTTGGGATCACCAAGACCGTCACAAGTGCCCAGAGTTGAGGTGAGCAACCAACTAGCCGAGACCACTGATGGTGGCCATCACACCAAATCAGAGGGTCACAGATCCACAGATGGTGATGACAGTAGATATACCTCCCACATAGATCAAGAGGAAGTCACACCTATATGCAAGTCCCTTCAACTGGCTGGAGAAGATCAAGTACCCACCCAGAGGGAACAACAGGTGCCATCAAAATATCAGGAGGGGGAGAGGAGTGCCTTTGCTATTTCCATTTGGAAGTAACACCGCGTTTGCCAGGTTTGTCAGGGTACTCTGCTGCTCAAGATATTATTGAGCCCCCAGGTGCAACCCTGAGCGGGCCAATAGCAGCATTCCCTGTTCCCCTTCTCACTCACTGGCAATGACTACTGCAGGTTATGGGAATTCCCAATGAGCCCCTAGATGCCAAACCTGAGTGGGCCAACAGCTGGGCTTTTGCGACCCCATCTCACCTTGGAGAACCAGCTACCGCAGACGCATGCCCTTCTATACCATTTGGGCACCAGCACAAAGATGTTTACAGTGATGTCTGCTTTGATCCTCCCCTTAAGCACAGGAAAAACAGCTTGGTCCCCTGGACCCTATCTGAGATGCTAACGAAACTACAGCGGTGTTCTGTGATTGCTGGAAATGCTGACGGAGTTATCCATTGGTATGACAATGGTTTTAAAGAGACCCCAGATGCCCAGCTGGAATGTGTCAATAGTTGGGTTCCGTGGATACCCAGTTACGTCCCACGCATGCCTTATGCTCCTGATGCCGGTCTGTACCCACCAGAGAGCGGAAACACTCGGCTCAAGGGTCATCTCGATCCTGGATCACTATTTGACTACTCAGATCATAATCAGGTGAAGCAGCATAAGAAGACCAGAGAGGACCCAATCTTGATTGTCCCAAAGTGCCATCAGTTCAGAATTACCATGGCATGGCGACCACCAGATGACCAGTGCGACAAAATCTGCATGGCTGCGGACAATCGTCTTGAGAAGTATCTGTGGAAAGCTGCAATGCATCATCCAGCATCAGTGCATAGTCCGTCAAGACACCTGGGGTCGTACACCAACATTGCGTTCTGTAGAGGGAATGCTGGTGTCACCACTATTCTGGGAGATGAAGTTTTCATCCAGAATGCTAAAAAATGGGGTGCCACTGATCAGACCAGTAGAGAGCAACGAAGATGCAGAAACATGGCGATACAATCAGTCCTGGTCCAAATACCACAGTATTTGACAGATCATCCTGTACTCCAAGAGAAGTCTGAACAGACTGGGCACTTGGGTCCATGGCAACTTGAACTACAACCAGCAAGTGTGTCCACTCAGCACAGATCACCACTAAGAACATCGCTACTAACCCAGAATTCTAACCAGCCGAGACACCTTCACACGGATTGTCAAATGATTTCGGCATACCTAAAAGCTGGGGGGCGACAATATACGGTCATTCTGCCGTCCCGCAACGTCCTGACCGACGAAGGCATGACACTTGCAGCTCTCTGATTTCATGTGGCATTGGTGCTGAGACGGGCATGTCAATCATCATCGCCATCCCTGCGCAAGCTGTCATCAGTGACTTCATTGATCCTGCAGGCAATTCTTCAACATCTCATTTAGGCCTGTTTGCTAATAAGTTCATGTACTCGCTGAAGTGCGAGAGGATGCAAATACTGTAGCTTGTGTAGCCATCGTGTCACGGTGGCTCTGTTACTCAGGAAATTGAGTGACAGTTTCAAGGACTTATGAATAAAGATACATGTGTGATTAAACTCGGCTACATTTGTAGCACCAGTGATGAGAAGTGTCCGTCAGCCTCTGGTTATCTACAGCCCTGTGCAACTGGTGATCAACCGATGTTGGCTGGACCTTCTCAACTTTCTTGGACAGCTTTGTATAATGGACCATTGTTTGAGGGTATATAAATGTGATATGACCGCCCATCTAACCTAGTGCCTGTTAAGCCAACATAACATACAGTTTACAAAGAAATATCATCAGGATAATAGGAGAGCCTATGTTGACCAGGATTGCTTCGCCAACCAGGTACATTTTGGAAAGTCATCATGAAAGAAGAGGATATCCAGGAAGGATCATCGCACCTTGGGGACACCATCAAGCCATCATTATTGTGTGACACTTCCCTATTTTCAGTCAATATTGTTACCATCAGACAGTTTTATTGGGTAACACACGGCAGACTGCCAAAGAACATAAAAGGGAAGATTGTGGTAAATATACACAAGAGGGCGCATCGGTGCGATTCGGCGCTGATAGCTCTTTACACAGACCGGTCTTCGTTCACTCGGAATCTGACAGCAAAACGTTCAAGACGGACATCAACAAGCACCAAAAACTCTGTATTAATTTACTACAGTGGTGTCAGAAGTTCACGGGTCCCAGGGACACTGGTTTGACGGCGTTTTAGTCTAATCCCAGACGTTACCCAGATGTGGGACTGCATCTGGGTCACGGTTCATCGCACTGAAATATCTTGTAATAATTGACATGCCTCAAGTTTATGGTCACTTGTATTCTCTACGGCACATACATCAAAGTAAATGATTATTAAACCTATACTATATACCTTTGCTTATGGCTAGCCTACATTTTCATGGCCCATCAAGTCAACAATACCTCAAAAACGTTGATTAAATTCCCTGAATTTTATCGGCAACTGCCTCATTCATGGCAACGTCATGATATATATGAGTGGTTAAGCTACCTGACTTCTGATTGGTTGGAAAGTGAAAGTGTAGTTTGAGTGTTGTGACATCACACCTTTCATTAGCATATGAACGAATACATGACGTCACCAATGAGGTCAGCATAATATTATGCAACGCTTTCGCTATTCAGCATTGCAGACCTATTGTGCACTCACTTGCACTTGAAATTATCAGCATTCTGAATTTAAATTAATTTGGCTTTAAAACTGGCATATTTAGTCTTTGAAGGGGGGGGGGAGCCCAATAATATCAATTCTTGATTGATTATGGTTACACTATATGATACTGTATTAATAAAGCTTTGAATATTCTTCACTGTATAATTTTGCACATTACATATATGTATATGCATTCTTTTCATTGTACAGTACCATTTTTTGGCCTTTGAAGTCTTGCCTTAATTGATAAGAGACTGTTCAATGGAAACTGAAGAGACCTGCAGTTTTTGCTTTTTGGCACAAACTTATTTTCCATTTTTGGACCCCAGTGGCTGATGCCACATTCATTGGGTATTTTATTTGTTAATAATGTGGCTTTTTTAATATTTTTTTTATGTAAATGGGTGGCTGGCTAATGTCATGCTGATGTATCAAACTTGGTTTAGCCTTGTAGTGCTGTTTTTGTCAAATATCAATGTGCATTAGTGCATCACTGATTGTTTGTGCATAGATCATGGTACTACTGTGGAGTCCATGTGAGCTATAAAACATGAGGATTAGTTTATTACATTGAATTACCTTGAATTGTATTTCATTGTATTGCATTGAATTGCATTGAGAACATGGAGAAATGGCTTGAGAGCCACATTGAGAGTTATATCTCTGGCATGAATTTATATTGAATTAGACAATTAGTGCGGTGTGGATGCCTCATGTTTTGCAGTGGAAGCCAGTGTGATAATTTTATGACAGATTATTTGATTCAAGTGATTCATTTATTTGTTGGCTGTCAAAAGTTCACTGAACTTGATCAATGAATAGAGCTGTCACTTAACTACATGAGTTACATGTTTTAATAGGTCTAAGCAAGGTTTGCATGACTAGACTTCTTGATAAACAATTAGACTTGATTGTCTATTCAGTGGAAATTGCTACATTTAGCCGATGTTTTGACTGAGCCCCTAAATGTTGCGCAATCTTGCGTCACTGCAAGGGGGCGGAGCTTATATTTGATTGACATGCTCTTTATTCATGGGTTGTCTCACGTCTGAGAAACGCTTTTTGTCTTGGCCTAGACCTTTGGCCTTGGCCTATATTCAGAAACTGCTCATATTTTGCCTTGGCCTTCTCACCTGACTTTTTTTAACTAAAGACGTTCATCTTTAACTCACCTGAAGATGTTGGAGGAGTGCATAACTTCAACTGGTAATTACTTGGCTTCTATACATGATAGAACAATGCGTTTTTTTTCTAAATAGTTTTTTTGTACATATCTTATCATCTATAATTTATTTAAAGCAACACAATGACCTAATTTATTGGGGGAAAATACTGATGACAAATGACTGACTATTTGTCAGCTGTCATGTTCTGTTGTGCTGACTGACAGACAGACTTAACTGAACTGACTGATTGAACTGATTAGCTGGACTGACAGACTTATTATTAAACAGGCAGGGGGGGGGGGGATCCAGAAATTTTTTGTGGGGGGGGGGGGGGGGTTCTGATTCCTCAGAATCAATCCAGTTGCCGGAAAACGTTAAATTGCTTTTTATTTATCCCCCCATCCCCCCCTGGATCCATCCCTGTAAACAGGCTGAATATTGTGCAACAAGATCATATCAATTTAGGTGTATGCACACTTTTGACTCATCAATTATTTGATATTTGAACAAATATCCTGCATTTTGTGAGTTTTGAAGGAATCTGATTGAAACAAAATGTTTTCAATTAATTAGGTTTTAGTAACTGACAAAAGTGGTCCGCATTGTGACAAATTAAGTGCACTTGAAGTGTATGCAAATTTTTGACAACAACTACTGTTTGTGACAAATGCTAAAAGTACTACTACTGCTACTTACCACTGCTGCTATCTAAAGACATGGACCAATTGTAGAAAAAAAATGTTAAAAAAAGGTGAATGTTTATTTTGAATACTGCTATAGTGTAAACATTAAATTAATCTTAAAGGTGTAATTATGTGAATTACAAATTTGCAATTACCACCTAATTGGACTACACATTAATCAGATTTTTGGAGAATTTTCCCATAAGAATTACAGAATACATGCCATGTTTGGTATCATTTTGCATGTATTTTTTATGAAAAGTGTGATGGTGATGTTAAATAATTCCTGTTTGATACTGGAACTACAGCTTAATTGGATCCACATGGTGCCCAGCTGTGCAACCTGCTATGCTTGGCTGATCACAAGGCCTGGGCTCAGGTGCAGGTGGGGGGGAGGGGGGCACACTCTCAAATATTTTCTACATTTATTTAGACCAATAAATGTTAGGTAATAACATGGTACTTTTGTCTCCATGGTAATAATAACCCATCCAACTAGGCATTTTAAAAATCAATATGTGATATTTGATAAAGTACACTTTAGACAATAAGTATGCTTACTGAGTCTGACTAAATAGTTACATTCAAAATAAATGCAAGAAGCTGCAAGTGTGATGGTGTCATCTGAGTGAGGAATTGTAATTAGCATCCAAAGGCCAAAAGAAAGTGCATGTAGGTTCCAAATATAGTTCACATGCTAGATTTATGAACTTTTCTCCAGAGGCTGCAGGTGTCAATATGCAATATGTGGTATATGGCAATGCAAACACCTACGACCGGGGAAGGACTTGTTAAAATAATGCTAGACTTCCCCCCCCCCCCCCCCCAATTCTTTTTCATGTTGAAAACAACGGCCTAACATAAGAGAGATGATTAGTGTTATTGGTTATTGGTTGATATATCAATCATTACGATATGGGCGAGCCATGACAAAAGGTATGAAGAATTTAAGGATCCATCGTTTTATTGTGGGAAAGGGACAGTGTAAGCGCTAGCCTCAATATACATGCAATTACAAATTATTACCATTTGACGGACTGTGACTCCGATGTGCCATCGAAGCACATCGCGAGTCACGTTTGGGGCTAGTTTTGGACGGCGTTTTGTACGTTTGTCATGGCTCTCTTTTGGAGAGAGCTGTGATTTTTTCGGCAATGCTAGTGCGTTTTCTAGCATCGCCATTCTCTACACACATGGTTTTTGACTGCTTGACCACGTGGTGCATGGTAGGACATTACCTTTTTCTTGGTTGTCATATCGATTTTGGTCTGGTTTTGTATTACCTGGCTCGGCTGTTTGTGCTTTGTGCATTGACAGGCTGTTCTTGGTGTTGTGTACTATTTATTTCTTAGTGTTTTTGGCTGTCATTTACACATTTGTGCACGTTGTAAAATCCTCAGTGTAGTTAGTGACATACTATGTCTCCTTCCAGTAGTTCATAGTCTCATCATAAATGATAACTCAAACAGTAAGTTGTGTCAAGCTGGTCTGCTCTGCATGTTGGTCAAAACCAAACTGATCAGATACTTTCCATGTTTATTATTTATACCATTCAGCAACACAAAGGACCCTCCTTAATGGAGGGGGTAACAATTCCAATCATTAATCAATCCCCTCATCTGTGGCCAAGCACACCCCCACAACTGTGCACCCAAGGTCAGTCATCCATTATCTCTCAAGTCATACAATGGTCAAACTCATTCATGCATTAACTCATACCCATAAGTGTACTTGGTCACCCAGGACAGGTGGCAGGCAATCAGACCCACACCCTTCTCTCCTCATTAACTCCATACCCCAGGAGATTGCATAGTCATTAGGACAGGAAGATCCAACCAAGGACGTGAATCTAAGGGACAGCCGACTCGCGTGTAGCGCCGTGCATTTGACCTAAATTTGTCCTAAATTCCCATGCGCCACCAACGGTGTAGAGAAGAACTATGGCCATGGCAAGTTCAGCTGAGTTGAATGACGTTTTTAAGGTAAATATTGACTTTTGCTTGCTTGATAAGACCTATCATGTTATTACAATTATATTTAACCTATTGTTATCAAACCATTTGGCACAAGTTGTCACATAACTGTTTGTTTGGACACATGTTTATGACGTATTTATCATTAGGATGTGGACGAAGTTGACAGTTCAGAACTGGCGAAAGTGGGGCTACCTAACAGAGCAAAGGTAGTTATAGCCAATGTTTTTTGTTTTGTTTTTTAATGAGAAAAAGAAAGACACACCATTTTTATTTTTCTATTAAACTATTAGGAAAAGTATGTATTTTACTCATACATACTTAATTAATAGTTTAATATTGTGTATAATAAATCCCTATTCAATGCTAAATATCAGTATTGGGGTTCCTGGACAGAATATAATTCTCAATCTGAAATTTTAATTGTTATTGCTATATCAGACTGTGATGCATTCAGTATGCAGGCTAGCTGCATACTGGCCTTGCATGTCATGATGAAACTGGTGTCCATTAATTATCTGATGGGCACAGCTTCAGCCAGTGAACTTGTTCAACTGACAGATGAAGAAATGGACATCGTGGAATACATCGCTGGATACCTGTTGAGGCGACTACAGAAGTTCTCTTTTGTTGAAATGTTCCATTCTAAGGAAAGAAATGTAGAAAATTTAACTGGACTGTTGGACAGAGGAGGGCTAATCCATCCTTCACAGGAATTTGTTGATGTTATCAAAGTCATTGAGATGGCCTTTAGGGAATTACCATCTACGTCAGGTGACAAAAGTGCCTATATTTTGTGTCTGGAGGCAAAAGCAGTTCCTCAACTATTTAAACAAAGCTCAGACGTAAATGTTGTGGAAGAGGAACAGGAAAAATGTTATTTAGAGCTTGTTGCAGTTTATTTTAAAGTTCGCATGCACCGTAAGTGTCAGCATTTACTGAGCAATTTATGTTCACAAAAGAGTTGAAGTAAAGGTAAAAAAGCACTCAGAGACTCACTTTAATCAACACTTTTTCATGAAATACTGTTTATGAAATAAATTATGTCAGATACAAAACAAATGAAACATTTTAGTGCCTTCTGATTTTCTTTAGTGGTTCATTATCCACGAGCACACGTTCATCCACAATTTTCTGGCCTGATGTGTTTCCCTTAGGTTGAAACTTGAATGCCAAAGATCTCTGCATGTGTATCTTGGTCTCTTGGTTGCTGGAAAAGGTTAAATAAGGTAATCAGCAAATATTTGTGAATGGCAGGCAAGTCTGGGAAATTGCAGGGGAATGTTAGAGCAGTTCTTACCCAAATTCAAACACTGATGGATTTCTGGAGCGTCTTCCTAATCCTCGGTGACGACCAAAATGGTCCTCCAATGGATCTTGGCAAAACTTGTTAGTCAGCACGAACTGGACACCATTGGAGAGCATAAATTTCACAGCTCCAGTCAAACCTTGAACTGAAAGAACAGAAAGGCTACCTGTGTAACTGGAGATACATAATGTATATTATGCATATATTAGGGTTTATTTCATGGAATTAATAGCTCTGTTGAATGAGAAATGCTAAAAAAAAACCTACCTGTCATTGTTATTCCTTCATAGGTTGGCCTTGACAAAAACATTTTCTCTTTAGCAGCAGAACTATATCCTTCCCTGGCTTTCACTTTGTCGCGCCAATCATTCAGGTAGTTGAGAAACTCCTGCAAGAACTGATTATTTCAAAGAATATTGTCAATGTGCATTTATCTTTAGAAAATAATATACTGAAAAATGACACTGACCAAAAATCTGTCATCATCAATAGATTCATAGGGCCTTAGGTCTGGCTTTTTCTTTCGCACATGTTCAGTGAGCGATCTGGTGTTCAGGCAGTCAAAAAACCTGTCACATTTTAGTACCAGGTCAGATGTTGCAGTTACCTCTGGTCCGTAGTACTTTTGCAACACCAGTCCGACTCGACTACTAAGGACCTTAAAGCATAAGGAATAACTGGATTATTTTTTAGGTTAAGATGATAAAAGTAATATTCTTTCAGTTCAGATACAACATAGTCTTAATACCTGAGCAGCCAATTTGACTGACATTCTTGATGACGGGTTTAGCATGACATGCTCCTCTTTCAGTTGAGTCCGTCTCAACTTCCTTGACACATCATCTAGTGCAACCTGTCTGATATGTTGCCACAATATATGCTTGCCATTCTGCAATATTAAAAGTGAAGGAAGTTAGGCACATAATATTATAAAAGTCCCGATGACTTAATTAACGTACACAATTGCAATCAAATTAATGCCTCATTTCTTACCCATAAGCATCTTTTTCCTCCTTCCCATGAATTTTCAAGATTATTTCTTATGGTTTTGATGAGGTGTGGCACATCAGAAATGAAGTACAAGGGTCTTCTATCAGATGAGTAAACATTGATGGTAGAGGAACTGAGTTTGTGGTCTCCATGCATTTTGTAAAGCGACATGTTCGGTGCTGCTTTGTCCGAGGTGCTTGTAATCACCTGAAGACAAAGAGTTATATTGTGGACTACACAGAGCATCGCAACAATATGGGAGTAAATAATCATAAGTATAGTATAGACATTACCTTTACCTCTTTGCTCCAAGTAGGCGACAGCCTGCCTTAACAATGGATATAATACATCAACTGTTGCTGACAAAGTTGGGAAATTACCAATTGAAGACTTGATGTTGTTGTTCACACCAACAACCATAAAGACAAGGACATGGGTGGCAACACTTGTTGCAGAATGCTGAAGTATAAAAGAAAATAAATGTTATTTGTATAGGCTAAAGCCACTAAAATCTGGGGATTTAAGTCTTAAGAATTACCTTGTCAATTTTCCATGTCTCTGGGCAGACAAAGCCAACAATTTGATCAGTTCGTCGATCATGAACTAAGTCCCCGCGGATGCTCATCTCATCATGAAGAAGTACGACAAAGCACTTCTCAGTGGGGAGCTCAAAAGCTGCTTTCTCAATGTCCTAAAAATCCGAAGCATCCACCTGTGAAATTCTCAATTTCTCAAAAATGGCTAAATTTCTCTAACAATTGGAATTTGTAGGCCCACCTCAAAAACATGCCTTTGAAAACCAGGGCTTGTTTTAATGTAGCCGGTGTAATCCTTTAGTGTGGACTTGTTAGGCAGCTTCAGCACTCCAGTATTCTTGAGGGCTTCGTAAGCCCATGGGCTCTGATAATGCAGATATATTGCGAATCTGAAACAATAAGATTCGAGTAAAATCAAGGGAAAAGGATGGAACTTTCTCATTCTGCTGTCTCAATAAATAAAACAACATACCTAATCATCATAGGGTGCCATCTCATTCCCCGTGGGCTGCATGCACTAGCCTTCTTCTGTTCATCCCAGAACAACTTGAGAAAAGGATCACTTATTTCAGCTTTGTCCAGAACTTCTGTGAGACCTTCCTGTCAATGCAAATAAAGAAATACTTTAGTCCCACTGGTATTTCACCTGTCAGTTGTATGCACATATTGTATCACATATTTTCATTACCTGAACATCATTTGGCACAGACACTGATTCTTTCGTCAATTTTCTGTTGATAAGCTGAAGCTGTGCTTCCTGCTCCTTCAGTTTCACACGTGCTGTTTTAAGCTCTTGAATAAGCACTGGAGTAGGAGCCGAGCTCAGTGGAGCTGTAGCTGCCAGTGGTTTCCTTAGTTTTGCTGCCTGTGATGCAATGACAGCATTACATGACTTGCAAAGACCTGTGTCAAAAGCAAGAATGGAACTCGATCAGCATATGTATGGTTCATGGACCTTTCCATTATAAAGACATCTTGAATAAAAACAAAGTGGGTGTAAGGAACAAACAAATTTGAAGGAAGTGTACGACGACCTATATACCTGGCTCATCAACGTGAACTGGGCATGGTGTACTGCGTGGCACTGACCCTGGGCACCAATGAGCTATCTCCAGTAGATGCTGCAGTTTGGCAAGTCCACCGACTTCAACGTCATACGACTTCTTCACCTCATCACCTGTAAAAAGAGACCTTTTATACACTATCTGATTAATGTTAACAAAATAACATCAATAATAAGCTACCTGTTCACTTACCATATTGCTTGACAACAGCACAAAATGTTCCTGTGAATTCAATTTTTGTGGCTATATTTGCGGAGTCATCTATTTTACCGACAGCCAGATATGGTGGAGTTTGTACAGATCTCAGTACGACCCAAGATGATGATTCTTGCAGTTTCTTGGCATCTTTTACAAGTTCATCGAATTTCAAATACGTTACTTTCTCTGGCACAACAGGTGGCGGTCTGTAAGTCTGCAAAAATATGTATTTCAAATTAATAATTTTTAATATTTTTGCTCATTTTAAAACACTGAACAGCTACATGCATTCCATGCAGTGCAAATCAGTATCAAAGAAGAATCAGTTAAATGAAAAAACGAATAAAATGATGTATATCACATGCATTGATAACCAGCTGATAACGAGTGCAAAGTATGCAGCTGATGCAAGAAGCATGCAACATGTACTTACATTTATTTCACACTTGTTAATTTTTCTTTTCGGATTGTCTACAAACTATATATTATATGTCTATAACTAGTGGGAGGGTTATTGTTTGAGGGGCAAGGGGGTGACATTTTTCCATGCAGCAAAGTACATGCTGCTTACTGGACTTTTCCTGGGGTTGGGTGCTGGTGACACAATGCTTTTCTCAGGCATAAACAGTGTAGGCAAACTGCCCTTTACAAGTTTATAACCTCGACCTAATTTCTCACAACAAAAGTTAACAAGAGAAGTGAAAAAGAGAAGTGAAGAAAAGATCACACAACTATAAAAGTGGTTCACTGAACCATTCACATGAACACAGAGAGAAGTTTGTTATACATTCATTAATCAAATAAAATCAACTTACCATGAAACAGTAGGCATCGGCTTTCAAAATGCACAGTGCAAATTCTTTGAGTGTCAGAGTTGAAATTCTTGTCAGCCCTGCTCACGGCAGCAATCAAACGGGATCTCCATTCATCCTGTTCTGCACTAACACCCTTCTTGGGAAATCCCACATAGCTCACTTGGCTGTCTTTAGTCTTTTCGTAATAATTACTGCATCCTGGGATGCAGCAGTTTCTCCCACCTTTTCCCATATTGATGTCAAGAGGTGTAGACTAATTGTCACTGACAGTACAAGATTAATAACAATAGAGCAGAGATCCAAAATTTGCGGTACAACCTAATGTCAACACATGTGTGACCTAGATTTCTCTCTACACTGATGGGGGCGCTTTTAAAACAACAAGATTCACAGCGACCCTAGCGGCCAGCCTGGGAGTCGGCTGTCCCTTAGATTCACGTCCTTGATCCAACCACCCTTGATCCCATTTCGGCCACCAGGATCAAGATCAAGCAGAGGAGTACAATCTAGCCAGCCATAGTACATTGATGGATCCCCAGCCTCCACTAATGACCTACACATTGTTCAGTGAGACTGCAATCAGTGATGGCCATCTGCAGCCATCACTTCCATAGCTCTGAACATTACACATATTAAATTTATGAATCATTATTTAGTTTACATTAAAGAGCAAAAGGCCTGTGCCTTTTACAACGTGAGCTCAGGCTGACGCGTGCATCTCACGCTTGGGGTGTGTCACTCTGTGGTGTTATTGTTTTGTCACACTAGTTGTCAATATTTTTTGGTAACTTTTTGTTAGATTTCTTGCCCCTCTCCCATTTTTTTTCGTTTGGGTAGGGCCTGTTGTGGTTAGTTGTAGATTTTGCAGTACATTTGCTTGGGCAGTTAGTCAGTTTTTGACTTGTCTATTTCTGTGTGCATGTAAGCTCAGGCAGCCACGTGCGGCTTACACTAGGGAAGTGTCACACTAGTTGTGTAGATTAAATTAAATTTATTGCCCAAGTGCTGACTGCTACTTTTAAATAAGCTATTTTTTTGGGGCTTTTCTTTTCAAATTATTGTCTGACAGATTTTGTCATATTTCTATGTACTGCTCAGTGACCTGCTTGGCAGTGCTCTGCTTGTCAGTGTCCTGCAGTTGTCGTCCTGTACGTCCATTCACAGTTTTTGTCAATTGTTTCCTGTCCTGACTTAGTTTTTGACAATTTATTTTATTTTATTTTTTTTAGTTCTGTCTGTTGACACTCTGTCATAGTCTGTATTGTCATTTTTGTCTATTCTGCTATAGTCCATATTGTCTATTTTGTCTAGTTTATAACTGTCTTGACTTGCTAGGCTGCATGCCCAATTTTATTGCTGCTGCTGGCCAGTAAGTCATTGACTGTTCTCTTTCTTTTATTGCCACTTTCTAATTTTTTGGTGTCTGTCACTTTCTAAAGTTTTGGTGTCTGTCACTTTCTAGATTTGTGTGTCTGTCACTTTCTAGATTTTTGGGTTTTCTTTGTGTAGCATTAGTTACCTTTTTACTTAGTTTGTAGTACTCCCACTAGTTGTATTTCAGTTTTACTTGGCTGCTTCGTTTTTTAATTGTTGCTGGCCAGTAGGATTGTCTTACACACTGTTAGTGGTGTTATTTCAGTGTTTCTAATCAGATTTTGGTTTGTTGCTGGGCCTGACTTCTTTTTTTTTGGCTGGGGAGGGCCTGGTGGTATCCTGGTTTTCTGACTTAGTTGACTACTTGCTCTGCTTGTATACTTTAATTAATATTACTTTATTGTCTAACAAGTCCATATTGCAAGCTTCTTGCAGGTTGTGTTAGCTAACAAGCTTATATACAATCTGTGTATTGTCTGTTCAGTACTGTCTTGGTCCTGTCTATTGTTGTGTCGGTTGTGTTGGAGCTGTTTTGTGGAATAACATTACAATTCTGTCTGTTTCTGTGTTGCTGTTTTGTTAATTGTCTACAGTTCTGTTAATTGCCTATTGACATAGGGCATTGTTGATTGCAATTTCTTGTAGTTCTCATTAGATCAACAGCTCATCTTTCTGTGTTTGCCAATTTGAGAGGCTGCTGCTGGTGTACATTCATTATTCCAACACCTAAACTATCAGGTGTCCACATTCTGGTGCAACTTTCATTCAATAAATTGTCCTACTCAGTTTGTTTTGCATTTGTGCGAAATAGAAACTGACTAGTCAATTTACTTGACAGCAAGCTGTGAGAATTTCTCACAATTGCGCTTGACATATTTTGCGTGTTTGCTAGTGTGTTTTTGTCTAGCCTTAGTTGTAAGTCTGTGAGACTACTTGCTACTTGTAGCTTGCTGGTCCGCAGTCTGCCCCTTTGGCACATTTATTGTCTTGTTTCTTTGTCGAGGTACTAAGTTGATCCGTGTTGCCCTGCAGGTAGTTCTGTCAAGGAACTTGGTTGACCCGAGCTAGTTCTTGCATGCTTTGAACCGAGCAGTGCTATCCGGAGTCACTCGTTCTTGACATTGGGTTTTGGTTTCGACCACGGGCGCTTCTATTTCCGCTGGGGTACACAGTTGGTGCTGCATAACTTATCTTAGCGTTCCACGGTGTACGAGGTTATAGTATTCGGTTAGGGTCACGTTGTATGGTCTAGCCCCCGTAACGCCGGCCAACCGCGTGAACGCCACTATGAGTGCAATGAATCTTCATGTTGCTACGGTAGAGCAACTCCAACTTCTGTGGCAGGTTGACACAGCTCGGGCAAAACGAATTGATGATGCCTGTGAAGAAGGTCCACTGACCGTGGAAAGGTTGAGTGAAGTCACAAACATTAGCCAAGAGCATTGGGGTAACCTGTTGATGGATGGAAAGATCACCCTAGGTGTCACGGCGTCCCCTGTGACATCTAAGTCGGAGTCTGATTTGTCAGATATACCCGATACTAGTCAGCATGATATCGCTGCTGCGGTTGTGTCAACGCCAGATGCCGTGTCACCAACAACAACAGCTGGTCTACAGTTGCAAACCCAGGACGATGCTGCAGCTAAGAGGATGGATGGTACTGATGAGCCAACACCAATGACTGATGCGAGCCATAGTGTCTCCCAGACAACAGAGTCTAGGACACCAGTGAAGCAGAAGTCATAACCATCCAATCCTGTGCCCAGTGGGCCTGGTGAGCCCTTGCGGCCGGAGCAAATTTCCGTGAAAACTGGTGACCATGACGAGACCATCGATCTGTCGAGGCAGAAACGCAAGCATAGTCATCATAGCTGCAGCGGACACAGTAGTCGTAGTAGTCATCGCAGTTTACTTGCTGAGACTAGCTACCATATGAGCGAAGGTGCTGAGGTTTCATCAGATTCCTCAGGCTCACCAGTAACATCAAACAGCTTAACTAGTGGTGCCTCGGCCCGGCCGGCCTTGAAGAGGTGCCACGACACGGAAATGTATGTCCTGCACCAAGAGAGCAGCATGATCAACCAATTGAAGATTGGCCAAGAACGGATGGCCAACCGATTGAAGACTAGCCAAGAACGGATAGCCAGCCAAATGAAGACTTTCCAATAACAGATAGCTAGCCAAATGAAGACTAGCCAAGAGCAGATGGCCAGCGAAATGCACCGAATGGTAGAACACCTTTTTCTCATGACAAAGAGCAGAAGTGTGACTGGCTCACCAGGTTCCGCCTGTTCAGTTTTGAGGTCACTCAGACGTTCCCCAGCTGTGACATCTGTGAAGGAGTGGAAGCCGCGCCACAGTTCCCCAGTTGGACATCCCACAAGGAATTTCACTAGACCTCTGGAGGTGAATGGACTCAGCTGCAAAACCGAAACCAATCACAATATGACCAGATAAGTCAAACCCTTGGCATATGAGAAAGTCGACCTCACCACCCACAGATCCCGGACAGAAGACAGGGTGGGTCACACCACCAAGACACTTGGGGACCCTTCCCAATTGGCCGACTCGAAGGTGGCTCTTAAGAGACAATTGACCTGCCAGAAGAGTCAGGTTGTAGTGGAAATCTGAATGGTGATGTGAATCGGCTGTCTGGCCATGAGTCACTCAGGCAGACCACTTCATTGACTACTGAGAGTGGAATGGTGGGGCATGTGAGAGTCCACCTTGAGGCTGCTCCACCCAAGCTGGCCCAAGCTGAGACTTCTCTTCCTGCCAGACATTCTGAAATATCATCTAATGGTCCCAAGACCTCCCGCCGAAAGCAAACTGGATGACCCAGTCAGTGCAAGATTGCAACCAATCAAGCTCGGTGAGGCCAACATTGATGCTGGTGTACCTGCAAAGGGGACTAAAGTCAGCAATGTACGTGACACCAAGCCAGCGGAGACGATTACATTACTCCTATCGTATGTGACTTCTGCCAGTACCAAAAGTTCGGCGACCCACCTGCCTGCGGTACCATCATCAGCACTCAGGACAGCTATTGCGGCTCCTAATAATATGAAATTACATGCACAGCTGCCCAGTACCATGCCTTCTGAGCAAGGCCAACCGAAGATCCTTCGGCACGATGTTCAGACACTGAGCAGTTGGATTCCAACAATTGAGACCTCTGTACAAGCAAGTTGCTTTGATGATAGTACCAGGATTTCCTCATCGGAGCACATTATCAGCACCACTTCTGATTCTGTCCGATCAGTAACTCTCCTTGATATCCAGCCAGAGTTCGGTAGCCTTCATGTTACTCAAGCAACCCCTACTGCTGAAGATGTAGTCGGTATGCCTGTTGTATCTGCATCTTCTGCTAATGCAACGACCGAAGTCTTGACAATTGCACCTGCTACAGCTTGTTTTAAGTCACCAGGACGAGTTGTGTCAAGTGGAGTCTTAAGGAACCTGAGAAGGCCGAAGTGAGAGCTCCTCCCCACACACCACCAACGTTTCTTCTCCGAGCAGACTCCATCATGCCTGTCAAAAAGACTAAGGGGTACACGAAGACAGATGTATTACATATGTCTGAAACTGGAGCAGATGATCCAAAAGACATGGGAGCTACACTGGGGAGAAAGTCTTGGATGGACGAAATAAAGGACTTGTTCGATGCACCACAGGAATTTGCTGAGATTCCAGTGCTGCCTGCGGCTGGATCCCGAAATTCCACCAGAGGATGCGAAGTTGGTGATGCCAGAATGGAATTGGTCAATGTCACCTGCAACGATGATATGCACCAATTGGCCCTATCAAGCTCAGAAGTGAATATCGCCAACCCCCTGGAAAGCACCGATACCCATGGATTCCCCATGTCCGCTGTGGGCCCTCTATCACTGAGGAGGCCCTAGCAGTGACCCCGATCCCTGCCACACACCTTGCTGGGGACCTCCAGGCAATTTCGAATATCAATGTTGCCTCTGAAGTGGATGCCAGTTGTAAAACCTCTGGAAGTGCCATTTCCGATGTAGACCCAGGGCTGGCTTCCTCAAGTGAAGTCCAGCTATCATCAGGGAGCCCTGATGTCAATCTAATTGATTTCAATGATATGCCAGACATGCAAGATGCTCCATCTGGCAGTGTTATGATTACTGCCGACAACTCCGAGACGAATGCACCAATTTCGCCTGAAGCCTCCATGGAATCAGTTCGTCTCTCAGCTGTTGCGACCAATGTGTTGGGATCAGCACGACCATCACAAGTGCCCAGAGTTGAGATGAGCAACCAACTAGCCGAGACCACTGATGGTGGCCATCACACCAAATCAGAGGGTCACAGATCCACAGATGGTGATGATAGTGGATATACCTCCCACATAGATCAAGAGGAAGTCACACCTATATGCAAGTCCCTTCAAGTGGCTGGAAAAGATCAAGTACCCACCCAGAGGGAACAACAGGTGCCATCAAAATATCAGGAGAGGGGAGAGGAGGGACTTTGCTATTTCCATTTGGAAGTAACACCGCGTTTGCCAGGTTTGTCAGGGTACTCTGCTGCTCAAGATATTGTTCAGCCCCCAGGTGCAACCCCTGAGAGGGCCAATAGCAGCATTCCCTGTTCCCCTTCTCACTCTATGGCAATGGCTACTGCAGGTTATGGGAATTCCCGCAATGAGCCCCTAGATGCCAAACCTGAGTGGGCCAACAGCTGGGCTTTCGGGACCCCATCTCACCTTGGAGAACCGGCTACCGCAGACGCATGCCCTTCTATACCATGCGGGCACCAGCACAAAGATGTTTACAGTGATGTCTGCTTTGATCCTCCCCTTAAGCACAGGATAAACAGCTTGGTCCCCTGGACCCTATCTGAGATGCTAACGAAACTACAGCGGTGTTCTGTGATTGCTGGAAATGCTGACCGAGTTATCCATTGGTATGACAATGTTTTTATAGAGACCCCGGATGCCCAGCTGGAATGTGTCAATAGTTGGGTTCCGTGGATGCCCAGTTACGTCCCACGCTTGCCTTATGCTCCTGATGCCGGTCTGTACCCACCAGAGAGCGGAAACACTCGGCTCAAGGGTCATCTCGATCCTGGATCACTATTTGACTACTCAGATCATAATCAGGTGAAGCAGCATAAGAAGACCAGAGAGGACCCAATCTTGATTGTCCCATCAGTTCAGAATTACCATGGCATGGCGACCACCAGATGACCAGTGCGACAAAATCTGCATGGCTGCGGACAATCGTCTTGAGAAGTATCTGTGGAAAGCTGCAATGCATCATCCAGCATCAGTGCATAGTCCGTCAAGACACCTGGGGCCGTACACCAACATTGCGTTCTGTAGAGGGAATGCTGGTGTCACCACTATTCTGGGAGACAAAGTTTTCATCCAGAATGCTAAAAAATGGGGTGCCACTGATCAGACCAGTAGAGAGCAACGTAGATGCAGAAACATTGCGATATAATCAGTCCTGGTCCAAATACCACAGTATTTGACAGATCATCCTGTACTCCAAGGGAAGTCTGAACAGACTGGGCACTTGGGTCCATGGCAACTTGAACTACAACCAGCAAGTGTGTCCACTCAGCACAGATCACCACTGAGAACATCGCTACTGAACCACAATTCTAACCAGCGGAGACACCTTCACACGGATTGTCAAATGATTTCGGCATACCTAAAAGCTGGCGACGTCCTGACTGACGAAGGCATGACACTTGCTGCTCTCTGATTTCATGTGGCATTGGCGCTGAGATGGGCATGTCAATCATCATCGCCTTTCCTGCGCAAGCTGTCATCAGTGATCCTGCAGGCAATTCTTCAACGTCTCATTTAGGCCTGTTTGCTAATAAGTTCATGTACTCGCTGAAGTGCGAGAGGATGCAAATACTGTAGCTTGTGTAGCCATCGTATCACGGTGGCTCTGTTACTCAGGAAATTGAGTGACAGTTTCAAGGACTTATGAATAAAGATACATGTGTGATTAAACTCGGCTACATTTGTAGCACCAGTGATGAGAAGTGTCCGTCAGCCTCTGGTTATCTACAGCCCTGTGCAACTGGTGATCAACCAATGTTGGCTGGACCTTCTCAACTTTCTGGGACAGCTTTGTATAATGGACCATTGTTAAGGGTATATAAATGTGATATGACCGCCCATCTAACCTAGTGCCTGTTAAGCCAACATAACATACAGTTTACAAAGAAATATCAGGATAATAGGAGAGCTTATGTTGACCAGGATCACTTCGCCAACCAGGTACATTTCGGAAAGTTTTCATGAAAGAAGTGGATATCCAGGAAGGATCATCGCACCTTGGGGACACCATCAAGCCATCATTATTGTGTGACACTTCCCTATTTTCAGTCAATATTGTTACCATCAGACAGTTTTATTGGGTAACACACAGCAGACTGCCTAAGAACATAAAAGGGAAGATTCTGGTAAATATACACGAGGGCGCATCGATGCGATTCGGCGCTGATAGCTCTTTACACAGACCGGTCTTCGTTCACTCAGAATCTGACAGCAAAACGTTCAAGACAGACATCAACAAGCACCATAAACTCTGTATTAATTTACTACAGTGGTGTCAGACGTTCACGGGTCCCAGGGACATTCTTCTGGCGTTGGACACTTGTTTGACAGCGTTTTGGACGTTTGTCATGGCTCTCTTTTGGAGAGAGCTGTGATTGTTGCAGCGCTGCTAGTGTGTTTTCTAGCGTCGCCATTCTCTACACACGTGGTTTTTGACTGCTTGACCACCCGGTGCATGGTAGGACATAACGTTTTTCTTGGTTGTCATATCGATTTTGGTCTGGTTTTGTATTACCTGGCTTGGCTGTTTGTGCTTTGTGCTTTGACAGGCTGTTCTGGGTGTTGTGTACTATTTATTTCTTAGTGTTTTTGGGCTGTCATTTACACATTTGTGCACGTGAACTCAGGCTGACATGTGCATTTCACACTTGGGTTGTGTCGCTCTGTGGTGTTATTGTTTTGTCAAAATAGTTGTCAATTTGTTTTGGTAACTTTGTTAGATTTCTTGCCCCTCTCCCATTTTTTTCGTTTGGGTAGGGCCTGTTGTGGTTAGTTGTAGATTTTGCAGTACATTTGCTTGGGCAGTTAGTCAGTTTTTGACTTGTCTATTTCTGTGTTCATGTAAGCTCAGACTTGGGAAGTGTCACACTAGTTGTGTAGATTAAATTAAATTTATTGCCCAATTGCTGACTGCTACTTTTAAATAAGCTATTTTTTGGGGGCTTTTCTTTTCAAATTATTGTCTGACAGATTTTGTCATATTTCTATGTACTGCTCAGTGACCTGCTTGGCAGTGCTCTGCTTGTCAGTGTCCTGCAGTTGTCGTTGTCCTGTATGTCCATTCACAGTTTTTGTCAATTGTTTCCTGTCCTGACTTAGTTTTTGACAATTTATTTGACGAAAATTTGTCTGTTTTCAGTTCTGTCTGTTGACACTCTGTCATAGTCTGTATTGTCATTTTTGTCTATTCTGCTATAGTCCGTATTGTCTATTTTCTCTAGTTTATAACTGTCTTGACTTGCTAGGCTGCATGCTCAATTTTATTGCTGCTGCTGGCCAGTAAGTCATTGACTGTTCTCTTTCTTTTATTGCCACTTTCTAAAGTTTTGGTGTCTGTCACTTTCTAGATTTGTGTGTCTTGTCACTTTCTAGATTTTTGTGTAGCATTAGTTACCTTTTTACTTAGTTTGTAGTACTCCCACTAGTTGTATTTCAGTTTTACTTGGCTGCTTCGTTTTTTAATTGTTGCTGGCCAGTACGATTGTCTTACACACTGTTTCTGGTGTTATTTCAGTGTTTCTAATCAGATTTTGGTTTGTTGCCGGGCCTGACTTCTTTCTTTTTTTGGCTGGGAAGGGCCTGGTGGTATCCTGGTTTTCTGACTTAGTTGACTATTTGCTCTGCTTGTATACTTTAATTTATATTACTTTATTGTCTAACAAGTCCATATTGCAAGCTTCTTGAGTTGAGGTGCAGTACAATCCAAGTTTTTGGTTTCTATTATCAGGTTGTGTTAGCTAACAAGCTTATATACAATCTGTGTATTGTCTGTTCAGTACTGTCTTGGTCCTGTCTATTGTTGTGTCGGTTGTGTCGGAGCCGTTTTGTGGAATTACATTACAATTCTGTCTGTTTCTATGTTGCTGTTCTGTTAATTGTCTACAGTTCTGTTAATTGCCTATTGACACAGGGCATTGTTGACTGCAATTTCTTGTAGTTCTCATTAGATCAGCAGCTCATCTTTCTGTGTTTGCCAATTTGAGAGGCTGCTGCTAGTGCTTCTAGTCGCCAGCTGGTGTACATTCATTATTCCAACACCTTCATGACCAGGTGTCATATTGTGTGACAGCCCTACTTCTAGTGGCGGGTCCACATTCTGGTGCAACTTTTATTCAATAAATTGTCTAACTCAGTTTGTTTTGCATTTGTGCGAAATAGAAATTGACTAGTCAATTTACTTGACAGCAAGCTGTGAAAATTTCTCGCAATTGCGCTTGACATATTTTGTGTGTTTGCTTGTGTGTTTTTGTCTAGCCTTAGTTGTCAGTCTGTGAGACTACTTGCTACTTGTAGCTTGCTGGTCCGCAGTCTGCCCCTTTGGCAAATGTTTTGTCTTGTTTCTTTGTCGAGGAACTAAGTTGACCCGTGTTGCCCTGCAGGCCCAGACTGAGTTTGTTGCTGCAGTTCCTCACGGTGTCACTGTTCAGTGACTAGGTGTTAGGTGTTGTCTTGTTTCGTTTTGTCAGTTCTGTCAAGGAACTTGGTTGACCCGAGCTAGTTCTTGCATGCTTTGAACAGAGCAGTGCTATCCGGAGTCACTCGTTCTTGACATTGGGTTTTGGTTTCGACCACGGGCGCTCCTATTTCTGCTAGGGTACACAGTTGGTGCTGCATAACTTATCTTAGCGTTCCACAGTGTTGGAGGTTATAGTATTCGGTTAGGGTCACGTTGTATGGTCTAGCCCCCGTAACGCTGGCCAACCGCGTGAACGCAACCATGAGTGCCATGAATCTTCATGTTGCTACGGTAGAGCAACTCCAACTTCTGCCGCAGGTTGGCACAGCTCGGGCAAAACAAATTAATAATGCCCGTGAAGAAAGTCCACTGACCGTGGAAAGGTTGAGTGAAGTTACGAACATTAGCCAAGAGCATTGGGGTAACCTGTTGATGGACGGAAAGATCACCCTAGGTGTCACGGCGTCCCCTGTGACATCTAAGTCGGAGTCTGATTTGTCAGATATACCCGATACTAGTCAGCATGATATCGCTGCTGCGGTTGTGTCAACGCCAGATGCCGTGTCACCAACAACAGCAGCTGGTCTACAGTTGCAAACCCAGGACGATTACACAAGGTTCAGATTAGTAATTGGGTACAGTATCATATATATAGGCCTAATGTTCAGGTATAACACATGTGAACCTTGTCTGAAATATTTACTCTCGTCAATGTTACTTATTTTGGTTTTGGGTTTGCTGTTCAAAACATTTTGTATTCAGTGAGCTGAATGTTTCAATCATACAAACTGAGGCATCAATATTTCTGAATAATTCTTAGGTTTCTACCCCGTTATGCATGTGTGTTGGGGGTTATAGTTTTTGAGATAAACACAAAACAGCTTTATTATCTAAAATATGCATGATGTTATTTTAATTGCATACTACAGTCTCAGCGGTACAGTGCTTTTCCTTGTGATCAACTGCAGAAAATTCTGCAAAACTGTAAAACTCGCTTTCTAAATTGCTAAATTGAGAAAACGCATAAACCAGATGTAGGTTTGTTTACAATCAGAGAAGGAAAAAACTTCATAACCCAAATATAAAATTATTCATTTTTACAAATTATGATCAGTTCACTTGTAATAATAATATTGACGACTTCAATAGTCTTTACCTATATGGAATACTCGAAGCCTAATTAAACAGTTTTGCTTTGGCTTATGCTGCCATATGTCCTACTTGTCTTATAAATAAATTGAATTGTCTATAGAAAGCGGCAATGCCACCATCGGTATAAAAAACATTCCACATCACGCCTCCCTTGTGTGTTTACATTCATTAAAGTTCTTGTTGATAAGTCTGCAATGAACATGGCTGTCATGTTTGCCGTGTACTCAAACTTAATCCTTCTAACTTATTTTCGGAAGTCCGTGTATGACTCCATGAATTAGGGTGATTTCGGCCTATTATTTTCGGCCCCAGTTTGGATTCAGTCCCGCTTGGTTTTCAACTTGAAAACTAACCAAAACTGTCAAAAATGTGTCAAGAGTCATGAACATGCTATTGTACTGACCTGCAGTAATGGAAATCGTCAGCAAGGAGATGTTTGAAAACGATATCGGCCGTCACAGTAAAAATGTCGGTAATTTTATTGCGGTCTCATAACTTATAAAGTAAATATTGAAGATGACCACAAATATGAAATAGCATGACGCAGGATAAGACCTCCATGACCTCCAAATTAATGAATGCCATGAGGCCAAAAGTACCAGGCCGAAAATACCGAAGGCCAAAATCACTGTATACCTGACTCCACCACACAATCTCCCAGTTTTGGTCAAGTTGTGATAGTTGAAAATCAAAACTGGGGCCGAAAATAACGGGCCGAAATTACCGAGGGCCGAAATCGCCCTAATTCAGCTGAGAAGTTTGCTTTAGAAGACGGCAATTCTGAATCTGAGTAGCAATGCCTGACGAAATTTTTTGGTTAATTTAAGACCAAAAACAAACATTGCCATGTCAAGTAACTTGCCAGGAAAGAAACAACACCACAAAAAAAATCTCCCCAGTCATTTTGCAAGAATTCTCAGTAGAAAGTTGATATTTCTTGATAATTTCAGAAACTAGATGTGTTTATCTTGTCACCTACACCAAAATATGTGCTTATTATGTAAAATCATAAAAATTGCCAAAAAATGAGGTGCTAAACAGGGGTGGATCCAGGAATTTTGGTTGGAAGGGGGGGGGGGGGTGCGGGCAGTGCGAGGGCCGACAATATCTCCCAATGTATTTCCCTGAAACCTAGGATTTTAGTCACAATAAACTAGTGATGGGTCGATCATCAGTTAATTTGCTCTATAATTCTGATTATTGATTACAGTTTGAAGAATCAGTTTTAGTCAGAAAAGGTTTTCTTGTTAGAAAGTGGCATAACTTTGCTTCCATCATATCTGAGAAATTTACAGATTCTTGAAGCTACGAATGACCTGAACATAATACATGATAAAACCAATGAATAACTTTAGTCCATTCCATGGACCAATAATCATTGCATGAATATTGTCTTACATGTCATAAATCTAGGATTACTCCAACATGTTCTGAACTGACTAAAATCGATCATCAGTTGGTTGAAGTGAACTGACGATCAACTGCAGATTTGGTTCAGACTCCCATCACTACAATAGACCAAGCGCCAAGAATGTTTTTCTCTAGTGCGATAAGTGTGAAAGTGTCAAGAAAAAGACAAATTTTTCTTTTTTTTTTTTTTTTTTAAATAAGTCACAAAGTGTGAAAATGTCAAGTTTCTAAGACTAACGCCAGACCGTGGTTCTGCTTCTGGAAGAATCCATTTCGCATTTCTTCAAAATTAGATATTCATGAAATAAAGACTGTCCGAATCGAAATCTTTCACAGATTACGTTTCTGAGTGAGACCTGGCAAATTTCAGCAAGGAAGAACATGTAATTCCTGTTTTTCCCGTTTTTGCACTAGGAAAACCACTGTGTGGCACTGAATTTTTTTTTAAATTCGACCAGGCCTCACTCATATGGATTCCCCAGGTCTTTTTGGCCTAGAATCAACCATTGCCATATTTGGAAATTAAATACTAAACATGACATCATAAATCAAATCCTTTTTAAGGACATCTTTCAGGCGTTTCCATATATGGGAGGTCCGCTATTGCAGTTTTTCCATTAATGATTACAATTTTATGATTATGATAACAGAAAGTAATCAATCAGCTGATCAATTACAAATAATTACAATTAAAAAATGCGAACCGCTCTGCCTCAAATCATACAATATGTAATCTTTGCTCAAATTGCGGACCCGTGCCTGCTCAATGGACATCGCAATAATGTGATTGTTGTAATACAAAATTCTAATATTGTTGTACAATTTTCTTTGTAACATGATAACACTAGTCACTAGTTGCATCAAGAGAGAGACAACTCACTACTACTACTACTACTACTGCTTGCTACTGGTAAAAGTTCATTATTTTCATTCTTTCATTTTCAGGTCAGCAGATCTCATGGCTGCATCAAGAGGAAGACAACTGGTAATGTTCATTCTTTTCATTCTTCCATTTCAGTGGCTTAGCTGGACTTCAATGCACAGTTCAACTTCAACCAATCATGCACACCAAACACTTAAATGATGTCATGCTCTGCAGGAAAAAAAAGTTCATATTCTATGTAATAATTAATTTCATACAAAATAACTATTTAAAGTTAGGTCAGCCGTGGACAAATTGTAAAGTTCACCCACCCAATTTTCTATTATGGATTTATTTTTCATTTAATATATACAACCTTGTGCCTGGAAGCATGTCATCACATTATTACTTCTCCACCTCTCAGTGGGCTCATATGCATATACAGTTTAGAGAATACCATCATATATTATTTTCAGCTTATTAATTGTTTATTATAATAATCAAGATCATTGTTTCCTATTAGAGACAAGTCTATGTAAAATGCATTCTTTGATGAACTACTACAAACATGCTCTTATGTAAGCATGTTTGGTTGCAGGTTTAATATAATCTGACTGTGGTGATGAACTCTGGGGATGTGCATTTTAAGCTGTTATGTCACCAGAGTGTCGGGCCACTTAAAGGGGGCTGTAGATTGCACTCTAGTGTTCCACACCAATCCCCAGTGCATTGTATGTTTTGCACTTAGCAACTTCCTTTATGTGGGATTGGTGTGACACAATATTAATCAGCATTGGGGCTTAACTTCAACTGCATTGTGTGCATTCTGCAGTCAATCTGCAGTCATGTGAGATTAAAAGGTTAGGGCTTAATAGTTCAAATGGATAGGCACATTGATGCAAGTAATTAAAGTTGGGACTTATGCAAGAGGCTTATCCTCCAGGAGAGGAAAGCTCACTGAGAGGGGGGAATTGGCCAAAGGTCACTATGGACCTTTGGACTGTCTGATTGCATTGTGGATTGACTGATTGTGGATCTCAGAGCTTGTGTCTGAGTGTAATTGGATGAGTGATGCTCCTCCCAATTGTGGGGAGGGGCTAACTGAATATACTTAATGTTTGTGATTTGCAAAATAAAGTTAGTTATTACCTGACCATTTTGTGGAAAGGAACAAAGTAACATTGTCTCTATTGAATGATTGAATAAGACTAGAAGGAAAGGACTGATGCTTTGAAGACATCTTCAGCACTTCTGTGACTTGGAGTCAAGTTTGGATTAGACTGGCTTGCCCAGTGTACATGAAGCTTGGGACAGCTAGGGAAAGCAGAGCATGAGCCCCAAGACTTTATATCTGGTGTCCCTGACGTGATTGATTGGATTTGATGGACGCATGAGAAATGGAATGAGAAGTGAATGAACATGAGTAGCTTTGTTTAAGGCACCAACCGCTCCACATTCCTCACCGAGAACGCCGCATGCAAGCTGACAAGATGCCTCTTCCGCCAGTCGACCTCGATGCCGTGCCTCCCTTGCAAGCCGATGCCCTTAGAGTGGTTGAATTCAACCGATTCATCAGCGAGGAGAGAACGGATCGGGCCATGACACGTGCAGTCTTAGAAAGACACCGAGAAGAGCGAGCCAGACAGCAGGAGATTAACAGCGAGCGACAGCAAGCGCACCATGCACGTCAACATGCTGAGGCGCTGGCCAAAAGAGTCCCCCACTGCGAAGGAAGCAGCCCAGGGACAGTGAGAGAATGGTTGCGGGAGGTGGACCTAACAATACCATATTCCGATATGACAGTGTACATCACCACACTGTCAGCCCAAGGTGCTCTCCGCCGAGAACTAGAGCACTTTCTGGAGCAGCAGAGGAGCCGGAATCAGGTTACATGGGAGCAGTTGAGAGATCACCTGCAGAAGGCATTTCTGTCGCCGCATCGACTGCGGCATGATGTAGATAAAATAAGACAGGGGGCATATGAGAATTCAGCCGCCTATGGACGTCGCTTCAGGGAATGTGCTGACCTGGCATACCCCGTCCTCGATGGGATCCGGAATCCTGATCAGCGAAGGCTCCTGCTGAAGGCCTATATGCGAGGATTGAGGGACAGGCACATCGTGGAGAGGCTGGTGAAGGAAGGGAGGCCAGAGACCTCTTCTCAGGCCATGAACCTCGTCATCGCCTATGAGGCCGACGACTACCGGCTCCGACTTACCTTGGATGAAGGAACGACAGAGAGGGCTGAAGAACCCATGGAGGTAAGCACCCTGAAGACGAAGGCCGTGGAGGACAGCGCACTGGCCAAGGACCTGGCTGAAGTGAAGAGGCAGGTGAGCGGCCTAACACTTCATTTTACAAAGCTCATGGCCACTCTGGAGAAAGGGGATCGACCCCCGAGACAGAATGGCGGCCAGAGACAGAATGGCGGCCAGCGTGAGGATTATGGCCAAAGACGGAATGGCGGCCAGCGTGAGGATCGAAGACAAAGGGCTCCTCAGGAAGAGAATCCCCAATTCACTTTTACGCCAGAGGGAGCGCCAGTCTGCCATTTTTGTAACAAGGAAGGGCACGTCCAGCGATTCTGCAGAGCAAGGCAGGCCTGCCAACAACAGCGCCGAGGAGACTCCCCAATGCCGCAGGGGGGCCAATAGGCGTCGCAGCGGTCGAGGAATGGGTATATGTAGGATTAGAATTCTATGGAACAGTATTAGCTGCCCTCCTCGACACAGGTGCCTCCCGCACTGTGCTGCGGCGCCAAGAATATGAATTATTGTGTAAAAAGACTGGTAGAGTCCCATTGCTCAGAAAAGCAATGCAGTTGTGTGGTGTGACAGGGCATGACATCAAAGTCCTGGGCATGACAGAAATCGGGGAAGTAGAGTTAGGCAGCATCCCAGTCATCGTGGTAGAGGGCATTAGCAACCCCATGATCTTGGGCAGGGATGTGCTCAAGCAAGACGGTGCAAAGGTGGACTATGTCACTGGAATGCTGACCTGGAGAGGCCGCACATTGCCCCTGCAGCCTAGAAGACCCCCAATCTCCATTGATTCCCTAGGAGACAGACGACCACTGATGCAGAGCTCAGTCATCGAGCACTGCGTGGAGGAGAATGAAGACCTCTTTGCAGCCAAGGGCGAGCATCTGGGCTGCCACCCAGACATCCAGGTGCGCATTGAAACGGAGGGCCGACCCTTCAAGCGGCGTCCATACCGGCTTCCACTCAGCCGCCGCAATGCCCTGGACGCAAAACTGGATGACCTTCTCGCCCAAGGAATTATAGTGCCATCTTCATCACCATGGGCCTCCCCGGTAGTGCTGGTCGAAAAGAAAGACCCAACAGAGGGCCCACGTTTTTGTGTGGATTTCACCCAGTTGAACAAGGTGACTAAGAAGGACGCTTATCCTATTCCCTTGATCCGGGATATTTTTGACCAGCTACAGGGTGCCACTATGTTTTCCACCCTCGATATGAAGTCTGGATTTCATCAGCTTCCCTTGCACCCAGAGGATCAAGAAAAGACTGCATTTGTTTGTCACAGAGGGCTATTCCATTGGACGCGTTTACCAATGGGCTTGTGTAACGCGTCCCAATTGTTCCAAAGGGCCATGGAGGTCGTTCTAAAGGGCCTAATCGGCAGTATCTGCATGCTGTACATCGACGACATCGTGGTGTACAGCGATACGGAAGAACAACACGTAGAACATTTGCAAGTACTGTTCGACAGGCTTAGAACCTACAACCTCCACCTTAACCCCTCCAAATGTGTCTTTGGCCTCCGCGAGGTCAAACTTCTGGGCTTCATAGTCAGCGCCCAAGGACTGAGGGCCGATTCCGACAAGGCAGCAGCCATAGCCCGCATGACCTCTCCGGCAACCGTCAATGAAGTTTCCTAGGCATGACTGGATACTACCGGCAGTGCATCAAAGATTACGCCAAGATATCAGAGCCTCTGGTCGCCCTTACACGCAAGAGCACTAGATTCCAGTGGGAGCCCAGGCATCAGCTGGCTATTGACGTATTGAAGGCTGCCCTGACCAGTGACATAGTCATGGCCCACCCACAGACAGACAAGCCATACTTGTTGTACACCGATGCCTGTGATTACGCCATAGGAGGTATTCTATGTCAGCCGGATGATCAGGGAGTGGAGAGGCCCATCGTCTATCTGTCAAAACAGCTGTCAGACACCCAGAGACGCTGGGCCACCATAGAGAAGGAAGCGTACGCAGTGGTTTACGCATTAAAACAACTGCGCCCTTATCTGTGGGGAGCCCAATACAGGACCTTCACCGACCACAAGCCACTCACCTCCCTGTTCACCAAGGACCTCAATAACACGAAGATCCAGCGTTGGGCTGTCCTCCTTGCAGAGTATGGCTGCAAGGTAGAATACCATAAGGGCAAGCTTAATATAAGGGCAGACATGCTGTCTCGCATACGCCAGGCGGAGCAGATCAGCACCTTCGATATAGACTTTTGGCGGTTGGGAGATCCCCCCGGCCCAGAGGTAGAGGACGAGCAGCCTCAAGAGTTATATGGACTTGACATGCAAGAGCTTGAGCGCCTGCAGAAAGCCATGCCAGAATGGACAGAGCACTTGGACGAAGACAGCGAAATAGAGGTGCTGCATGGGCTACTGTATTCTTTGAAAAGGCCGTATCAATACGCTCCCGACCATCCCAGACTGATTGTGCCAGCAACACTCAGGGCACAAGTCGTCAGCAGAGCGCACCTGGAAGTGGGACACATGTCTCATCTCAAGACTATGCGAAAACTCCAGGAGGCATTCGTCTGGCCAGGGATGAAGCGGGATGTGAGAGAACACATTAAAATGTGTCCCACATGCCTAGTCCACGCAAAACGCCAGCCTAGAGCACCCATGGGCGAGATGCCCATCGCTAAGTCCCCAATGCAAATTGTGGGAGCGGACTTGATTGGGCCCCTGGTCAGATCTCCTCAGGAAAACCAGTATATCCTGACTTTAATAGACCATTGCACTGGGTGGGCTGAGGCTTATCCCATAGCAGCTAAAGCCCCTGTCACACGGGCCGGTTGTGCCGTAGTGAACCCGTAGTATTACGTAATAGTTGCGGAAATCGCTACCCGGCTCGAAGCCGGCGGCCCCAATACGGCCACCCGTGGATACCCGTGGATACCCGTGGATACCCGTCAAGCACCCGTGGGACCCTTGGCCAAGCCGCGAAACCCGGCCCCGGTAGCCGGTTGTACCATGCTTGCATGGCACAACCGTAGAAATCTCACGGGTGTAAAAAAAAAAAAAAAAAAACCGTGGAAGCCGACGGGTGGCCCGTAGAACCCGGCAGGTGGCCCGTAGAACCCGGCGGGTGGCCCGTAGAACCCGGCGAATTATTCGTCCCTAATTTCACCCCGGCGGCTTGTTGAGGGGTTCTACGGGTAACCCGCCGGCTTTCACGGGCAACCCGCCGGCTTTCACGTGTAACCCGCCGGCTTTCACGTGTAACCCGCCGGCTTTTTGGTACCAGCGTCAGCGTAGGCAGGGAGGTATATACTTTAAAAAGCTGCTGCTCCTCTAATATTAGTCCGATTTTCCTCAAATAAAGACTGAATGGCAGTATAGCTCATACTGATTCCATACGTATTTTCGGATTTAAAAAAACCCGAAAATTAAGCGAGATATTTGTCTGAGAAGGCAGTTGTCTTGCGGCGGCTGCTGCTCCATTTATATTAATCCGATTCACGTCAAATCAGGACTGAATTGTAGTATAAATCATACTGATTCCATACGTGTTTTCGGATTGAAAATAGACCAAATATTAAGCGAGATATTCGTCTGAGAAGGTAGCTAGGTTGGCGGAGGCAAACAGTGGTGCTCTCGCAGACGTCCGCGCCCTGACTCTATCAATGCAGAAGGGCTGAGCCCTTCTTTAAAAGGCTGCTGGTCCCCTAATATTAGTCCGATTTTCGTCAAATTAAAACTGTATTGTAGCATAGTTCATACTGATTCCATCATGTTTTCGGATTGAATTGGACCAAATATTAAGCGAGATATTCATCTGAGAATGCAGTTCTCTGGCGGCGGCCAGGTGCTCTGTGTATGGTCATGACTTGAATGGTGTGGTCAATATTTTTGACCATGATATATATACATTGTTTGGATGAGCTTTATTGCAATTCATTTCTACTCATTCTGCCAACTGCCATGACCGTTATGTCAATTGCTAATAGCATTTTGAATGATATAAAGAATGGGTGTAGAGAATACAGCAAATGCTCAATACATGTGTCAATTGCCTAATTGCCTAAATTGGGGTTCTTTGACCTGTCATTTCATAGTTTGTTCAAAGATGACACAGTAATATGACATTGTCTTGATTGTCATTCACAATTACAAAAAGATGTAATTGCTTTCATTAATTAAAAACAATATATTGTATTGTAATTACCAGGCAATGATTATATTTGTATATTGGTATTTTTTTTATACATGTGAACATTCTTATCTTTTTGTGTATATTTTTGTAAAATTTAAATGTAATATTGATATTGTAATTAGTATTTGTGATTTGATCTGTGATTTTATTTGCTATTTTTTATGTACTTATATGGACCAAATATTAAGCTAGATATTCTATATTATATAATAAGCATATGAATCTATCTGTCTATCTAAACTATCTGTCTATCACATATTCGATTTTCGTCAAATAAAGACTGAATTATTCAGGGAAATGTGTAGAATTTATATATAATAGTTAAGGTGGGGAAAATTAATGGAGTAAACTAGGCACAAACAAGAATATTCTTATTAATAAAGTTAGTAATACCTCATAGAATATAGATATGTAGATAGACAGATAGTTATAAGATCTTCACCTAATAATATGTTACTATCAATAATTCATTAATTCATAATCAATAAAAAACGAAAATAAAACAATGTTTGTTTGCTTGTTGCCAATAAAATTCCGACTTGATAAAGATGTCCATGGAGCCATAACAACTATCTATAGATAGATATACTCTAGTTTATATAAATTATCAATATTTCGTTGTTGTTTCTGAAAATAATCCAACTGAAATTAATATTGATATTGCACGTTCCATCCATGATCAAAACAATCTCCCTCTTTAATATGCATATTAAACAGGAATCAGTTGAAATTCAGAACTTCAATTAATGCTTGTGATCAATGATGAAAAAGCATGACTTACCCCATTCTTTGTATTATTCAAAATGTTAATAGCAATTGACATAACGGTCAATTCAGAATTTCAATTCATGCTTGTGATCAATGATTTCAATTTATGCTTGTGATCAATGATGAAAAAGCATGACTTACCCCATTCTTTGTATTATTCAAAATGCTAATAGCAATTGACATAACGGTCAAGGCAGATTGCTATTACATATATAGGTTAATTGACTTTACAAAACCAAAGGAAAAGTCCTTCCCATTGGCCAGTTGGCAGAATGAGTAGAAATTAATTGCAATAAAGCTCATCCAGACAATGTATATATAATGGTAAAAAATATTGAACACAATTTAAGTCATGAACATACACAGAGCACCTTGCTGCCTTCTCAGACGAATATCTCGCTTAATATTTGGTCTATTTTCAATCCGAAAACACCTATGGAGTCAATATGAATTATACTACAATCCAGTGTTTATTTGACGAAAATCGGACTAATATTAGGGGAGCAGCAGCATTGATACAGTCCCGGCGCGGACGTCTGCGAGAGCACCACTGTTTGCCTCCGCAAACCTAGCTACCTTCTCAGACGAATAACTCGCTTAATATTTGGTATATTTTCGATCCGAAAACAGGTATGGAATCATTATAAACTATACTACAATTTTAGTTCTTATTTAACGAAAATCGGACTAATATTAGGGGAGCAGCAGCCTTTTAAAGTATACTCCTGGAAGCTACGAGTTACTCCTACTACTCGCCTGCTTACTCCTACAACTCGGCGAGTAACACGTAGAACCCGCCGAGTAACCCGTAGAACCCGCCGAGTAACCCGTAGAACCCGCCGAGGCACCCGTAGAACCCGCCGAGGCACCCGTGGAAGCCGGCGGGTATCCCGGCGGGTTACCCGTAGCACCCGGCGGGTAACCCGGCGGGTGCTGCCCCGCCCCTTTTTGCTGCCAGAACCGGTCGCCAAACCGGCGGAAAGAGCTGTTACATAACTATTACGTAATACTACGGGTTCACTACGGCACAACCGGCCCGTGTGACAGGGGCTTAAGACCAGCCAAAATGTGTGGTCTAAGCTAACCAGGGAATTCTTCCCCAGGCATGGCTATCCGGATGTACTGATCACTGACCAGGGACTCGAATTCAATGCCCTAGCACTGAAGGATTATTTGAGGGAGGTAGGAGTGGAACACAGGCGCACAACAGGGTACAACCCCCAGGCAAACGGCAAATGCGAGAGGTTCAACGGCACTCTCAAGCAGATCTTGCGTAGCTTGATCAACAATGCCAGAGACGCCTGGGAGGATCAACTTGGTCCAGCCCTGTTGGCCTATAACACCGCGGTTTCAGACACCACGCATCACACTCCCTATTTCCTTCATTATGGCCGCCGTCCTCGGATTCCTATTTCCAGATTGCTGCAAGAGGAGCCTCCTCTTGATGGCCGACTACAGCACCTCGCAGATGCTCTTAGGGCAGCAGCCCAGGCAACTGAGCAATCCAGGAAATATAACCGGGCCCGGCTAGCCAGACAAGCAACACAAGGAGACATTAAGGTGGGGGACTGTGTCATTCTGAAAGCACCTGAGCCAATGACTATGACGAGCAAATGGGACCCACAGTGGACGGTCACCAAAGTGAGACAAAAAGTCATTTGGGTTGTGCACCAGCAGACAGGACGCCAGAAGACCGTAAACATTAATAAGGTTAGACTGGTGGACCCAAACGTTGCTTGGGATGAGATAAATCCACGACCAATCAGGCGCCCCAATCAACTGTCACGCAAGATAGACCCCAACTGGACACGCCTCCAGCAACGCCCCACAACCACGAAAGTGACCACTGGGCAGCCTAGACGGATGACGGGCAAGCGCAGGCGCACTGAGGAGGGCTCAGGAGCCCCTCATAAGCAGCAGCACACAGAGGAGCAGTCAGTCAGGCCTTCAGACACCAGAAGCGCAACTACACCTCCTGTCCTCGAGCAGCCACCCGCTACTCTACGTCAGCCAGCTGTAAAACGGACCCCTGACCCTCTGCTGCTTCCTGCCAGCAAGCGCCATCGTACCTTCCTGCCGAGAGCCGTGAAGCGACACCTATTGCAAGACTCTTACGTGCCTTCCACAGCAGAACAGAAGAGAGCCCGACTGGAGGTCATTGCCTCAGTAGCATCACTATTAAGATGCAGGTAAGCAGCCTCGTGGCATGGTTGGCACTGGTCACCGCAGCCATGGCCATTGACAATGAGTCTATTAGAGTCACGACACTGCCAGATGGACTCAGTATAACTGGGGGAGACACACTCCACCAGACAATTGCAACCTGGAACATTTATGTGACCCTGGATCCGCCACCCTACCCACAGGATTTGGCTAATAGAGTGGCAGCCCTCAACATTTCATTTACAGCCCTCAAGGCCCTGAGCAGAACAGGCGTAACATTTCACTGAGTGCTCAGGAAATGCGCCGTGACCACTTGCTGGCCATACTGGAACGAGGAGCCAAGAGAAGCAGGATGCGTCGAGGCCTATTTGACTTGGGTGGCTCTGTCCTACACACCCTCTTTGGCGTGGCTACTACAGCACAGTTGGAACGCTTCAATTCAGCACTGAAGGAAGTAGCCGGCCAGCAGACAGCTATCGTACATGCTCACAATTCGCTGGCGACCATAGTCAACCAGACAAGGTCTTATGTCAGAGAGCTGGCCTACAAGCAGCAGAAAATGTCCACATACCTGCTCAAGCTCAACGCCGCCCTCACAGACTATGAGAGCGTCTTTAGAGAGCACGCTCAAAGGATTGGCCGGATGGAACTGATATCGGACCTCAACAACTTTCTGGACATACTGGACCTCGCCGCCAGCCGATATGAGACTTTGTTAAATCTGTTTCATCGCCAGAGAGCCGAGCTGGAGAGTGGAAGATTGACCAGAGATCTACTGCCGTCACTGCAGCTGCAAGAAATTATACAAGAGGCATCATTAAAACATGGAGTGGTGAGCAACCTAGAATGGTATTATTCCTATATCTCTGTATTTCCGCTCTGGCCATCGTCTAACAGCCTTCTTTACCGCATAGAACTACCCCTAGTCGCTAACAGACCTTATTTACTTTATAATGTTTTATCTCACCCAGTCCCCATTGATAACTCAACGTTCAGCATCCAGATTGAGTTAGAGCCTGCTTATGCCCTGGATACCGTGTCTGGCAACCTATTTATACCGCAGAAATGTCTTGGGCACCAGCCAACCGTTTGTCAGACCGGCCCATAGTACGGTCCCCAGTTAAAGCAGTGCGCCCGAGGGTTATTAACCAATAGAATAGACCTCGTTAAGTTATGCAAGGCCAAGATATCCCCATATGATGGAAGCCCCTTATTAACCTTGATCACCCTGAATCAGTATGCTCTGGCTTCACAGGGAGAGACCCTGGTGGTAAGATGCCCTGGCCAGGCAGAAGCCCCCCTGACTCTCTCTAGAGGCTCATATAACATCACTTGTCTAAGAGCATGCACCATCACTGGAAATGGATGGTCTATTACGTGCATAGCTAAGCTGTATTTATCAAAACACTACGTAATGCCCCAAGTGACTGTCACGTCACATTTTAAATTCTCAACCACCTTAAATATGGCATCAATCACAAACGCCATGCCACACTTGGACCTGGGAAGGCCCCTTCCAGAGATGGAGATCGGCATTAGTACACTGCTGTCCCCCTCTCCGCTGGCCGAGAAATCAGCTAAGAAATGGTCCTTCCCATTTTCCATATTAACATTGATAAACTTTGCTTTTGTCGCATTTGTATGGGCAGTCTTGGGTCTGGCATATTTACGCTGGAAGCGGTTCAGGACCCGCATGGGGCAATCCATGAAGGCTCATCTTGAAGCCTCCGATGGAAGCCATGAGGCTCTGCCGCTCGCTCCACCACCTCAAGCAGGGGGCCACTACCCCACAGCACCGCCCAGAACTAGTATCTGGCCGGAATTGCCTAGCTTGTCTGACTGTGGAGGTGCCAGGACTCAGAATGCTCAGTAAAGGAATCTAGACGCTGTGCTGCCCATTCTCTTACTATGTTCCTATTTTTCCCTCTTTTACCCCACATTTTCCAACAAAATACCATTTTAGCACTGCTCAGCACTGCCCAACCACCAAGTGCCTTGTTATGTATATGTATATTTTATACAGTCATCTGAAACCACAAGTGTCTTGTTTTTACAAACACACAGGTGGTCCTACAACACTGTGTAATACAAATTTCCTTTTAAATGCATTCTGTAAATTGCTTAGGGCACTAGTGCTGTCCATTAATAACATGTATTGCCAAAATTGTATTGTATCTTTCCTGGGAGAGGCTTGCCCCACACGCAAATTATTGCTGTGGTAAAAGTGCAGGCGTCCCCATTTTACCATGACCATGTATTTTTAGACCACCTGGATCATCGATCCATGTTGGTCACACATTTTAGGCACAAGTGGGTGTCTAGAAATCCCTCCAAAGTTACGTCAGTAGCATGACCTGCTC
Source organism: Alitta virens (assembly GCA_932294295.1). NCBI lineage: Eukaryota > Metazoa > Annelida > Polychaeta > Phyllodocida > Nereididae > Alitta > Alitta virens. The sequence continues at coordinate 11,315,126 of OW028581.1, forward strand.
ACTGACATCTAGGGCCAAATGATTGTTGAATCCTTTGCGCCCATATATGTAACTTACATTTTACTAGTATACATGTTTCTTCTCAGTTGTTGGCACTAGGCCTAGGTATACAAAATTACAAAAAAAACTTTTACTTTGTGTCCTAGGTGGCATGTTTCCAGGCATTAATAGTTAATTGTCTTAGCTTTTGCATTTTATTTGAGCTTTAGAATTGTTTACTATGTCGTGTGTGCATAGCTGTGCGTTGTATCCATCAGCCGTATTTCGCTCAGTAAAGAGCCGCAACATAGGGCTGCGCAGCAGCACACCCCTCAGCGCTACATGCTTTGTTATTATCCATTGTTTTGGTGAACTTTTACTCCTCGTTTATGATATAACTGGACGCCCAGTGCTATTATGTATCACTGGCCTACATTAAGGGGGGGAGTAATGTAAAGTTCACCCACCCAATTTTCTATTATGGATTTATTTTTCATTTAATATATACAACCTTGTGCCTGGAAGCATGTCATCACATTATTACTTCTCCACCTCTCAGTGGGCTCATATGCATATACAGTTTAGAGAATACCATCATATATTATTTTCAGCATATTAATTGTTTATTATAATAATCAAGATCATTGTTTCCTATTAGAGACAAGTCTATGTAAAATGCATTCTTTGATGAACTACTACAAACATGCTCTTATGTAAGCATGTTTGGTTGCAGGTTTAATATAATCTGACTGTGGTGATGAACTCTGGGGATGTGCATTTTAAGCTGTTATGTCACCAGAGTGTCGGGCCACTTAAAGGGGGCTGTAGATTGCACTCTAGTGTTCCACACCAATCCCCAGTGCATTGTATGTTTTGCACTTAGCAACTTCCTTTATGTGGGATTGGTGTGACACAATATTAATCAGCATTCGGGCTTAACTCCAACTGCATTGTGTGCATTCTGCAGTCAATCTGCAGTCATGTGAGATTAAAAGGCTAGGGCTTAATAGTTCAAATGGATAGGCACATTGATGCAAGTAATTAAAGTTGGGACTTATGCAAGAGGCTTATCCTCCAGGAGAGGAAAGCTCACTGAGAGGGGGGAATTGGCCAAAGGTCACTATGGACCTTTGGACTGTCTGATTGCATTGTGGATTGACTGATTGTGGATCTCAGAGCTTGTGTCTGAGTGTAATTGGATGAGTGATGCTCCTCCCAATTGTGGGGAGGGGCTAACTGAATATACTTAATGTTTGTGATTTGCAAAATAAAGTTAGTTATTACCTGACCATTTTGTGGAAAGGAACAAAGTAACATTGTCTCTATTGAATGATTGAATAAGACTAGAAGGAAAGGACTGATGCTTTGAAGACATCTTCAGCACTTCTGTGACTTGGAGTCAAGTTTGGATTAGACTGGCTTGCCCAGTGTACATGAAGCTTGGGACAGCTAGGGAAAGCAGAGCATGAGCCCCAAGACTTTATAAAATGTTTGTTCTGTTTTCTCAGTAGTTATTCTTTGCAGCTTCACAATCTATACATCGTTTTTAAGAACTATCAAATTGCTTCAAGTTTCTTAACAAATTGTCAGCATTCTAGTAAAATTTTGGAGCAGTTTTTCTGAAATCCCCATTGAAATCAATAGTAAAGTTTTTCTCAATTTCGCCATATATTATGTTGCCTAGCAACAAAGTAATTGCACCAATTCATCAGAAATTTTCTTAAATTAAATGTGTGAAAAAATATTTTTGGATTAGATGTGACATCAAGGTTGAAAGTTCATGTTTGGTAATGAATGGTTGGGTCAGCCTAATAAATGGTTTGGTCCTCATCCATCGTTGAGCATTAACCATCATCCCCCAAACTAGCAGTTTCTGCACTACAAGCATTTTTATATATTGTGATCTATGTGCTTTTACACTCATGTACATAACTGTACATGATGCCTTGTTATATATACTCCTAATTCAAATGTTGTACTTAAATTAACATTGTGATAATGAACAGTATTAGCTGCAGTAATATATGTATTTAGGGTTACTGTATACATGTGATATATGTCTATATATATATATATATTTTAACAAATGTATGTAAACGAAACTTAATGCTCATATTACCGTGCTATTGTTCAGCAACTGGTACCATGGATGTATAGATAATCCATTGATAATGTATACCTTTAACTTTTATACCATGTATATATATATATTGAATATAGAAATAGTGAGTAGAAGTAGACTTAGTACAAGTTTTTATCTGTTATTTTTGACAAATGTATCATGTATGATATTACTGTGTCAATAAAAGCATATATATATATATATATATGTAATTGATATTTTTATCAATGAGACACAAGTTGCACATTTGAGTAATTATGAAAATCTAATGAAATTAAATGTGAAATCGTTTTCATAACATGTTTGTAATTTAAAAAATTTTTCTTGCAGCTATTAACTTCAGCATTGAAGTTAAAGAAGGGAATGTCGCCCTTGGCCGAAGCAGAGTGGTGGGTTGGGGTGGGTGTTGACCCAGATAGGCTATGCGCGAACGCACCAATGACAAAATTGGTATGTTTATTTGGAATTCTTTTGATGAAAAAATTACCAACTTCACTGTTTTCTTCCATAAATTATTGCTTTTCTGTGAAAATGGGCCTAAATACCTTCTTAAGTTTTTTTTTAAATTTTAGACAACTTGTGGCCAAATTTTTGTGCTCTTGAACTGCCGGACACCAGGCACCACACAGCAGCAGCGCCATGATATTGCAATGTAGTTTAGTATCTAATGACTAATGTATTGGAGATGAAGACAAAGTTAGACTGTATTGATACACTGAGTAAGAGTAAATAAGTAAAGCAGAGATATCGTATTTGTCCTAATAGACGTGCACTACCCAATAAACACACAACCCGTTTTTTTCTTGGTAAAATTTATGTACATAAAGACCTAACTGGGCCCCAAGAGACCGGATGTATTGCACTTCAGACATTTAATTGCCCCTGACAGTCACAATTAACCAAAGCCTATTCAGCAGTGACAGCCTAAAATGTAGACGCACACAGGCACACTGTCTCCCCGCAGTGCGTGTCTATTCGGACAAATACGGTATATGAAAAACAGACAGAAGAAGACTTAGTGTAGAAAGTCTGCCAGAAGCAAGTCGCAATGGAAGTGAAAAGCTTTTTGTTTACGTCCGATGTAATGCTCATGCAATAGCAGTGCCAAGGCTATGATCATGCCAATCCAATTTGAACATTAGGAGCTGATGAAATCTTCTCTCATTGGCAATGCAGCATAGTGATCCAAGCAAAAAAAATATATACTTCCACATAGAATATCCCTATGTTCCAAAGATAGGTTGCAACACTCAGGGCTGTAGGCAGTGGGGGTTTGGGTGTCTGGAACCCCCCCCCCCCCAAGACTAAGGCATCATTTTGCAAAACCTAACACAACAAGGTCATTTTTAGAAACTGAAAAACTTGGAACCCCCCCCCCCCCCCCAGCATGAACCTCTCCCTACAGCCCTGACACTTGCCATGCCCATCTTTCACCATCTTTGCATTGTTCCATGCGTATGATTGGCTAAGAGGGGCAAAAATTATAGCTCGAGCCGGTTCACATTGCTGAAACAGGGCCAGAGGCCCCGATTTTGGGCCCTAACCCCAAAAAACACTGAAAAAACATAGGCATGATATTGAAAAGGGGCCCTAAGCCTTAAAATACAACATAAAAGATTTTTGATTTCATACGAGGCCCTAGGAGTAGGGCCTCAGGCCCCTTTTCAGCGATGTAAACCAGTATCAGCAAAATTATAAATCTTTTATTGGTTCTGGCAGTGGCCATTCTAAATAAGAGTTAAATTCATTTTAAAAAAGATAATTATTGGAAATGCTGTGAAATGCAGCCAACTGTCTATAAATAAATTTCAGGGTAATTTTCTACTAGTGTCTTCCGAGCAACTGACACTAGTTTGCACTGGACCTGGAAATTGTGTTCATAAATGTATGTGCCTGTTATGAAGTTGTTTTAAAAAATGTTCGCAGGCTTTGGCGTGTTTGCAACCCGGGATATACCAGCAGGTGCTTTTATTGTGGATTATCATGGCAAACTTATCACAGCAGAAGAGGCAGACATAAGATTAAAACAAGAGGAAAAAAAGCAACGCAAAACACCGAACCCACGCTTCTACATCTTTTATTTTAAAAAGAATGGGAAGACCTATGCGTGAGTCAATTTTGTATATATTTAACATAACACAAGATTTATTAATATAGCGCTAGTTCCAGAGAATCGTAATGGCAGCAGTAAGGCTAAGGATTTGGATAACTTTTGAGAAATATATGAGTTGAGCTTATTTCCGAAAGCTCCACTGCTGCCAGCATATCTCACATCATGTGGCAAATCATTCCAAAGTCGGGGCGCTATACTGCAAAAGACTCTGGTTCCGTAGTTCTACTTCGAGGTATATTCAACAGGTGAGGGTCACGTTCATGCACCACGGAGCTCAACAAATCTGTCATATAAGCTGGTGATTCATTGTTTTACGTTTTTTCCATGTCAAATTTAAGATTTTGAAGTCATTTCGAGCCTTGATGGGCAGTATAGCTCTTTTCTGATATGTGATATTCTGTCATGCTTCTTCAGTAGTTCTATAAGTCAAGCTGATGAGTACTGAAAAGGGCTGGATTTAGACTGACTTGAGCCTTGGGGCAACACAGTGGCTCTGGGCCCCCATCGCTCAGCCACAATAGAATATTTTTCATTCCGGACAAAATTTGAGATAACTACCAACATTTTCTGTATGAGATGACCTTGATTTTGAAGGTGGAGGCTGCAGCTGTGGAGCCTATTTACCAGTCACTGATAGGTTGCTAAAGCAAGGGCCTGGGCTTTCGGGCCCTGAAAAACAGTTAACAGGTGATGGTACCAATATATTATGGTAAAATAACCATTTCTCCTCATGAGTTTTTTTTTTTCAAAATGGGCCCCCTTGGAGCTGTAAATCCGGCCCTGGTACTGAACGACTTGTAGTTTGCCTCAGGTCCTTCTTGTCAGATTCTTCACTATGAAAGATTTTGGCGAAAAAATGGTCATTCTTGGGCATACTTGCCACTATGACCAAAAATTTTCAAAAAATTCAAGAAACATTTTGCACCAGGTTTAAACGTCGCTGGACGTCGCCAACAAAAAACACAGCTACTTCCTGTCTCTAGGCCAATCAGAAGCCTCCATTCTGTGAAAATGTGAGGTATTAGCCACGCAAAAACGTGCACAAGTGTTGCAACGTCAGAAACGGAATCTGCAAAGTTTCTTAGTGTTCTTTGCCATTTATCAACACACTCTGCATACGATTTTGCAGATATGGTTCAAACTATTACAGGGCAATGCTTTTTGTGCAGTCTTTGAAGGAGAATTTTCTGGTCAATTGTATCAAATGCTGCTGACAAGTCCAGCAAAACTAGCATGACTATCTCACCATTGTCTAAGTTACTCATTATGATTATTATTCTGTACCTTCAGCAGTAAAGTTTGCTTTGGTTTTTCTTGTAAGCACTGTTTGTTGTCAGATAGGTTATTCTTGTTCTTATAAATGTTCATCAAGTTGCATGACTACTGCAGGTTGCAGTGCTTTGCCCAAGAAAGGAAGATTAGTTGTTCTGTGGGAGTCCAACACCTAGATGACGGACTTCATCATTCTTGTAGCATGCCCAACAAGAGGATGGATATGCTATCTATCCAACACCCCGTTTATTTCAAAGGGGACCGTATCACCACATGTTTCAGTTGTGTGGGAACTTCGTTATGATTGGCTGAAAGTCATCCAAGCACTCTTTTGCCAGCCACAAGGGCAATGGATCGAACTCTCAGGACTTTGACATGTGTACTGAGGATCTTTTTTTCACCTCAGCTTAAGTCGTCATTCTAAACTGGTGTCCCTGTAAATATTTGACAAGCTTTTCATGAAGTTTAGACCCCCCTACTGCAATCTTTCTGGGGCCTGTTTTGATGGTTCGCTTTCGGACATTTTGTCTGGCAAAAGTTCAGTTTGTTGGACCTGCACAAATTTTGTCGGTCTCAGGCTGAAGGCCAACAGGATTCAAAAGAATGGACCGAATACAGTCGCTGACATGAAACTCTCAGTCATGACGTTGCAATTTAAAAGCAAGAAATGACACTGCCTTTCCATTGTCATTACCTCTACCAAATAAGGAAAGTCAGCCACATAGAAAAACTCAAATGTCTTGAAAAAATACTAGACTGCCCTGTCCTCTGCTGACAGTAATCATTCAACTGCACAAGCCAAGTAGCCAATCTTTAACACTGTTCAATAGAAAACTATGGGCAGCCATTTTGCACTGGAGACTTCTAGTGTTAATTAATTGGTTCATAACATGTAAACAAAAAGAAGCATGGATATTGACATCTGGTGCTCTGAACAATCTCATCTTCCTACATAAATTCAGGACTAGTTAAAGACTCAATGAATATATTTCAGCCCTTAAATGTCCTTTTAAATGCACCAGATTGCCAATTTATCTCAGTGAACCTGCATGGTGTGATTGCAGGTCATAGCCTTCAAACACCTGATTTATTTATATGTCCTTGTTTTCTTTGGAAATATTGATCAAATGACAGACCAGATTTGTAGTTCTAAATCTGGCCGCAGGGGGGCCAGTAATGATCAGGGCGACACCTGGCTGTTGACTCTCCTGTCAGTGAGATGCAAACATGCACAAGCAAATGGGGGATGGCTGTGTTGGTCCTATTCTTGATTTAAAGCTTTGTTCTTGCATGCAACGAAGGATGCAAAATGGAATTATGTTTGTGCAGGTAGTGTGTGATCTAACTGAAATTTGTGGAAGTGTGATGTTGCTTGTCAAATCCTTGTTATGATGGAAAATATCCAAGCAATGCAGAGGTCTTGCTCCCAGATTAAGTTTTTTTCAGTACATTTTTTCAGTACGTTTTTCTATGTGTCAGCTGTTGTGCACTAGGCTAATATCGAGTTTTCAGTTACTGCCTTTCCCCCAGTGTACCAGTTAGTGCCTACTTCAAAGTCCATAGTTGCTACAGTGCACAATTCATCCTGTGTCTCTTTAGCAAGCATAGTAAATATTCAGATTGGATGACTCGGGAGTATGTGCTTCTTTTTCTTCTTCTTCTAGCTTATCAATCCCACTTTGATGTGGGGTTGCTGTGGCAGATATCTTCCTCCTCCAGCTTTGTCATGGACATTATCAACTGTCACACCGATGGCCTTCATGTTGTTATTTACAGTCTAGCCATCTCAGTCTTGGCCTCCCTCTCCTTCTTCTTCCAGGTGGTGCGATCTCCAGGGTCTTTCTGGCTACATATTCTGGATCTCTTCTTTTGACATGTCCAAACCACCTTAACCTGGAGCTTCTACATTTCGCACTGATGCTTTCAACTTTCAGTCTTTCCCGGATGTCCTCATTTCTCACATGGTCTAGCCTTGTGTATCCACACGCCCATCTGCACATCTTCATCTCTGCCACTTCCAGTTTCTTAGCCTGGCTACTGGTTAGTGGTACTGTCTCCGTAGCATAGAGCTTGGCTGGCTGCACAGCCATCCAATAAATCTTTCCCTTGACATGTGGTGGAATTTTCTTGTCACACAGGACCCCTGACATCTTCTTCCAGTCATTCCATCCTGACTGAATCCTGCGGTTTACTTTAACCTCCACTGCTCCATCACTTTGAATGGTACTTCTAATGTGCTTCTAAAACTACAAAAAGTCATGGGAAGAACTTCTTATACTTTAAAAAAAATTTCTGTCTAGGATTGACGCAACCAAAAAGGACTGCTGTCTAGGCAGAACTGATCAATGATGAAAGGTTTTCCAGCCCTGCATGCAACTGCAGAATGAAAGGAGTTGAGATCCTGGGAGTAAGCCACTTGTGTGTATTTGCCAAGAGGCAAATCATGAAAGGAGAAGAATTACGTTATGACTACGAAATTGAAGGATACTGGAGGCAGTTCAGTATGCGCAACTCAGCTCAGTAAATCTTTGTCATGTGGTTGTAAAGCCAATCAGCATTACTTTGTGAGCAAACAGTGTTGTATGACTTGTGTTTGATACACAATAATAGTGTATCAAGCATCATTGGATTGCCTAATGAAAATGTACTGAAATAGTCTAGAAGTCTGCAAATATTTAGCTGTGACTTGTGTGTTCGTAGATGCCTGAGGCTGACCGTGATTCTAGTGGTAAGGTGGAGTTTAAATAAACTCACATTGTCAGCTTCCTGATCAAACCTGACGTCTATGTGGCTGTTCAGAAAATTGAGATATTTGTGGATAATAACACCCTCACATAGAAACTGCTACAGGGGTTATTGTTTGTTTTTTATTTCAACTTAAAAAGTCTGACATACTATTGAAGTCTTATTCATGCTAGAGTCAGTTGATTTGAGTTCAGGTAAAGTGTGGAAAGGTTTCATCAGGAAGCCGATTATATGTTCATGAACATTCACCATGACCATGTCAGGGGAATGCTATTGATAATGATAGTGTGGTTCAAAATGTTTTGATTCACACCGTATTTTTGACCGTGACCTAATTTGATTTTCTTTTTGATCCAAATTTTGGATCATCTTAAATAAAGCGATCAAGCCTTCCAGCGCTGAAGCTGTCATGTTGATTAGACATCAGAAACAAAGTTTTCTTAACCTATTAATTTTGTCACTTTGGAACAGGAAACCTCAAAATTCAAGCTTCTTCTGACAGCTGGGGGCAACACTGATGGTTTTGTGTGACCTTTTCGTTTTGCTCTAGTAGATAACCTGAACCTTACCCAGCCTTATGGTTTTACCATGGTGAATGCTCACAGCTTTTGAAATATTGCGTTTTTTTTTTTTTTTTAGCTTTTGGAGCTTGTTGAGTCTTTATATTCAGAGTTAGAGTTATTCATCTCAGCTGACATTTCTATTGCATTTGGCCAAAGAACCCAGTGACATTATAAACACACAATTAGTTTTGGTTTTTCTTTTTTTCAGATGGTTCTCCTGAAAATCCTTTTGAGTCATCAGATGATGCTATGCAGGTAGAATCAGAAGATGATAAACGGGTAAGTTTCTACCGGTATTTTTTTTGCATGAAACTTCAAATTATTTTCTTCTGTTTTTGTCTTAATTTTTGTAGCAATGTAAGTCTTGACGTTCTGTTTCTTTTTCTGATTGGCCACCAACTACTTTTTTGTGAAATGTTAAATATTCTTGTTTTATTATGGTTATAAAAAAGTTTTATTATTTTGGTATTGATGAGAAATTTATTTGAGTGTTAATAATGTAACAACCATTGGGAGTAAATTCAATCAGCTTCAGACAAGTTTATTTCTTTGTGATAGGGGTCTATATCGGTTGATTCAAATGATACGATCTGTATCTATTGGTTGGACAATCAATATTCGATATATTAACTAATACGGCACTCAACACCATTTTGCAGGAAACATTAAAATTACCAGCAGTAAGGTTCAGAAAATTGAAGAATTTCATGCAGCAACTTTATTCAGTCAAGCTTTTTGCATTAGTTCTTTCATTTCCTGTTATAAGGTGCCAATATAATAATATTATCGCCCGCAATGTGCACTGTTTTTCTGGGATCAGGCCATGAAAACAGGGTCTGCAAGGTGTCAACTGATTATCAGATCAGGGACCTGTTAGAGATGGACCCCAAGCTTTGGGAGATCAAAGGTACTATGTGCGCAGCTCTGAGCTTTTAATTGCCTTGTAATATGAACCCATTCCTTTTGATTCTGCTTCACCCATGGATATCAAACGTTACAGTATTTTGTGTCTTATGAGATAAGAATATGGAAGTCAAAAATTTAATGTTTTTGCATGTTATCTTTGTTGCCTTACTCCAGATAATCATTTATCAATGAACATTTTAGTACCTCTATGGCTTCATGGAAATTTTATAAAAGTGCATACAGTGGCATCTGTGCGTTGAGCAGTTCAAACAAATTTGTTATCTGTCTTTTATTCTTATATATCTCAGAGCTAAACAATCCCCTGCTTATGAGCTCTACATTGTTTTAAGGTTAAATATTAAGACTGTACATTTTATTTGCCGCATGAATGAGGGTTTTGTGATAATTGAGATTTTAGTTTAGGAGAAAAGCATGAATAACCTAATATCTGTGAAACTTATAAAAAAGGAAAATGCTGCATATAGAACTCAGTGACCTGGTTAATATTCCATGAAAAATTGGTCTTGCTTCAATATTGCATAACTGAAGTAACTTAAAATGTTTGTCTCAAGTTAACTTAAAGATTCATAATTCAGATAGCTCCAACACCTTCCCAGTGCTGCATACATAGAACATCAAAGAAAATTAAAAGTCATAAAATTATAAAAGTTCTTGGGCTCTAGTTCAGCTGTAAAATGTCATTATTTCTACATTAATTAGCTTCAATTAACAGCATTGGGAATAAGTTTGATGTCCCCCTATACAGGTCCCAGAAAAACAACTTCTGTTTATTAAAGTGATACTCCTTGAATCTATCTAAAAATTGTCCCATTTCCTTTCTCCCAGAAAGTACTCACAATAGTTTGCAGTGACTGTCTAGTGTCATTACAGCAGGTTTTCATTAATATTTAGCCCACTAAATCATGGCAACCTGGTGAGTCACCAGAGTCCAGGCCACTTTAAATTTGACCTAGTTCTATTGGTGGGCCACCTATAGAAAATAGAGGGCTAATTACTTCTTAATTAATAGAGATGACTTAATAGTATGCTTGTGATAGAAATCTGTTGTCATATACAAAAGTTTAATGGCATTAACTCTTGGAATTTAGTTGAGGCCATATTTTCTACATGGCATTCAAGGAGTATCACTTTAATCTCCCGCTTTGTGAAACATAACCACACCATGTTGTTAAAACTGCATATCATTAACAACTGATTAACATCATCCCTTTTGAAGCATATCAGTAACTTTTTCATGTTAGATGTTTTACAGTCAAGTTATTTGTTGTGCAAGGTTAGGTTAAATCGTTTCAGATTGAATGTGATGCTAACTATTTTGTTTACATTTCTCATAGATACACGGTCTGAGGATGTTGCTAGTTCTTCTCAAGAGAATCTGCTTGTCTTGGACCCAGCCTCAGATGTGAATCAAAATGAAAGTATTCCTACTCCTGTCTGTTCTCATCTACAAACAATGTCTTGTGCTCCTGTGCCTGCTCCACCTTGCTTTGGAGAGCCTACTGCCACTGGAACCAATCCAGCTCAGGAAGTATGTAACAGTTATGTGTAAAACTCCTTCAGTATCTTCAAACTGCACTGAAATTGCCTATTAATTACATTTTAAACTGTCAAGATTTAGGCAGAAACCAGTTTGTTTATCAGAAACCAACTAGAATACTGCCAGCAAAGGCTTAGTTGCAAAGTTTTAATGAGAAGTGATGACTATTTATCTTGATAACATGCAGGACAAGCACCTGAAATTATGGTAAGAGATATTGACTCTATTTACTTTTAGGTTGTTCTTTCTTCAACCGACGTCGAGATCATCACAATAGAGAAGGGAGGTGGTGCTCTTGGTTTCAGCATTGTTGGAGGGACCAATGATACTAGTCATCCTTTCGGTACAGATGAACCAGGAATATTTATTTGTAAGGTTAGTGGAGTTGTATTTGTATGTGCAGTTAAAAACAATCAGTGTGTAACGACCCGTACAGACAAGTGATGAAGAATGCTAGTTTGATGGTTTATTTGGCCCGGTGCTCATTTCGGTTCGAACTTGATTTCCCCAAATATAATATATCTAACGGCTAAAATGCGGAGACTTATATACTCATTGATTCGAATACCTTGACGCTGATTGGCCACAGGCCGAGCGTCCAACTTTGATTGACATCTTTAGACTAAGCTCCGCCCACAAATGCGCGGAGCACGGGAATGCCACAATGCTTCCCTGTAATTAAGTTTTTGTCCCAAAAACAAAGAAAAGTTAATGCTACAAATTTTTCACATATTGACAATATTGGAGACAATGAACCTACTATGAGCACTCGGAAACCCACATGAATCCAAATCATACATTGGTGATATATATTCACAGTTTTCATTAAATTAGTAATACTTAAAAGTCTGTAGACGTCAATATAATGAGGTACATCCGTGATATTAATTGTAAGTCCAAAATAAGTTCCAAGAATAAATCCATTGAAGTAATTCCCAGTGATTCAGCATAGTCTGGTTAAAGTTGAATTTATCGCATCTTCACGTAACACATTAAAGTTGAACTGATTGCATCTTCGTGTAACAAATTAAAGTTGAACCATTACATCTTCAGGTAACACATTAAAGTTGAACTGTCACATCTTCAGGTAACACATTAAAGTTGAACTGACCGCATCTTCAGGTAACACATTAAAGTTGAATTTATCGCATCTTCACGTAACACATTAAAGTTGAACTGTCACATCTTCAGGTAATCACATTAAAGTTGAACTGATCGCATCTTCAAATTAACACATTAAAGTTGAACTGTCACATCTTCAGGTAACACATTAAAGTTGAACTGTCACATCTTCAGGTAACACATTAAAGTTGAACTGATCGCATCTTCAGGTAACACATTAAAGTTGAACTGATTGCATCTTCGTGTAACAAATTAAAGTTGAACCATTACATCTTCAGGTAACACATTAAAGTTGAACTGTCACATCTTCAGGTAACACATTAAAGTTGAACTGACCGCATCTTCAGGTAACACATTAAAGTTGAATTTATCGCATCTTCACGTAACACATTAAAGTTGAACTGTCACATCTTCAGGTAATCACATTAAAGTTGAACTGATCGCATCTTCAAATTAACACATTAAAGTTGAACTGATCGCATCTTCAAATTAACACATTAAAGTTGAACTGTCACATCTTCAGGTAACACATTAAAGTTGAACTGATCGCATCTTTAAGTTAACACATTAAAGTTGAACTGTCACATCTTCAGGTAACACATTCAAGTTGAACTGATCGCATCTTCAAGTTAACACATTAAAGTTGAACTGTCACATCTTCAGGTAACACATTAAAGTTGAACTGATCGCATCTTCAAGTTAACACATTAAAGTTGAACTGTCACATCTTCACCAGAACTTTCGTGCCCTAACCTGTAAGACAAGGAAAACTCATATAGAACACATGCATTTTCATTTCCCCTTTGTTTAACAAGGATATGCTCCTGCCATAACAGGGCTGATTTAGTGGCAAAAACCACTTAAGTTAACCAAGTGGCTAAAAGCCACTTTAACTCTATTCATGTGTATAAAAAGTGACAAACTGTCACTTATGTAAAAACAGTTCTATACTTTGTGAGTGGCACTTGCCACTCATGTCAAATAGACCATTAATGAATGATCCATATATTCATCCGAATATATATACATATATTCATCTGTATAGACTGGCAATTCACCACTCATGTCAGCACCCCTAAGATTAGGAGAGAGAACAAAATGTTATTTGCTGTCAAATGATTTAAGGTCTTCGGTTATTTGACGATTTAACTCCTCAATTTTTCTAGGAAGGGAGGCATCCTCTGGATAACTTAAAGTCCACATCTCAGCAATTTTTACCGCCATTTCCTTCTTATAAAAATACATGCATTGCATGGCTGACAAATGCTTTTTCTTCTCTTGAGATATCTGTATATTTAGTTGTTCTAATATGAGCCATTTATGAAGTTGGTCTGTTTGGCTACTGGCCTCTGTCCCAGTCGCCGAATTTACCTTATCTGGGCGATCTGCTCGTAACTCTGTCTGTGCTGTTGTTTCGCCTGCCATCCTCTTCGAATCTTCAAGGGGTATGCCGTGGCTTCTGTGAAGATGTTGTCTTAGTTTGGATCTTCGTTGACCCGGGAGCACCTAACGGCACCCCAGAATTGGACAGGGCAACCCGGTAAAAGCCCGTTCGTGCCTCATCGAGATGTGATCGATCAAACTTCGTGTAGTTGTAAATTGCTCTCCACAAGTACTGCACCTTGCGATGTGTGCAGGGAGGGATGAACGTTTATTTGACTCACCGCGGTTATGCCGATCAACCGGTGATCTGTTTTGATTCCGCCAGTTTCCCCAGGACCTAGATCTGCCTCCACGGGGTGAACGAGAGCGATGCACCGCTCAGTGATCCCTGTGTCTATCCTGGCTTATTATTGTATTTATCCGAGGATCTAAAGATCCACTCTCGGATATAATTGCCTCCTCATGTTGTAAAAACCACGGCTTTTCGTACAAGCGTAACATTATGTCTCCCATAGATGGAGCCCCACCAGATTCAGCCAATAAAAGATCCAATATCATGGAATAATCAGAGTCTAGTGGATGTAATTTGTTTTGCAACCTCATTATCATCCAACTAGAAAGATGCCATTCTTTTTTCTACATCATTACATGGTGTTGCATACTTCGGCTGGGCCATGTATGCCGATATGAGTTTCCTCGTCTCCATCTTTCTTTCTTCAGTCCATGCTGATATCACTCATCAGTGATATTGTAGTGCATCTGGCAGCATCAGTGGTTGCCGGAGCAACCCCAGATGCTGCTGTGTCATCAGTGGCAAGTTGCCACTGCTGAGGTGGAGCTACCGTATTGTGGTAAATATACACAAGAGGGCACATCGAGCGATTTGGCGCTAATAGCTCTTTACACAGACCGATCTTCGTTCACTGGGAATTGTCACACTAGTAGTGTGCATGTGAGCTCTGGCAGCCACGTGCGGCTTACGCTTGGGAAGTGTCACACTAGTTGTGTAAATTTATTTTAATTTATTGCCCTGGCACCAACTGTTAATTTTGTACAGGCAATTTTTTGGGGGCTTTTCTTTTCAAATTTTGTTTGTCTGTGACAGATTTTGTCATATTTCTGTGTACTACTCAGTGACCTGCTTGGCAGTGCTCTGCTTGTCAGTGTGCTGCAGTTGTTTTTGTCGTGGTCTGGTAAGTCCATTCACAGTTTTTGTCAATTAATTCCTGTCCTGACATAGTTCTTGACTATTTATTTGACGATAATTAGTCGGTTTTCAGTTCTGTCTGTTGACACTCTGTCATAGTCTGTATTGTCATTTTTGTCTATTCTGTTTATAACTCTTGTCTTGATTTGCTAGGCTGCATGCTCAATTTTATTGCGGCTGCTGGCCAGTAAGTCATTGACTGTTCTCTTTCGTTTGTTGTCACTTTCTAGATTTTTGTGTCTTATTTGTGTAGCAATTTTAGTTACCTTTTTACGTAGTTTGTAGTACTCACTCTAGTTGTATTTCAGTTTTACTTGGCTGCTTCGATTTTTAATTGTTGCTGGCCTGTACGATTGTCAATCATGCTGGTTGTGGTGTTATTTCAGTGTTTTTAATCAGATTTTGGTTTGTTGCCGGGCCTGACTTCTTTTTTTTTGGCTGGGGAGGGCCTGGTGGTATCCTGGTTTTCTGACTTAGTTGACTACTTGCTCTGCTTGTATACTTTAATTTATATTACTTTATTGTCTAACAAGTCCATATTGCAAGCTTCTTGAGTTGAGTTACAGTACAATCCAAGTTTTTGGTTTCTATTATCAGGTTGCGTTAGCTAACAAGCTTATATACAATCTGTGTATTGTCTGTTCAGTACTGTCTTGGTCCTGTCTATTGTTGTGTCGGTTGTGTCGGAGCTGTTTTGTGGAATTACATTACAATTCTGTCTGTTTCTATGTTGCTGTTCTGTTAATTGTCTACAGTTCTGTTAATTGCCTATTGACATAGGGCATTGTCGACTGCAATTTCTTGTAGTTCTCATTATATCAGCAGCTCATCTTTCTGAGTTTGCCAACTTGAGAGCCTGCTGCTTGTGCTTCTAGTGGCCAGCTGGTGTACTTGGGAATAGCATAATTCATTATTCCAACACCTTCACGACCAGGTGTCATATTGTGTGACAGCCCTACTTGTCGTGGCGCGTCCACATTCTGGTGCAACTTTTATTCAATAAATTGTCTTACTCAGTTTGTTTTGCATTTGTGCGAAATAGAAATTGACTATTCAAATTACTTGACAGCAAGCTGTGAGAATTTCTAGCAATTGCGCTTGACATATTTTGCGTGTTTGCTAGTGTGTTTTTGTTTAGCCTTAGTTGTCAGTCTGTGAGACTACTTGCTAATTGTAGCTTGCTGGTCCGCAGTCTGCCCCACTTTGCCACATTTATTGTCTTGTTTCTTTGTCGAGGAACTAAGTTGACCCGTGTTGCCCTGCAGGCCCAGACTGAGTTTGTTGCTGCAGTTCCTCACGGTGTCACTGTTCAGTGACTAGGTGTTGTCTTGTTTCAATTTGTCTGGTCTGTCAAGGAACTTGGTTGACCCGCGCTAGTTCTTGCATGCTTTGAACTGAGCAGTGCGATCCGGAGTCACTCGTTCTTGACATTGGGTTTAAGCGCGTGGTTTCGGCCACGGGCGCCCATATTTCTGTTGCGGTACACAATTGGTGCTGCATAACTTGCGTTCCACAATATACGAGGTTATAGTATTCGTTTAGGGTCACGTTGTATGGTCTAGCCCCCGTAACCCCGGCCAACCGCGTGAACGCAACCATGAGTGCCATAAATTTTCATGTTGCTACGGTAGAGCAACTCCAACTTCTACCGCAGATTGGCGCAGCTCGGGTAAAACGTATTATCGATGCCCATGAAGAAGGTCCACTGACCGTGGAGAGGTTGAGCGCTGTCACGAATATCAGCCAGGAGCATTGGGGGTAACTTGTTGATGGACGGGAAGGTCACCCTAGGTGTCACGGCGGCCCATGTGACATCTAAGCCGGAGTCAGATCCGTCAGCTTTACCCGACACCAGTCCGCAGGACATCACTGCTGCAGTTGTGTCAACAACAACAACAACTGGTCTACAGTTGACAACTCAGGACAATTCTGCAGCTACTGCAGCTAAGAGGATGGATGGTACTGATGAGCCAACACCGACGACTGATACGAGCCGTAGTGTCTTCCAGACAACAGAGTCTACGACAACCGTGAAGCAGAAGTCGGAACCATCCAATCCTGTGTCCAGTGGGCCAAATGGTCGACTCGAAGGCGGCTCTTAAGAAGACCATTGACCTACCAGAAGAGTCATCAGGTTGTAGTGGAAATCTGAATAGTGATTTGAATAGGCCGTCTGGCCATGAGTCACTCAGGCAGACCACTTCATTGGCTACTGCGAGTGGAAGGGTGGGGCATGTGAGAGTCCACCTTGAGGCTGCTCTACCAAAGCTGGGCCAAGCTGAGACTTCTCTCCCTGCCAGCCATTCTGCAAGAATCATCTAATGGTCCAAGAACTCCCACCGGAAGCAAACTGGATGACCGAGTCAGTGCAAGATTCCGACCAATCAAGCTCGGTAAGGCCAACATGGATGCTGGTGTACCTGCAAAGGGGACTAAAGTCAGCAATGTACGTGACACCAAGCCAGCGGTGAAGATTACATAACTTCGATCGTATGTGACTTCTGCCAGTACCAAAAGATCATATGTGACTTTAGCCAGAACCGAAAGTTTGGTGACCCGCCTGCCTGCGGTACCATCATCAGCACTCAGGACACCTATTGCCCAGCTTCCCAGTACCATGCCTTCTGAGCGAGGCCAACCGAAGATCCTTCGGCACGATGTTCGGACACTGAGCAGTGGGATTCCAACTATTGAGACATCTGTACAAGCAAGTTGCTTTGATGATAGTACCAGGATTTCCTCATCGGAGCAGCTTATCAGCACCACTTCCGACCGATCAGTAACTCTCCTTGATATCCAGCCAGAGTTCGGTAGCCTTCATGTTACTCCAGCGACCCCTACTGCTGAAGATGTAGTCAGTATGCCTCTTCTATCTGCATCTTTTGCTGATGAAACGACTGAAGTCTTGACAAGTGCACCTGCTACAGCTTGTTATAAGTCACCAGGACGAGTTGTGTCAAGTGGAGTCTTAAGGAACCTGACTGAATCAGGGTTGCAAGATGCCCCTTTGGTTTCCTGGAAGAAGGCCGAAGTGAGAGCTCCTCCCCACACACCACCAACGTATCCTCTTCGAGCAGAATCCGTCTTGCCTGTTGAAAAGACTAAAGCCCCTGTCACACTGGGCGATTTAGCCGTAGTGAACCCGTAGTATTACGCAATTGTTAAGCAATTCGCTACCTGGCTCCAAGCCGGCGGCTCCAAAATGGCCACTCGTGGATACCCGGCAGGCACCCGTGGGACGCTTGGCCAAGCCGGGAAACCCGGCCCCGGTAGCATGGCACAACCGTAGAAATCTCCCGGGTGTTCAAAAAAGAAAAAAAACCTGTGGAAGCCGGCGGGTGACCCGTAGAAGCCGGCAAATTTTCCGTCCCTAATTTCACCCTTTAGTAAAGCCGGCGGCTTGTTGAGGGGTTCTACGGTTAACTCGGCGGCTTCCACTGGTAACCCCGGCGGCTTCCACTGGTAACCCGGCGGCTTCCACGGGTTACCCGGCGGCTTTCAAGGGTAACCGGCCGGCTTGCATAGCAAGCAATCGTGTTTGCCCAGTGTCATCCTGTGTGGATCCAATACGACGCAATGAGCTGGGTTTATTATGTCATCAGGCGGTGTACGCTATCCAGGCAGTATATAAAGATTGACCAGTGGCTATCAGATCATTCAGCATCTTGCTACCATATTGAGAAGACCAAGAATACACCGCTCCAGAAAATATATTTTATCATGCCGATGAAAAAGATTACTGCACCAAGGACCAGGACAACTGCAGTTCCTGCTGAGGATACAGAAAAATCGCTTTCTTCACATCAACCCAGCGATGATGACGTATCTTCTGCTTCATCAAAGAAGAAGAGTGCTCTTCCTGTGAAGGAGAAGATGGCGAAGAAGTCTGCACCTGCCAAGCGGACTGTACCTGCCAAGCGGACTGTACCTGCCAAGGGACCTGAGAAGAGATGCAAGAATTGCCACGAGGTCATCCTCAGGTGCTGCCAGCACGGATGAGTCCCAGAAGTCCACTGCTACTCCTCTTCTGCGTCTTCGTGCTCGTGCACCTGCGCCAGCACCTTCTCCTGCGCCTGCTCGTTCTCCTGACGATTCACCTGCTCGCTCTGCAGGTCCTTCATCACCTGTTCCCTCAGTTAGAGGAAATGAGCCTCGGAAGAAGCAGGATAAGCTCTTCCTGCCACACGAGGATGAACAGGTAGTTGCGGATTGGTACCGGGACCACCCGATATTTTATGACCAGACCCTATCGGATTTTAAGGACTCCGGCAAGAAGACGGCCCTCCTTAATGCAATGGCTGCCAAGTTGAGTGTCCCCTGCACCGGTTTGCAACTAAGGACCTGGCTGGAATCCATCAGGACTAGTGCCGGCAAACTGATGAAGCAGGGGTCATCCAGAACTGCCAAGAGAAATCCCACAGAGAAAGAACAGTGGATATGTGCCAACTTCAGATTTCTAGTTGACCATATTACCAGAATTCCCAGTCGGCAAGGGAGCAATGTTCTTGCAAAGAGACTTGGAAAGGACAACAGCAGCAGTGCTGCAAAAGAATCCGGGCCCCAGGAGATTTCTGATGACCCGGATATTTCTATGGATGTCCCCCCAGCTCCTGTCAAGCGTTCCAAGGGCGGCCCTTCAAGAAGCGTAGACAGGAACCCCAGCAGCAACCCCACCAGCAAAGACGAATGGATGAACTGATGGATTTGGCCAGGAGCTCAACGGGTGCCCTGCAGGCATCTATTCATCAAATGGCTGCTGCTCCTCCTCCAGCTGATCTCAACGTAAGGAGAATCCGGGCGATGGGTGATTACATCGTGGTGGAGTGCTTGATGATGGACACGGGACACATTTGATGAATTCCATTCGCAACTGATGCCTATGATTTTTCAATTAAAAGGAAACATTATGAGGACGAAAGGGCAGCAACAGCAACCCCAGCAGCAGCACCAGCAGCAGCAGCACTTCTTCGCTCCTCCTCCTCCTCCTCCTCCTCCTGGGCTTCAGTACACGACCATCCTGAGTCCAGAAAAGAATTGGCCACCTGCAAATGCAGCTGGACCTTCTTCACTGCCTCCTTCTGGACCTCCGTCGATGATTTCCGACATGCCAGCCAGTAGCTCAACACCACTGAATATGAGCCAGTATCTGAACTTGTAGAAAACCTCAGCCTTTTTCAAGGCCAAACAACCCCGGCCTTTTTTTCAAGGCCACCAAATCCTCCCAAAAGAGCATGTCTTGTACACATATTTGTGTTAACAATCAATCAAAAAAAAAGTTCCCAAACCCCTCCAAGCTTTTCTCTATCTTTGTCCAAAAAATAATAATATTTTAGTCCAAAATCAATTTCTTCACATCAAGTAACTTGTTCATATTTCCTTTTGATTAGATCACAATATTTCTTTATTATACACTTGAACTATCTTTCAGTAGATTGCTTATTATCACACTTTACTAAAGTTTTCATATTTCTTTAGCAAACAAATTTGTTACTAACTTAATAATTTTGAGCAAAGAAGACATAATTTTTTTGGTTCAGAACTGCCGTAGTTTTTTCTTTTTCAGAAGTACCGTACTTTTTTGTTTTTTCAGAATTGCCGTAGTTGTGTCTTGTTCAGAAGTGCCGTATTATTATTTTTTGCTTCAGAACTGCCGTAGTTTTTTCTAGTATACTGCAATGAAAATAATGAAAGTACGGCACTTCTGAAAAAGAAACAACTACGGCACTTCTGAACAAAAAAAAAATACGGCACTTCTGAACAAGAAACAACTACGGCACTTCTGAACCAAAAAAATTGTGTCTTCTTTGCTAAATATTAGTAACCCTGACACCACCACACTTAAGTTAATTGCAACTTTGTTTGCTAAAGAAATATAAAACTTTATTAAACCAAAAAAACAACAAATACGGCATTTCTGAACACGAAAAAACTACGGCACTTCTGAACAACCAACAACTACAGCACTTCTTAACCAATAAAATATTTTGCGTGGGTCAGACAGGAACTTTTATTTTTATTACACAAGAAGTGTACATGGTCTGCTCTTTTGGGAGGATTTGGTGGCCGTTTTGTGGTTTCTTTATTATACCATGTCATCTTGCCATGGCACACTTCCTTCCTCTGAATTAACATAGTCTACCAGGTACTGCCGTTGACTCTTGGCTGCACCAGTCATTGAATGGCCTCTAGTGGGTGATAACATTTCATCAATTTCTCCAGCTGCCCTTTAAGTTCCTGGGGTGATTAGATGTGTGACTGGATCTTCCTGGTCCACCATGTTGTTCTGGACAGTTGGATACCTTACTCTCATCAGATTGTGGAGGCAGCAGCATGCAAGGACTATGGATTCCACTGTCTTGGTCCTCTGTGGCATGGTAGTCAGGAGACACCTGAACCTTGCTGCAAGGATCCCAAATGCATTTTCCACAATTCTTCTTGCCCGGGAGAGTCGGTAATTGTATATCCTCTACTCCTTGGTCATGTTTCTTAGGGGCAGTGGCTTCATCAGCCAGGTTTTCAAAGGAAAGGCATCATATCCGACAATGAAGTAGGGAAGAGGTTTTTCACCAGGAACAATTGGTTCAGGTGGAGGTAACCCAAGGGCCCCTTCTTCAAGTGCTTCCCTCAGGACTGGCGTGCTAAATACTCCTCCGTCCGATCCAGCTCCGTTAGCTCCACGGTCTACATTAAGGAACTTGTAGGTAGCATCCACAAGAGCCATGAGTACAATGGAGTGGTATCCCTTGTAGTTGTAGTACACAGAACCACCTTTGGGAGGACATCTGATGGCCGCATGCTTTTCATCAATGGCTCCAACACAATGAGGAAAGTTCCATCTCGAAAAGAATAGTTCAGCGACTTCTCTCCACTCTTCTGGAGTTGTGGGGCAGGCCAGGAGATCATCGGAATACTCTGCATTTATGGCTTCACAGACTTCTCGAATTATCAAGCTGATGGTGTTGTGGGCCATTCTAAAGCCATACATGAGGGACTTGTAGCTGTTTCCAGTTGCCAAATAGCGGAGGGTGATGGCAAGTCTGTGTCCTGGCTCCAAAGCTTTCCTCAAATGGGTGTTTTGTTTTCTAATCCTATGATCAATTTTGCCAACGATCTCTCGGAAAATGGCTGGTTCCATTCTCATGAAGTTGGTATAACTTGCGGTGTCTTCGTGGAGCAGTTCTCTCAGTAGACGCTCATAATATCTCATCTGAGGTCTTCTCAACAGCCAAGGCTTCACCCAAAACCTCCTCCTCCTCCTCCTCCTCCTGGCTGCCAGTTCTCTTTCTTCTTCTCACTTCCTCTCCTCCTCCTCCTCCTCAGCTAGTGCTTCCATACAAGCAAGTTGTAAAATAAATGTATAATTGGCCTGAGCAGCTAGTAGTAGCAAGGCTCTATTTCGTTGGGGTTGATGCATGTACATGGTCTTTCCTTTTCAGCAGCCGGAGACAGAATGATGAAGAACAACAGATGCAGCCCCTATTTATACATTTTTGGCAAATTCCACGAGATAGCCGCCGGGTTAACCTGTGGAAGCCGCTGAGCTACCCCTGGAAGCCGTCAACTTTAGGGGTACACAAAGACAGAGGCACTACATATGTCTGAAACTGGAGCAGATGAGCCAAAAGACAAGAGAGCTACACTGGGGAGAAATACCTGGATGGACGAAATAAAGGACTTGTTCGATGCACCACAGGAATTGGCTGAGATTCCAATGCAGCCTGCGGCTGGACCCCGAGAGTCAACCCGAGGATGCGAAGTTGGTGATGCCCGAATGGAATTCGTCAATGTCACCTGCAACGATGATATGCACCAATTGGCCCTATCCAGCGCAGAAGTGAATATCGCCTACCCTCTGGAAAGCACAGATACCCATGGATTCCCCAAGGACCCATTGTCAATGCAACCTCTGCAGAGACCAGCCAGGCCTATGACAAATTTCTTATTCACTTGACAAGGACCATGCATAAAACTTATGAAGATCCTTCCAGTACTTCCCTTGTTAATGACATGTGGATATTGGATGTGCCAAATCAGTCTATCGGTGATGAACTTCTACTTCAGCCTAATTATGGTAACCAAATGAAGGATGATGGGGATACTGATGTAGCGAGTATGGTTGTCTGCTGTTGGCCCCCTATCATGGAGGAGGCCCTAGCAGTGACCCCGTTCCCTGCCACACATCTTGCCGGGGACCTCCAGGCAAGTTTGAAGATCAATGACCGAGCCTCTGAAATGAATGCCATTTGTAAAACCTCTGAAAGTGCCATTTCCGATGTAGACCCAGGGCAGGCTTCCTCAAGTGAAGTCCAGCTATCATCAGGGAGCCCTGCTGTCAATCTAATTGATTTCAATGATATGCCAGACATGCAAGATGCTCCATCTGGCAGTGTTATGATTACTGCCGACAACTCCGAGACAAAAAACACCAATTTTGCCCGAAGCCTCCATGGAATTAGTTCGTCTCTCAGCTGTTGCGACCAATGTGTTGGGATCACCACAACCGTTACAAGTGCCCAGAGTTGATTAACCAACTAGCCGAGACCACTGATGATGGCCATCACACCAAATCAGAGGGTCACAGATCCACAGATGGTGATGACAGTGGATATGCCTCCCACATAGATCAAGAGGAAGTCATGCCTATATGTAAGTCCCTTCAGGTGGCTGGAGAAGATTAAGTACCCACCCAGAGGGAACAACAGGTGCCATCAAAATATCAGGAGGGGGGAGATGAGGACCTTTGCTATTTCCATTTGGAAGTAACACCGCCTTTGCCAGGTTCGTCAGGGTAATCTGCTGCTCAAGATATTATTGAGCCCCCAGGTGCAACCCCTGAGTGGGCCAATAGCAGCGTTCCTTGTGCCCCTTCTCACTCTATGGCAATGACTACTGCAGGTTATAGGAATTCCCGCAATGAGCCCCAAGACACCAACCCTGAGTGGGCCAACAGCTGGGCTTTCGGGACCCCATCCCACCTTGGAGAACTGGCTACCGCAGACACATGTCTTTCTATACCATGCGGGCACCAGCACAAAGATGTTTACAGTGATGTCTGCTTTGATCCTCCCCTTGAGCACAGGAAAAACAGCTTGGTCCCCTGGACCCTATCTGAGATGCTAACGAAACTACAGCGGTCTTCTGTGATTGCTGGAAATGCTGACCGAGTTATCCATTGGTATGACAATGTTATTATAGAGACCCCGGATGCCCATCTGGAATGTGTCAATAGTTGGGTTCCGTGGATGACGAGTTACGTACCACGCATGCCTTATGCTCCTGATGCCGGTCTGTACCCACCAGAGAGCTGAAACACTTGGCTCAAGGATCATCTCGATCCTGGAGCACTGTTTGACTACTCAGATCATAATCAGGTGAAGCAGCATAAGAAGACCAGAGAGGATCCAATCTTGATTGTCCCGAAGTGCCATCAGTTCGGAATTACCACGGCAAGGCGACCACCAGAGGATGCAATCTTGATTGTCCCGAAGTGCCATCAGTTTGGAATTACCGCGGCATGGCGACCACCAGAGGATCCAATCTTGATTGTCCCAAAGTGCCATCAGTTTGGAATTACCGCGGCATGGTGACCACCAGATGACCAGTGCGACGAAATCTGCATGGCCGCGGACAATCGTCTTGCGAAGTATCTGTGGAAAGCTGCAATGCATCATCCAGCATCAGTAGTCCGTCAAGACACCTGGGGCCGTACACCAACATTGTGTTCTGTAGAGGGAATGCTGGTGTCAAAACTATTCTGGGAGACGAAGTTTTCATCCAGAATGCTAAAGAATGGGGTGCCACTGATCAGACCAGTAGAGAGCAACGTGGATGCAGAGACCTGGCGATACAATCGGTCCTGATTCAAATACCACGGTATTTGACGGATCATCCTGTACGCCAAGAGAAGTCTGAACAGACTGGGCACTTGGGTCCATGGCAACTTGAACTACAACCAGCAAGTGTGTCCACTCAGCACAGATCACCACTGAGAACATCGCTACTGACCCACAATTCTAACCTGCTGAGACACCTTCATACGGATTGTCAAATGATTTGAGCATACCCAAAAGCTGGCGAGCGACAATATATGGTCATTCTGCCGTCCCGCAACATCCTGACCGACGAAGGCATGACACTTGCTGCTCTCTGATTTCATGTGGCATTGGCGCTGAGATGGGCATTTCAATCATCATCGCCCTCCCTGTGCAAGCTGTCATCAGTGACTTCATTGATCCTGCAGGCAATTCTTCAACATCTCATTTAGGCCTGTTCGCTAATAAGGTCATGTACTCGCTGAAGAGCGAGAGGATGCAAATACTGTAGCTTGTGTAGCCATCGTGTCACGGTGGCTCTGTTACTGAGGAAACTGAGTGACAGTTTCAAGAACTTTTGAATAAAGATACATGTGTGATTAAACTCGGCTACATTTGTAGCACCAGTTATGAGAAGTGTCCGTCAGCCTCGGGTTATCTACAGCCTTGTGCAACTGGTGATCAACCGATGTTGGCTGGACCTTCTCACCTTTCTGGGACCGTTTTGAATAATGGACAATTGTTTGGGTGTATATAAATGTGATATGAAAGCCCATCTAACATAGTGCCTGTTAATCCAACATAATCTACAGTTTACAAAGAGAAATCATCACTTCGCCAACCAGGTATATTTTTGAAAGTCATCATTAAAGAAGAGGATATCCAGGAAGGATCATAGCACCTTTGGGACACTATCCAGCCATCATTATTGTGTGACACTTCCCTATTTTCTGTCAATATTGTTACCTTCAGACAGTTTTATTGGGTAACACACAACACACTGCCAAAGAACAAAAGAGGGAAGATTGTGGTAAATATACACAAGAGGGTGCATCGGTGCGATTTGGCGCTGATAGCTCTTTACACAGACCGATCTTCGTTCACTCGGAATATGACAGTAGAACGTTCAAGACGGATATCAACAAGCACCAAAAACTATGTATTAATTTACTACAGTATTCCCAGTGGCAAGATGCCTCTGCTGGGGGGAGGGGGGGGGGGGGGTGAATTTAACATGTCAGTGGCAAGATGCCACTGTGGAATAGGTTGGATTACTGGAGCGGGGGAGGTGACAGGCAGGTCAGGTGTTACGGAGCCAACAGGGCCTACTGAAGTAGCTCCTGTTAAATGCGATGGTATGACTACCTAATTTTTGCTATTTGTTATCGCTGCCATTGCCAGTATTATCTCCTCCCCCCCCCCCTCCAAAATCATCTAAATCCGCTGATGGATGAAGTTCTAGGACCTCATCCCCGCATAGGGCCCATGCATGCCCCACCAAATCTGTTTCTTGACTCTCACCTGGATCGACCTCTGATATTGGCGAATATGGTCCGGCTATCAAAACATCCATCTGCAATTAATATACCTTAAATTAATATCCAGTGACATTTTACATATATATGCACTGCTTTCCTTATGTGAAGAGTTATTTAATAATATAATCCATTGTCAATACAGTAGTACTTGTCTGCTTTTTCTGACAGAAAAACAGAATTACTTGTTTTGTCCTCTAAACAAGTAAACTGAGGTTCTCCAAAGGTCCGTAACGTAATCCTAGATCTACAACTGCTTCCTGTAAATCCATTTTGAAAATTTCGATCCATGTAATACTTTGCAAAGATCTTAAATGTTACCCTTTGAGGGGAAGTATTCCTTGCTAGAAATTGGCCTATTTCAGCAATGCAGTGAGCGGTCCATTCACAGATTGATAAAAGCAATAATTCCAACTTAAAACTGTGAACCCTTTGACGATATATGAAGTATGTGTTATCATACACTAATTTGCTCAAAATCGCGGCAAGCAACCAGAAAGATTTTTCCGGCAAGCTCAATGTCAAATGTTGAATGTCAAATCCCCCTTTTTTTTATATGACAGAATACTTAATTCTTCAAGTTATTCTCTGAATAATAAAAATTTAAAATACACAGTATTTCAGTCCACAGTAGACTCTGACCATGCATTCTATGTAAACTCAAACATGATACTACATGTTCATTAAATTCTGTAGATGATATAGTCTAAAATGAGAATTTGCGCACTGATATTTTAATCCACGGTAGATCATGATCAGTGTCGCCAACTCTATCATTTTCATTGGTTGTTCTTTTCATGAAGGCTCCGCTTCCAAATTGTCAGATACCTATCAACAAAGACCTATAATGGTATTATGTAATCCGTCAATCAAAGTTGATGGCCAGTTTTTTCAAATAGTCTGTGTGTTGCTACTTCAAAAGGAGTGACATGCAAGCATGTCAAAAGGCAATTAATTGGTAATCAACAAGTCGTTACAAACTCGCAATATACTATCACTAAAAGTGAAATAGCAGTCTAATCGCCATGTAGTGCTATTTAGACTGTCTGGATTTACTCGTTTGGAGTTGAACTACCATTCATTGCAGGCGTCTGATGTCTACTCGGTGTTTGAGGGGCCCGCCGGCTGCGTCCCTTTAAGAAGAAACTATTCCGTCCAATCGCCAAAGCATGCTGGGGGACGACGGGCCCGGAACAAACGGCGGCGCCGATTGGTTTAGCTCGGTAGTCTGGTCGCCCCCCATCCAACTGAGGAAGGAAAGGATTAACATTTTCCCCTCGTGTCCCCTGATAGTCAAAATGTTCAGTTTCAGGTAAATCTGGTAAACTGGGTTCATCTGTTGGCCTCAATTCTGCCCAGTAAGGCTTCAAGTGATTGATGTGCACTACCTTTTTCTTTCCTGTTGTTGTAGCTTCTATTTCATAAGTCACATCTCCCATCTTTTTGGTGACCCTGAAAGGCCCCAAAAATTTCAATGCCAACTTCTTGCTGGCCAATGGAGGGTAGAAAAGTAAGACCCAGTCTCCCACTTTGTAATTGGGGTCACCAGACATTGTTATCATGCCTTGCTTGTCTCAAAGCTGATTTTTCTATCTCAGCCCTGCATCTTTCAAATGCTGATTCCATGGCTCCTCTTACCCACTCTACATAGTCAATGTAGCAAGTCCTCTTATCTGGAGCTGAATAGCCATAGATTAAATCGATGGGCAGCAATGCCTTTCTTCCCGGCATCAACAAATTGGGTGTAAACTTAGTGGACTGCTGGGCTGTGGCCCTGTATGCACACATAACATAATGGCAGAACTTGATCCCAGTCATCTCGGAATTCATTGACCAATTTTGCCAACATATTCCGTAATGACCTGTTAAATCTTTCTACTAGGCCATCACTCTGGGGTCTGTAAGATGTATTAACCCCCAAAATTTTGCAAATTTCAGCAAACAATTTGGATTCAAAATCACTCCCCTTATCAGAGTGCAACTGATAAGGGACCCCCAGTCTGAGAAATATCTCTGTTACCAAACAGTCTGCCACTGTGGCAGCTTTGTGATTTTTCCAGAGGAAAAGCCTCTGCCCACTTGGTAAAGTAGTCTACCAAGACCACTATGAATCTATATCCACGTGCTGTTGGAGGCAATGGACCCACTATATCCACTGCCATTCTTTCCATTGGCATACCAACACGCAATTGCTGGAGCTGAGCCCTTCCTCTTCCAAACACCTGTCTCTTTTGACAGACTTCACAAAACTGAGTCCATCTGATCAAATCCTCCTTGTATCCAGGCCAATAAACTCGTTGCCTGACTTTAGAAATCAAGCTGTTCATCCCCATATGGCCACCCAGTTTATTTGTATGGAGAATATCAAATATCTCCCTACGCATGGATGGGGGGGGGGGGGGGGCATTACCAGTAGCTGACCGTTAGCCAATTTATGGTTTCTGCATAATTTGTCATTTTTGACAAACAATGCATGGAATTGAGCCCACAGATTCTTGACCCGTGCTGATTGATTCATGATATCCTTGAAGGATGGCCTTGCCTCTGCTTTCACCCATTGCTTAACCAAGGATATTGCAGCATATTCGTCCTGCTTTTGAACTACATCCTGTGTGGACACTGTGGCAAGCCAATTGGCTTCAGCTTGTTCATTTGCATAGCAATGAACCTTGATTGGAATTATCATGGCTGCCTTGCTGAGCTGGAGCAAGGAGGTGGGATCCCGGCTTGCCCATTTGCACGAAGCCACTGGACTGCCTGAGGCATCGCTTGACCGCGAGACCCCCCTCCCCACACAACATTGATCCTGCCCTTGTGATTCTTCTGTCACTATCTTATCAATAGTTGACTTCATGGAGGATAAGTCTGAACTACTATTATTTTTTTCATTACCATCATCAGGGCAATCTGAGCGATGACAGGCCCTTGGGATTCTGGAGCACCCATCTGCATTGCGATGTCTGTTGCCCGGTCTATATTCAATGTTAAAATTGTATTCACTCAAGGATGTTAACCATCTAGCCAGCATTCCTTCTATGTCCCTAAAATTCTGAAGCCACAGAAGGGCCCTGTGATCCGTTCTGAGCAGCACTTGTTCCTGCCCATAGAAATAGGGCCTGAAAATTTTTGACATTTTGACCACAGCCAGAAGTTCTTTGTAAGTCACACAGTAATTTCTCTGACTTTTAGTCAGAGCTCTAGATGCATAGGCTATGACCTTTTCCTGGCCATCTATTATCTGTGACAACCCTCCCCCGATGGCCACATCACAGGCGTCAGTGTCCAGTATCACTGGACACCCCTCCCTGGGCAAGGCCAATATTGGAGCTGTAGTCAGGGCCTCAATTAAAGCTTGAAAAGCCTGTTGGCATGCTAAAGTCCAATCAAAAGGCACCTTACCTTGGTGAGCTCATGCAAAGGTGCAGCCTTCTTTGCAAAGCTCTGTACATATTTCCTGTAATAGGAGGCAAAACCCAAGAAGCGACGTACCTCATGAACAGTCCTTGGGGCAGGCCACCTCTGCACTGCTTCTATCTTGGCAGGATCAGGCTTTACCCCCTCCGGGCAAATAACATGTCCCAGAAAGAAGACCTCTTGTTGGAACAATTCACACTTTTTTGGTTTGAGTCTCAGACCAGCAGTCTCAATCCTTTTTAGGACAGCAACCAGATTGGACAAAGTCTGTTCAAAAGTAGCACCTCTGACAATTATGTCATCCATGTAACACAAGCAAGTTGACAAATCCAGGCCACCCAAGACCAATTCCATGAGTCTTTCCATAGTGGCTGGACCATTTGTAACCCCAAAAGGCATCACCGCAAATTGGTAGTGCCCTCTAGGGGCCGTGAAAGCAGTTTTTTCCTTATCTGCAGGATTCATGGCTATTTGCCAGTATCCTGCAGACAGATCCAGGGTACAAAACCACTTAGCACCCGCCAAAGCATCCAGGCAATCATCAATCCTGGGTAATGGGAAACTGTCCTTTTTAGACAGTGCGTTCAGTTTTCTGTAATCAACACAAAAACGGTATGTCAAGTCCTTCTTTTTGACTAATACTGGAGGGCTAGACCAAGGGCTGTTGCTGGGTTCAATTACTCCCAACTCAAGCATCTTTTGTACCTCTTCTGAGAGAGCCCTTCTCTGAGCCCATCCCAACCTCCGAGGTGGTATTTTAAAAGGTCTATGACCTTGGGTGTCGATATCGTGGGTGGTCAATGTGGTCCTACCCAGACCATACTTGCCCCCCTCAAAGCAATGTTCAAATTGCGTTAACACCTCAATCAACAAATCTGAATGATGAGGCGTAAGATGAGGTGCTGCCTCCACTAACCTCTGTAGGTGCTCGGGCAACACACTAGGCCCTTCATTAGCAGTGGCTGTAGCACAATTTTGGGCCCTAGTAAAAACTGTGTCCAATATTTCAACTGGCTCCAAATCAGCGAGAATCGATCCCCTTGACAATAATATTGCCTCATTGCCAGGATTCATTACCTGTATAAGGAGTGTAGACTCATTAGTGCTTACAACTCCCCTTGGTATGAAGACATGCTCAAGAGCACAGACAGAGAGCAAGGGCTCAAGTAAGGCATTTCCCCATCCCTGTATATTTCCGCCCTGCAACTGGATAGTCACTAATGGAATTTGTCGTGGCTGAAGCCACTTATCTTGTAATACTACAGCCCTGCCCCCTATGGAGGGGCGATATGGCAAACAATGCAATTGTTGCATGCCCAACTGCACCATCCCTGTAGTGCAATATAAAGTTGCCTCAAATTTTGTGAGGAAATCCATGCCCAGCACGCCAGGAAGACTTCCCATGTCAGCAATCAAAAATTTTACATTCATAGGGGATTCTGTTCAGAAAGAAAGGCAATGTTACTCTACCATACAAACGAATAGCATTTCCATTCGCTGCAGAGATCCTTTCAGTAGCAGGTCTGATTTGGTACATAAAACCGGCTGCAATTTTAGCTTTAAATTTTGCTGGTAAATACCAGTCAACAGTGTTCTGATGCACTGTATTCACTCTGGGCCAAAATTGGCCAAGGTGAACTCCAGTCCAACATTCCATGGGAGTCTCCCTTAAGCTGGGCAGAGGCAATTGGACCCCCCTGTTTGCATCCTCTGCCCTTAACAGTTTTCCTGTCTCTCAACAGGGCCTGTACCTGGCTTCTTAGCCAGAGGTGCCTGTCGGGCAGTCCCTTGTGGCCTCTTAGAGCCAGCCGAAGGGGACTGGGATCCTAGATCCCTTTTTAGTTGTAAACACTCACGCTTCATGTGACCCAATCGCCTACAATAGAAACAGCGTCCAGGTCCCACTGAAGGCCTGCTAGGTCTCTGCTTCTCTAGTATTGTTTCTACTAATTTGGCTATTTCAGTAGCCAAACTCGGACTAGGTGCTGTGTCAGATATCGAGGCAATACCTTGAACAGGAACCACACTTGCAACTGCAGGCAAGGGGGTTTGAGGCAGTGGCAGAGGCAGTGGAGTCACCGCTGATCCAACCAGATCTGGCTTATGTGGCCGTGTTATTTCACAGGCTGACTCATACTGGATGGCCATATCAATGGCATCCTGAAGTGTGGCAGGACGCAGGGCCCGCAACCAAAATTTGAGCTGAGAGGAGCCAGCTGTCTCAAGGAATTTCTCCTTTGCAAAACGTTCTTGTCCCACAGGCCTTGACATTGGATTGGCTTTTCTGGACAATCCAGTAAATGGTGGCCATAAGCATCCAAGTCCATTTTAGGTTCTCGCCTAACATCCATCCATTTGCTTCTGAAAGCCTCTACCAGACGCTCAGCACAAAAGATAGTAGTCAATTGCGCTACCATGTCTTTCCAATTTATTACATATGGCAGAGGCAAAATTTTAGACTGGCCTCTCCCTGAAGCCGCGCCATAGCACGACCGGACACCCCTTACTGCTGGAGCACGCCTTGGCGTATCCAGGTAAGAGCCATCAGCACTGTCAGAATAAATGGAATGGGCGGAGGAATCACGAGCTGAGTAATAAGCACTGCGATGCCACATTCGACTATTTTGTCCCCGCCATCTTCTCTTTGCTCCAGATGAGATAACAGACGGGGCCCGCGCGGGGGCTCCCGGGGCTCCATCCACTCAAGGCTTCAGTTAATGGCCCGTTTCGTCCCGTCAGTCCGTCTGAATGAACGGGCGACACATTGGGAGTCACAGGCAATCTAGGACGCATAGTTGGCGAACAAGCGATGCCTCGCTCAGAACGAGGCCTCTCTGTCCTAGACGACCGGGCTCCTGATGAATTTTGCACGGGGGCTAGCAGCCGGGGCGTCGACGCCTTACAAGCGGAGCCCAGCGGCACCCGCCATGGCTTAGGCCTCAAATTGTGTCCCTGAAAGGCTTCTCTTGTTAATTCTGCAAATGACATAGTCAGTCACACAACAACTACTGAAAACAGGCCAAATCATGCAAAAAGGGGCACAATACAAGGACCAACAATTATTTCAATTGAGTTACTCCACCTACCCAATTCTACATGAAATCCCATCCGAAACACGGAGCACCACGGCCGAGCGAAATTTGAAGGTTATACCCGATTTAATCAATCCGTAAAAACAGAGATATCGAGTCCCACATCGGGCGCCAAATTCTGTAACGACCCATACAGACAAGTGACAAAGAATGCAAGTTTGATGGTTTATTCGGCCCGGTGCTCAGTTCGGTTCGGACATGATTTCCCCAAATATAATATATCTAACGGCTAAATTGCTGTGACTTATATACTCATTGATTCGAATACCTTGACGCTGATTGGCCACAGGCCGAGCGTCCAACTTTGATTGACATCTTTAGACTAAGCTCCACCCACAAATGCGCGGAGCACGGGAATGCCACAAGTGGTACCCGGTTGCCACCCCTTGCCACCCCTTGCCACCCAAACTCCCTGGGGCCTTTATTGCTCTCCATCTTTGTATCCCTTGCCACTGTTGGTATCTACTGAGGTAAGAAAAGACATGAGAAGAGTAGTAACCTATCTTATCTAAGTAGATACCAACAGTGAGCCTTTGAAAATGCTCTTTTGTGAAAATGCTCTTTTTTTTCTTATCTACACAGATCATGCCTGATGGAGCTGCTGCTAAAACTCACTTGAGTATAGGAGATCGCATCCTTTCTGTAAGTAGTATTGCATTAGTTCAGATATGCTGTTGTGAAATGGAGTATTAATTGCAAGAATATATCCAACATTCTGAAAAGTATGTAATTTTTGTCCATCAGGTGAACGGTGAGGATCTTATAATGCTACTCTTGACGAAGCAGTCATGAATGACCCTTATTTCTCCTCCTAATTTGGTGATCCTAGAAGTACGGCATGAACCTCCACCCCCAGGGCTCATAGAATATGAATTGACGAAAGCACCAGGAGAAAACCTGGGTATCAGCATACAGGGAGGTGCAGATGGACCTGCAGGAAACCCTCTGAATAGTATGGACAAGGGAATTTTCATTGTCTAGGTATGTACGGAAATATGAGCAACATATGATATGTACTGATGGATGTACCATATTTGTCCTATAATTTTTTATAATTAACGCACACAGGGCTGCTCTCTGCACTTAGTGCGTTTCTATTAGGACAAGTGCGGTACTAATTTTGGCTTGGCCAGTCTGTCTCATGTTAGCTTGTTGTGTCTATACAGATTCAAGCAAATGGCACAGCGGCTTGTGATGGAAGGTTGAAAGTAGGGCACAGAATTTTGGAGGTAGTATAGGATTGAAGTCTCCCTCTTGTTATTTTTAAACATGTAAACGTGTAAACGTGTAAAGAGGTTTATGCTATGAGTTGTAATATTGATGTAGCAGGGTATCATAATTAACGAGGTCTATTCATGATGATTATGCAACCAGTAATTGTTAGAAGTAGCTTTCAGCTCATGTAGCGAATCCAGTGGGTCCACCACACTGAAGCTGTGAATGACTATCGGAATAAGCGGCATCAACCTTGGATCCACTACTTGGTCCTAGCCTTCCTGGTAACTTCTGCAGTCAGAATGTGTGATTTATTGGTTTCATAATTGTAGTTGGTTAGTATCACCAATCCAGGTAAATGGTCAGAGCTTGTCAGGCGCCACGTAATCAGATGGCGTTAGAGCATTGGACAGCATGGGTGACAAAATCATGGTGTGTAAGCCGCAGATGTGTTGAATATGCAGAAAGAGCGAGATTTACTGAAGGAGGAGAGACTGGTAATTAACCTCAACTGTCTTGAAATCGTTGCAAGTGTCACTTTGTTGAGCTTCTCCATATCTATATACTTATTGTTATTTGAACCAAAGCCTCGTCCAAAGATTTGTCATTTTTACTTGCCTATGATTGTCTTTAATTCCTTTGTAGTCTTTGGTGGATTATTTTCTAATTATCATCAACTGAATAATTCCTGTTGGCATGCTGAATTGATGAAGACAAGACTTCTTATAACTAATGTCTGTTGTAGGCCAAACACACCAAATCACAACTACAGATTGCATGTAATTTTCAGGAGAAATATACACAAGAGAGAAGTATATCAGAGCCTCCGGGTATAACGAGGGCAGCATCATCAACTAATGTTACTTGAGTTGTCTTATCTTAAATATTAGATTATTCCAAATTTTCTGTCACATCTGCATATTCCAGTTCACAGAAGTTTCCACTTTGCTGCAAACTCATAGTATTTTTTATTTGCTCAGGCAACATCTACTGAATTGCAGCTAATTCGAGCGATCACACAAGAACAAAGGCAGGAGAAACCAGTAGCTGCTAGTCATGCTTTCTTCCTACTGAACCATGTGTCAATGCAGATGACAACAATCTAATACCAGCTGACCAAGGTACAGTGCCTCAAAAAAGTGATGGGACAGTCCAAGATTTTCTCTAATATCACTGGCCACATTTCCTAGAAAGACATTAGAACACTAATACTTATAAGACGACTTTATTGACCACAGTAGAACACAGTTTTAAAGCAAAAGTGACAATTATGTAATCACTAGATCTGCAACAGTGTGACAAACAACCGACAGATGATTTATCACTTCAAAAAAGTGTTGGGACACCCATGATTATCATATGCAAAATCAATGTCAGTCAATATTTTGTGGCATAACCTTTATTTCCAATGACTGCTTCAAGACACCGTGGCATAGAGTGGATGATCTTCTGGAAAATGGATGGTTTAATGTCTTTCCATGCCTTCAAAACTAATTGTTTCAGTTCAGCCATATTTTTGGGATTTTCCGAATGCATTTGCCTCTTCAGGAGATAGATGTGCTCAATTGGGTTCAGATCATGGCAATGTAACTCTTTGGGTAGCCTTTGCAGTATGTTTCGAGTCGTTGTCAGACTGCACAATTAAGCCCCTGCCAGCAAGATTTTTCACATTTGGCTTAATATACTTGCTCAATATCTTCCTGTAGGTGTTGCCATCCATTATGCAGGATCCATCTTCAGTTATGTTCTCAATGAAGACCAGGTCACCAGGTCCTTTGGCAGTTATACATGCCCAGACCATCACACTACCTCCTCCTTGCTTCACAGATGCACAGGTATACTTGGATCATTAGCTTTGTCCTTTGGTCTCCACGTTGTGCACTTGCCATCAGACTGAAACATGTTTATTTTAGTTTCATCTGTCCACAGGACCTTTTCCCAGTAAGATTTGGGTTTATCAACATGTGCCCTTGTGAATTCTAGCCTTGCTCTTCTGTTCTTGGCACTTATCAGACAGGCAAAGACAGACAGACAAAGACATTTATTTACACAAAGAGACACACATTTCATATACAGACATTGTTTGAAACATACATAGACAAATAGACAAATAAACAAGTAAAGAAATATTTAAAATGTATTTTTCTCTATGTGTGGGAGGCCTCTCTAAGGTCTTAAGACCGCTATTGAGAGGCCACCCAGGCGTTTAAAGGTAGGCTGAAATCTCCTGAGTCACCGATTACAATTTATCCAGTAAATAAAATATTTTAAGAATAATAATAGTAACAATAATGATTATAGAAATGACTGGACAGAAACAATGATGAACAAAATACTAAATGAAATTCACATGCTATTGTTACAAGCATTTTCTATTTAGAACCTGATTAAATGAAATTCAAATGCCATGTTGGAAGTTACTGAAATGAAATTCACATGCTACTTTTACAAGCATTTTCTGTGCATTTTCTGTGCATTTTCTGTGCAGTGAATGACTTTTGGTTCATCACTTCCGAATAAAAAGTACACTGGATATCTTAGAACCTTATAAAAAAGATGAACTGCAGAAAATTAGTCATTAAAATTCACAAAAGGGATATAATGAGTGCAACACAGGCATTTATGAAGCAACGCTCACCCTGAAGAGGACTGACAAATGAAACAATTTCTTATCAAGCAATTTTCTTTATAATTGTTTAGACAGTCATTCTTAATATATTTTGCAAATCCAGAGAGACTGTGGGTGTAAATTTTGTTTATAATAAGCGGAATACTATTATTAAAAGCCATGGGAATTATATAATGAATGCTATGTTTGGCAAATTCATGCCTAACTCGGGGAATATGGAATGCATTGGCAGATCTGGTGTTGTGTCGATGAATGTTTCTATTTTTTACAAATATGTTGTCTTGAAAGTATGCGGGTACCAATTTGTTCTCTAATTTGTAACAAAATTTTAATTCTTGAAGGTTACATAGATCATTAACTTTCAGAAGGCTTAGATACTTAAAAATTGGTTCTGTGTGAGCATTGTATTTCGCACCCATTATGATTCTGACAGCTTTCTTTTGAAACTTTACAACTGAATTAATCTTTGATTTCCAACAAAGAATCCCATAATTAAGATATGGCATGAATAAGCTATAATATAAAGTGAGAAGGATATCCTTCGAGATAAAATTTTTCATTTTTAACATTATTCCTATAATTTTAGACATTTTCAAGGATATCTTATGAATATGCGACTTCCAACTAAGATGTTTATCTATTGTAATTCCAAGATAGTTAAAAGAATCCACAAAGTCAATAATTGTACCATTTATCATAATATTTGGATAATTCACATTTTTGCGTACAGTATGAAAAAGCATGGCCTTTGTCTTGGAAGAATTTAATGATAATTTATTAAGTTTTAGCCACAGAGAGATATTTTCAAGTTCTGTATCTATATTTCTATCCCTGTTTTGACCTGCACTGTCAAAGGCACTTAAAGTTGCAGATAATGCTGTATCATCAGCATATATGATGGGTTTAAAGATAGGGCTAGCCAAATTAAGATCATTTATATATATTATGAAAAGTAATTGTCCTAAAATTGATCCCTGAGGGACACCTGTTTTAATTGGTAATAATTCAGAACTGATATTGTCCATATAGATATATTGCTTTCGATTAAATAAGTAATTTGTAATCAGCTTTAATGACTTGTCTTTCACACCATAGTAACATAATTTATGAAGAAGGTTATTGTGATCAATTGTGTCAAAGGCCTTAGATAAATCAAGGAAAATAGCCAGAGGTACTTCTTTCTTATCCATACTATTGATGATTCTGTTAGTAATTTCTAATGCTGCCAATTCCGTTGAATGTGAACTCCTAAAGCCATATTGTTTATCATAAAATAAATTGAATCTTGAGAAGTAGGAGACCAATTGTGAATGCATAACTCTTTCAAGTATCTTTGACAGGCTGGGCAAAACAGAGATTGGCCTGTAGTTTTCAAATAAGTAATCTTCATTTGTCTTAAACAAGGGAATTACTTTGGCTATTTTGAGCCTGTCCGGAAAAATTCCATTTTCTATTGCTTGGTTTATTATCAAAGTTAAAGGAACCAGAATTCCATTTTTTATTAATTTCAGCAATTTATTAGAAATTCCATCAATACCACTACTGCTCTTTGGTTTTAAGGTTTCAATTATTTTGGACACATATTCTTGACTGACTTTTTCAAAAGAAAAAGTATGACTATTTGGCGACAGTAGATAATCTGTAAATGATTTATTTAGAGGGACAGTAATATTTTCTGCAAGACTAGACCCTACTTTCGTAAAATATTCATTAAATTTATCAACAATTATTTGCTTATTTGTAATATGAGTACCATT
This sequence comes from Alitta virens, assembly GCA_932294295.1. Lineage (NCBI taxonomy): Eukaryota > Metazoa > Annelida > Polychaeta > Phyllodocida > Nereididae > Alitta > Alitta virens. The sequence continues at coordinate 11,353,550 of OW028581.1, forward strand.
TACAAGTAATGAACTTGGAAAGTCTTTCTTTTTTTGGCTTTTGTTTAGTATAGTTTTAATTGTATTCCAAGTTTTCTTTATATCGTCACGGAATTTGCTAAAACATGATTCATAATACGACTTTTTGGCTGTTCTTATTAAGGTTCTTAATAATTTGTTATAGTTTGATAGATTAGTTTTCAATGTTTGGTACAAAGTTATGTTGTTTTTAGTTTCCATTAATCGTTTGTAAAGTCTGTCCCTGAACTTTATAGAAGATAGTATACCCTGGGTAATCCATTTGTTCAGTTTATGTTTATGTTTGTCAAATTTGACAATCTTAACAGGAATATGTTTTTTATAAGCTTGTTGAATAATCTGGTCAAGTACATCATAGTTAATGTTTGGATTTTTGTTTACGTTCTGATCAAATTTATCAGAGGTGCAATTTGCTGTAATTTCATTCATAAAGTTTTTATATGCCTGTTCGCTTCTCGACCAAGTTTTTATATATTTATAAGAACATTTATTAATTCTCAAATAATCTAATGATATAAAACAAGGTAAATGATCAGATATGTTCACCAGTAAGATTCCAGCTGTAGTAGAAGAAAAGTTATTTGAAAGTTTAACCAATATGTTATCTATGAGGGTCTTACTGTGATTAGTTATTCTAGTAGGGTAGGTAATTTTAGGAATAAATCCATTAGCTAACATGCTTTCAAAATAATCGTTAAAGATATTCCTCTCTTTTATTTTAAGAAGGTCAATATTAAAATCACCTGTTATTGCGACATCTTTATTATTTTGCTGAAGATTATGTAGTATCTGGTCAAGTTCACTTACGAAAATATTATAGTTCTCTATATTGTCTCTGGGAGGTCTATATATATTTCCTATTATTACTGTTTTGTTGGAACATTGATTCAAAGATTCATTTAAGTCAATTTCAAGAAAGATTCCATCCCAAATATTTGAATGACTACAAATGGGAAGTATTTTATATCGGAAATCTTCTTTTAAATATATAGCCACACCACCATGTTGACTTGAGGACTTTCCTTTTGAAATAAGATTATATCCATTCAACTGCAGAAGAGAAAGAACAGACTCATCAGATAACCAGGTCTCTTGGATACAAACTGCACTAAAATCTGATTTACAAATTGCTTCAATATAAATTTTCAGTTCATTAAACTTTGCATTTAAAGACTGCACATTCAAAGATATTATTTTGAAAGTATTAGGAACATTTGAGAATATTTCTTGCAATCCTTCATTACTATAGTAGGGCGAGCATTGAAAAACTGAAGGTGCTTCATCTTCATTATCGTATATTTCCTCATTTACCAAATCTAATAAACTATAATTTGTTTCTGTCATGAGTAAATATCCTGATGGAGCATTTCCACTTTACAAAACACTGCACTGTTAAAGTGCATGTTAAAGAAACCTTGATAGGTCATAAAAATTTCTTGAATGGTGATACGAGTTTCATATAATGTAGAACATTTTTTTTTTTTTCAAATTCAATAGCAAGATGTGGTTTTGAAGATGAATAGAAATTGTGTTGATTAATGGTAATTGTGTGGCACTCAGGAGATTCCAGCATTGTTTGAATTGAACATATGGCATTGGTGATCATAGACAACGATCAGGGATTTGCAACGTGCCCGACGTCCCATGAACCCTGCATCATGTAACCTATTCCTTATGGTTTGGTCACTGATGGTTATTCCTGCATCCTTCAATGCTTGGTTGACCTCAGGGACAGTTAGTTTCGGGGTTTTCTTCACCATCCGCCTTATGGCATGGTCATCAGTAGCTGAAGTTGCCCCTGGACGCCCTGATTTCGGAAGGTTGGCTGTGCTGCCAGTTTGCTTGAACTTCTGAAGGACAATGTGTACAGTGGTTTTAGCAACTTTCAACAATTTAGAGATGTTGCTAATGCCATCATTTTTCATTTTCCAGACTTATTATTGTGTTTTAAATTTTTTAACACAATTGTTTCCTTGGCATCCTTTCAGAAATGACTTGATGTCTAATAACTTTAATATATTGGCACTAAACTGTCAAAAACAGTCTCCTCACTCAGTGTCACTTGTGGTGATAGCCTGGACCTAAAATTAATTGATTGCTAGACACTAATCTACTATTATGCTTGAAGTTAAACAATTAAGGCTTTATTCTTGAGGTGTCCCAAGACTTTTTTGAGTCTTCTGTGACATGATTCAACGCTTTTTGTGTAACTGTGTGCTTAATCATGCATGGAAGGATAACACAAACAACAAACATTCTCACAGCATTCAACAGAACACCTTGAAACAGTAAGTCTTAATTTTTAAATGTCCATTTCTACAGAGAAATTTAAAAAAAGAAACCAAGCATGTCTGTCCCATCACCTTTTTAAGGCACTGTACATGTTTTAGAACTGCTGCAGGATGCAGCCACCCCAGAAACTGAACACTTACACTTGGGTGGATACAGCAGAGTATTTTAGATATAATGCTTTGAGCAGCCTCTTAAAAGCATGAAGCACTTCATGCTCTGTTTCTGTTACTGTTTTCCACCTTGACTTCTCGGCTGTACTTCTGTGTGAACGTAGTCACGCTTGTAAAACATAGATCAAGCAGCAGCAAACCTACAGCAATATTTTCATCACTCTTATAGTATAATTTATATGCACTGCTGATGGCATGGAATATGTAAAACTAATTATGAGGTTGTGGAGCGCCCTGAAACAGGTTCGGCTACTATTTAGGGCCAATTACTGAATTGTGACATGTAAGAGATTTGCAGTCCAAGGCTATCAGTCCAATCACTTGACTTGTTTCTTAGAATTAGGATGAGGGAAGTGCAGAGCCCTTTACTTGCATGTGGTCACTACCTAGAGCTAATTTATTGAGAAAGGAGCAGTTCACACCAAGCAGAATCAATACCAAGATATAACTTCTACACTTCTTCAGAATTGCGATAAGCCCTCTGAAACGGTAGTTGGTCGTTGTAGCAACAGGGCAAATAGGCGACTGGGGAACAAACTGGCGACTGAGATTTTTTAGCTTGTGTCAATGTGGTGACATAGTGAATTCAGCAATCCTGGGGGACTGCCGAGCTCCTGAACCGTGAATTTTGGAATTTCACATCCAGATACATAATCTAGAGGTGTTTAGCTTTAATTTGGTGTTAATTTCATGAAAATGCATCCAGAATTGGCAATCGTATCGAACTTTTAAGATGAGTATCTTTTTTGGCGCATGCTTTTCCAGAGCACAAAAACCGCGCTTTGGAACAGCGTTTTCAACGCGCGATTGCAAAAGAACTAAAGAACCTAGAAAAACCAAATGTTGTTAAATCAGAAAGGAGGATTTTGCTGATAATATACAGCAGTAATCACATTTCTAAGTTAAAGGAAACCAAAATTAAAATCACATAAACATCAACTTTCAGACGACACAATTTAACGCACTGTCACAGTGATCTGTTGCCTCATTAGTTGGCTCTTGTCGCCTTTTTGGCATGCCAAAAGTTTCTCAAAAATTATCTGTTGCCCCTCTGACATGATGCTGAAAATTAGTGGCCATTTTGTCCTGTCGCCCCTTTGACTATGATTCCTCTGAAACATATGGGACAACCATATGAGCTAATTATTGGGTTGAGGGTGACATGAGAGGGAGGAGTCCTCGCCTACCTAGTCTTATTCCAAGGCATGATTTCTACCGCTTTTATTATTGGGGGTTGTGAAGCTCTCAGAAACAGGTGTGGCCACTATCTAGGGCTGATTATTGATTATGACTTCATGAAGAGGAGTCCATGACAAACCTCTTAATATTGGACTGTGGGTGGTGGAGGCCTCTGAAACTGGTGTAGCCACTATTTAGGGCTGGTAATTGATCATGGCATGAGGGACAGGAGGAGTCCACACCCAGGCAACATCGCCAAGGCATAGGTCGGAACCGACACTTGACTTTCAAATCTCTTAATATTAAGAGGAGGGTTGCAGGTATGTTCGGAATCAAGGACTGATTTTTGAGGTCACAAGTGAGGATTCCATGCCAATCCAGATTCATACTTAGACATAATATATAATGATGAGGACAGAAGCTTTCATGTACAAAGCAGAAATAGACCTTGGTCCTAAGTTTCTTGCCTCCAACCTCTCCTTCATCCTTGCCTCTGAGCCGGGGCCTAGCTCAGCTGTTAGCGCACTGGGCTGTCAACCACTGGGTCCCGGGTTCAACTGTTCGATGGCTGTTTCATTGTTCATCTCATTGCCATGGTCCCTGGCTGTCCTGATTACCCCGTTCAATGCGAAAAAATACCTAAATCCCATTTCACCAACCCACCTTGCCTCCGAAGGGCCTGTACATGCATTGTACGCCATTTTTTTGGTTTGTTAAAGCTGCTTCAAAAGTGCTTCGTGCTGTATCATGCTGTATCATGCTGTATCATGCTGTATCATGCTGTATCATGCTGTATCATGTGTACAGTTTCTAGTTCCCTTCCTGATAGCTTGACAAATTCATTCATGAATAGGATTAGTTATGTTATCTTAATTATGAACTCAGGACTCAGAAAGTTTTATTTGTGAAAAAGGAAATAACAATATAGCATTTCAAATCAAGTACCTGAGTAAATAATTCAGTCTCTTTCATTGTACCATTCCTATTCACTTATGTGTCGTTTTCGCTGCCAGATTTAGAAGCTGAAGTGAACCAGCTGTTCCCTTGCAGAATTGTGAGTTTTTATCTTCAGATGTTTTATGTATCTCTGAAGTACAAAAATGCTTGAATACTCCTTATACCCCAATTTATTGTTAATTTATGCTTTCAGGATCCGAAATATGCCACGTCTGGTTCTGATGGCGAAAGTGAAATTTCCGATGTCTATCTGTGTAAGTTGTTATTCCCAATGACTCATTTATTCCTCTAATGCTGAAGTTAACAGTGAACTGTTAATAGTTCTGGTGACTTCGAAAATTAATGCATTAAAGCTGACGAATTGACTGCAATGCTTACAGGCGGTAACTTCAGTTCAAAACCCAATGCAAATCATGTAATGTAAAAATGTGGTAGTTTTTTTTGGTGTCTGCCATTGTATATGACTTCTGCGGACATCACAATTACGGCCTTGGCTGCTAGCAGGCCTGGTCATGCTTATGTCTTTCTCAACTCCCTGAGGAGCATATGGGTGTCGGCTTACACAACGCCATCACTGATCATTCCAGTGCATCAATGCCTAGGTGACAAAAATGCTCTTATATATTGCAGATAACCCACACAACAACAGGCCAGATACAAGTAAGTTTCAGTTACGTTCATTTCCATGTAACAAACTTTCATTATCTTTTACTTTTGATCGATTTGGAATGGAATAGAATATCGGTCAGAATGCAGTTAGGTGTAAACGGGGAGAAGGGAAACTTGAATACAAGAATCTCGAAGGCTTTTTCATGGATGATGGGTATGAGCTTATAAGTAGCTCCAGTCATAGATTAAGTGGTATAGCTTTTTCTTTTGTGCTGTTTTAAAATTGCTAACTTGGAAGTTGGTTTGAAGATGATCTGAACATTAATTTGTCTAGAATATTCTAGTGATCTTGCACTGTCAATATGTGCTCAGAATGTTTAATGTGTGGAAGTTCCTGTGTCTTGTAGCTTGGGTATTCCACCAAAGTGGTCATACAACATGACATTGTATTTGCAGTCATAGAGGCATACCAAACTTGATTGGAAGTGGTCGATTTTGCTCTTATTGTGTTTTTTTCTCTTTATTCTTATTACCTCTTCTCTGAAATTTTGCAAGCATGCAACCTTTCTTAATCTGTTTCCTTGGCTTCATTTGTTGCATTGACAGTCATTGCTTTCATTGTCAGCTTTGTCGTGTGTATTTGCTAATTTTTATGATGACTTTTTCAGATGACATTTTCAATCAGTTCCCAGCACTGAGTCGGAGGAAGACAAGGGTTGATTTTAAGAAGTATTTTTGTGGGGATGAAGCCGATGCAGACAGTGTGGCAGATTCAGATTTTGAAGGTAATATTGTTTACTTGCAGTTTCTTGAATTTTTGTGAGAGCTTCTTGTGCTAAATTAATGTCTGTGTTTTAGTGCATCCCAGTGATGCTGATTCCGAAGATGGTAGTGACGATGAAGCATCTGAGCAGTGTGATGATGATGATTCCAAAGAAGATAATGGAGAGGATAAAACAGGTGAGCAATGTATTAGCTTGGCTTACGGGTAGCATAGCTTCTTGGAATCTCTTACGTATGCACAATATCTGTCGAAGAGGCATCCTACTTTCTAAACATCCAAAATCATTTATTTAAATATGGCCTAGAGTACATTTTGATTAAATTGAAACTGCTTAAACTCTGTTATCTGAACACAGAAATTATTATCTAAGAGTCAGTGGGACATCTCCTGGTGGAAGAGTGCATGTCATTTCTTTAAAATTTCATGGCAGTAGGTGAAGTAGTTGAAATAGTTAAAAATTTACAGCCTTCAGAAATGATCTTGATGTAATTAATACAGTATAATTGTTAGCAGTTCATTGTATTTAACAGAATTGTGACAGAAAGAGCAACAGCTGGTACAATGTAAAGAAGAGGAACACAGTATCAGTAAGTGCATGTTTTGAAAATATTTATAGCAGTTGGAAACTCGAGAACAATTACACAGGAGTTTGGTGTTTTACACTGCTCCAGCACAATTTTATGTAATAATAATGTGTAGTCTCCATACGTTGTGCCCAACATGAATATTTATCGGGAGAATTGTGTCCTCTTGACTGAACATGAATGTGTTACGCATGGATCTGGATTATCTTAAGCGGCTCAGAGCATTTTCAGAATGCCAAAAACTCGTGACAATTTTAAGTGCAGTGCATTTTTGTGAGTTGTGCAAATCAAGGATGTCCTGTACTTGTGGATCTCCAGTGTCCTGAGCCTAAAATAGCTGTATCTTACTTAGCTAATATTGCTCGAAACTTAACCTAGCTTTTTGTGCAACTACTTCCCGGGTTTGATCCCAGTAGGTAGCCTACATTGGTCGCTTGTTTCAGTCATCCTTCACCTCATTGTGGGACCCTCTGGCGTCACCCACCCACAATGCTGTAATGTGCTTAATGCTTGTATGAGTTCAGAGCTGACCTTTGTTGATACTGATCATTTAGTGTTTCATTTTTGTTTTCTGGTCATCAGGATATATGTTGACAGAAAATGCTTAGTCGACCTTGCCTTTTTGCAACGTTTGGCAAACGGACTTAAGGCGACACCTACTTCTAAGCACAAAAACGAAAATCGGGTTAAAACAATAATAGAAATGGAAAAGTCGGGACAAATCTCAAGAAAGGAAAGAATACATTAATTTGACTCTCCTTATGTTTTAGGTGAACAAACCAAGTGAGGGGACTGCCAGTGACAGTGAATCAGTAAGTTAGGCAATTGACTAAATACTGAATGTTTGACCTATCTTCATTGGATAAAGTTTTTGCACACCTACAGTTTCCTAAGAGCAAAATGTGGCAAATTGGAACCATTGCAGAAATTACACGAGTCATTGCATAAGAAATTATACGAGTCAATTTCTATTACTTGATGTCCTATCCGGCCAATGTGTCCATCTTTCTTGAGCAAATCCAGAACTTGACCGTGTGAGGTTAAGCAGCACAATTTGGTAAAAATGACTGTTATGAGAGCTCTGACTTTTGCATTTGTGTTGCTTTTCTTTTTTAACTTTATTATTATTATAATTTTTTTTCTTTTTAGGAGAGATCACATTTTACCTCAGAGAATTTCCAAGCATCAAAAAAGAAATTGCCATGCAAAGGTAAGGTTAAATCCTATTCTCGCACTGAAGGGAAGGGATATATGGTAAATTAAGGACTGATTTCATAAAAGCACTTGACACAAATAACATACACTTCTGCACTTTTGTATACATAGGAGACAGGGAGATTAGTTGAAGTGTTGCCACAAACAAACTTTATGATAGGATGCTGAAGTGGCTGTGCACTTGTGCAGTGAAACCTGGTCATTGTAGTTCTAGGGGAGTTTGGCCAAAGCAAAATGTCATTTTTATGTTGGCATAAGTAAATGGCACAGCTATGGACAATGGCCATTGAATAGGATTTGTGGGTTTGAAGTCATTTGCTATTAACCTTTTGGGAGCATGGTTTCTGTGGGAGTCTTTTTCTGGTGAGTTGACGTCCGAGTTATTACAGCCCCAACAAAGAATTTCTAGCACTGAAATGGTCACATCATTAAAAAAACAAATGTCTCACTTTTTGTGAAGTTAATGTTGAGCTTGCATGATGCAATTGCTCTTGATTCATATTTCTAACTTCCTGAGTACTGCAAACCACACTGCCTTTTCTGCTATTTGCGTAGATCTTTGCTACCTAGTTGGTTCTGCAGTCGCGGACCTTAGAGTAGACATTTTCACACGTACAGAGTGCTCACTCTAAGAGTCCACGATTCTGTGATAGGAATAGCAGAAACAGAAGCTTGATTCATCATGGTATGACATGGGATGATGAGCAGTACTCAAGTTATTAGCACATTATATTGATTGCATATTTAAAAAAGATTTTGAAATGAATTATTAAATTTGATTTTTCAGAAGGAAAAAGGTGTTCTTGGTCTAAGGAAGAGACCTCCATTATAAATGTGTATCTCCATGAATATGTGGCGATGGAGGGAGCCTCTATTTCCCAGGCTGCCTTACCAGGTGAGTTATGGGGTGAGCAGAGCCATAGTAATTTTTACGGGCCAGTATTTCTAGTTAAATTTTGGTTGTGACATTTCAGTGATTTACAATATATGATTGTATGCCTCATAGGCAGAATAACGACATTCATTAAAACAATTTAATGGTGGTCATTTTGAAATTTTTATTTAGGGGAAAGAAAATCAGGGCCTTGGTACAATGACATTCATTTTTGTTTGTCACTGTACTGAACACGAACGCATACTTTGCATTGTAGTGTGCATGTTCTTGATTAGGAGACGTTTGACTATGGTCCACACATTCTACACCCGTTATTAGATTGGCAGATCTGGAAGGTCTCCGATCTTTAGTCGATGTCATATCAAAATGCCAGTCCATTCGGACAACTCTTGAGGCATGCAGCTCTTCAGCCAGGATGCCTATAGGGTCAAATGACCACTCAGTCAGCTCCTTACCTTGAATCCTTGTATATTTCATGTAATCCATATTTTTACATAGCCTAATTGGAGTTGTTTTCTTCAAAGGTTAACCAACTGGTATTGCTCCCTGGCTGCATAAAAGAAAAGTTCACACGAGATGGCAAATGCGTCGAGTCAATATTAAAAGCATTTATGTTCAGAATTTGAGGACTTCATAGGGCCCGCGGTGGGAGGGCGTGTGAACTCCCCATGCACTACAGGAAGCTGAACAGAATTATGGTCAAACTTCACTTACAGGTAAGCTCGTTTAACCTGAAAATTCTATATCACTTCCCTGTAGTCCAGGGAGTTCCCACAAGAATTTTAAAGCTCTCAAATTCCAAAATGTGTATATATAAATAACGTAGAAAAGCAAATTTTAGTCTACATTATTTATTACTTAAGACAGCTACATCATAACCACTTTGCTTCTGTAATGGTTTACAATAATATTTAGCAAAAACATTATCTCCAGTCCAACCAACCAGCAGTGTCCAGAATGTCCTGAATCGGTGCCCCACCCCTGTTGGCGGCAGAAGAGCTGGCACCATGGACAGAGTGGGGAGCATATATTTTAGTGTCAATGCCCGCTCGGCTCATTACCTGTTTGACCCAACGGGCTAGTGTGTCTTTGTTTGCCGGGACATGGGGTTTCTTCAATGAAATGAATAGAGCAGTGGTGTCACCGCGCAGCATACTGGTACGTCTGATGTACTCAGCTAAATAGGTGTAAACACATAATGTCAAATCAGCAGGGTATATTTTTAATACAATTAAGAGGTTTTTATAACCTGGACGGCTTTGTTTTAACAATGAGTAAATTCTTAAAGTAAACTGACTAGAACTACTAGACATATGAGCAATATCTAGGCAAGCTAACAAAATAAGCATAATTAATTTTAGAGTCAAACTTTTAAAACTAATATCCGTTGGTGGGGCCCACTGGTGGAGAAGATCGAGCTCCACGGCCTGATCCCAAGTGTCAATATAACGCGGGCGAGGGGGTGCCAAGTTATAGACGCCTTTCATGTATGTTTTGACCAGTGGCTGTTGTCCAAACTACACTGTGAAGTGGCTGAAGTACTGCAGAGAGCGCAGATCTTGCAGTGTTGAGGGCGTTGTAGCCAATCTTACGGTCGCGACGGAGTTGCTCTAAGAAGTCGAGAGCTTGGGGTATCGAGCTGGAATGTGGGTGAAGCCCAGTGTTGGAACAGTGATGCTAAATATGTGTGATATTGTTTGTGTGTAGATGGTCTCTTAGCTTGTGCTAGAACTTCAGCTGTGTTAGGCGACAAGCCTTGTTTTATATAAAATTTCCTGATAGTCTGCATACCCAAAGCCGAAGCTTTCCGGCCATTGGGTGGGTGGCGTTGTGGTCGTGAGGCAGGTGAAGTGTACTGGGAGAACCCGAATGGTTAGTGGTGGTTCTCGAAGAAGGGCCTGGATGAGTGAAAACCAAGGTTGTGTTGGCCAGTGTGGGATGACTATGATGGCCTCTGCCTGTCTGCTGCTATCTTCTGCAGTGTTCTGCCCACCACACTGAAAGGAGAGAAAAGATAAATGAGCACACATTTCAATCAGTCCAGGGTGAAACAGTCAATAGCCAGGGCTCCTGGGTCAGATTGCCATGCACAGTATGTGGAAATTTGGTTGTTTAGGCGGGATGCAATGATGTCAATGTCCGGGGTGCCAAACAAGCGACAAATCTGTCTGAAGGATTGTCCGTTTAGTGTCCATTCTGTTGCATCGTTAAACAAGCGTGATGCACTGTCTGCCTCAACATTGATTTTCCCTGGACAGTGGGTTGCAGAAAGCCAGTTATTGTTAGTCATGGCCCACAACCAAATTTGCCTAGTTAGCTCTGCCCCCGGAGGGGCAGAGGTTTTGTTATTACATCGATCTCACGAGATGACGTCACCTTTGGGGAAAACTGTATGATCTGTGATAACACAACTTACATGGCGTCTTCCGCTACATCCCGTGGTTTAACGCTACATATTCCCCGTTTACAGGTTCCTTTATCTGTTCAGCGTGTTTCGTGGCTCCATTATTCTACCCACAGTCATTTCATCACCCTGTTTTGCCTTGCCCTACACTTTGTCCCAGCTCTCGCCATTGCCCGAGACGTCCGTATGACGTCATCAAGGGAATCCCTGTAACGGGGGAAGCCCAGTCAGCAAGGTTGCACGAATCACGGACGTAGCTCACATTGCAGCCCGCTGGTGGAGCGATTGCAGCGCCCCTGGTGGGCGTTGACAGAATTACCTGGCGAAAGTGGTGGGAAATGTCGCGGTTTCGATCCCATTCGGGATCTAAGTCTTCTGCAGCTATGGGCAGAGCTCCGCACATCCCATGTGCATTCTAGTTATGTTGTTGCAGTTGTTAGAGCGAGTCGAGCCCTGTTTGTTGATGCCAACAACTGTAGTGGTGTTATCGCTGTTAATGAGGATGTGCGAGTGTTTAAGGGCTCTGCAGCAAGCCTGGAGGGAAAGTAGGGACTGCAGTTAACTCAAGATAGTTAATTTTGTGAAAGGACGACTACACACAGTGCTTAGGTAATATAAAAAAGTTTTTAATGACATGTAAATAAAATGTTACATAAGTTTAGCAATATGACTAGAAGCTAAGTCTAAGTACAAAATTATCCTACGAAATAAATGACTACCAAGTAGACTAGCTAAATCTGGTAAGATAGAATGTGTATAAAGTACAGGTAAAAACTGACTAGCACATTTTCTAGTAGGTGATGTAATTATGCAATACAATACTACAATGAGTGTACATTTGCCAAAATGGCATAAAGATAACATGATATGTAAGAGTATATAAAGGAGTACTATAAACATATAGATGTTAAGTGACATTCAGGTGTGATTATAGTCACTAAAATGCCCTTGGAGCCCTGAAAAGCGTCAAGGCCCTGTGTACAGGGCTGGCTCCCAAGGGAGGATGGTGCCCAAGCTTAGTAAGGATGGCAGCACAGTGGCCAGACAAGAGACTGACACCACTTGAATGAAGAGTTATATTGTAGGAATGGACGGACAATCTGGCAGGTGCACCATGGCCAATCTTAGACTGACACCATGGTGGCAGGTGAAAGGGATAAGGAAAACTTTGTCCAGTCAAAGACTGACAACATAGTGTGGATGAATGGGATCGTTTGGGGAGGGCGTTGTGTTGGGGTCAGATGTAGGTCATATATGCTGAACTAGACCAGCGACCGGCACGCCGTATGGTTTCTTGGGATTGTTGGTCCTGTGCCATCTGAGTCGTTCTGCCTATCCGAAACGAATGAGTATTGTAGCGGTTGGCAGGCAAGCCCGCCAGTGTAAGGCAAGCTTGAAGAAAAGTTGCAAATGCTGTTCGGTTGAGTGGGAAGGTGTCCTTATTGATGTACACTGGACCCGACTGAGTGGGTCTGACAGAGAGATAGAGGGTGGTTGCTCTGACAGGGCAGTATGCCGGGTTGTCAGCCTGCTGTATGATGAGTTGGGCTGGCTGTGGACTGTGTTTAAATGTGGGGAGAGTAAGCTGATATGCATGTTGAGCCTGGAAAGTGATTAGATTTAGATTGGCGATGGTGAGGGTATGTTGTGGGTCATTTGAGATAACTATTTCTCCCACTCGAAGGCATGCATGATAGGTCATGAGGAAAGTGTGGATGAGCTGCTGCATAGACTGCAACAAAATCGTCCCAAGCTGAGCACCAATCGTCATAGCTGAGCACGGATTTCTGTTTTTGTGTAAAGTTGAGCACAGGGCCATCAGAGGGGCCCCCAAGGGTCATGATATAGGAACTGTCTGATTCCGGGCGTACGAGATCACGGAAATCGACATATTGATCGGCAATGATCGCCTGACGAATTTTGTCCGGCAGGCGGAGGCCAGCACGTACCCCACTAGACAGGAGGGTTGGTCGCTCAGGCTGAGCCAGAAGGGTGATTACTGACTCACCAGATAAAGCATCTGTCGAGGTTGAACGAAGCGCTGTAGTTGGTCCTGGTTGAAGTGCCCAAGGAGCAGTTGGAATAGTTGGGCAAGGATGTGTGGTCTGGGAGTTAGATGTTGCGGTCTGTGTTGATGAGATGGCAGCCTGTACTAGGTCAGTGAGGCTAGCAACTGCAGCTTGTAGCGAGCGGCCAAGTCAGTGTTGGTCGTCTGTTGGATGGGTAGAGCGGGGTTGCCATCTGGAATGGGGCTGTCATCAGCGGAAGGGTGACGCACTCGCTTTGGCCGACTGGCAGGTGTGTCTGTAGGCCCTTGTACTGGCCGCTTTTGATGGCCTGGCATTCTGAAATAAGTGAAAAGAAAGCAGCAGTTCGTGACCAGATGGCATAAAGAAAAACAAGCTGAGTAATTAGATATACATGAATGGAGTGGCATCTCAATAGAACAAGTTTGCATGTCCAAGCAGATGCGATGTGCCAAATTATGTTCTCAGTTGGTTGGCATCACAATATGACAAGATACTTTGCGTTGTCGCATCCGTTTAGACATACTGTCCTGTTTTATAAAAGAATGTTTTGGGTGGCATCACAAAATGACATGTCTAAGTGGATGCGACAACCCAAAGTAGGTAAATAATAGATGGTTGTTGTGAAGTTGAGACAAGAAAGTGGAGCATCACAATATGACAAGCGGCATGTCTAAGCAGATGCGAGATAGTAAATAATTGGGTGTCAGGACATGAGAAAATATTAGTGTGTTTTGAAGCAATCTGAGCGAATGACAGAGTAGATGGCTTTAGTAAGAGAAGCAGAGTATTTTTTGCGGCCAGCAGGGGAATCTGGATGAATGTTGTCATTTGACCAATGAGATATGGGGATGTCCCAGAACCCTCTGTGGGTGTGATATGTTATGTTGTGTTCGACATCGGCAAAGTGGTTGAGGTATGTGTTGCACCGGTTGACCTTGGTGGAGAAATCACTGGGGGTTTGGCCACGCAGGCCAGACTGTCTGTACAAGATAGAGCAGACAACGACATGCTTGACATGATAATGTTTGATTAGATGTTGGGCCAAGTCAATGAGGTCAGAGGCCACCTGGAGTGGGTCTGAAGTAGGGTCTGCTAGATCATTGGATCCGCAGTCAATGATAACAAAAAGTGGTTTTATATGACACAACTCAGAGGCATGTATGATGGAGTTTACTTTAGCACCTCTGGTGCCCAATAAATGTACATTCTGTACATGATTAAAGACTTTTAAATGGGTAGCAACCTGGCTGGGGGAAGGAGTGGGACAATGGCGGCGGCCTGAAGAAACACGTGCAAGATGCTGAGCAAAAGAATTGACAAAAGAATGACCAATAACGGCACCATGTGTAGACATAACAAAGCAAAGAAAAGTAGAATACCTGGAGAATGAAGCACACACGATGTAGCTGCAAAGAAGAGGACAAAATCCGTGAAGAAATTGAAGAAATAGTCAATAATGTAGCACTGGAATATTGCAGCTGTTGTTTGTTGTCTTGAGGAAGGCGGAAGATGATATCTCTTGAGCATGCGCGATTAAGTAGGTCAGTGCTAAAAATAGGTCGACATCCCACAAAAGCTGTTTTGGCGCCAAAACAGTGTTATCTTGGTCTTGTTCCTGTGGGCCCCATCGACCCCCAGTCTTTTCCCCCGTGCTTGGGATGTGACAGTCCCAGCCATGAAAACTTGCATCCGTGTAAATGATGAAGTCAGGATTGGGGAAGGACACAGGTCGGGAAACATGATCAATGTTTGACAGCCACCATTGGAGGTCTTTGATTACTGTATTTGTAATAGTGATCATGCCGTCGTACGAGAAGTTGCAAACTTTGAGTGCATTAGCCTTTGCAGTTTCTAGACGCTTTAGAAATACTCTGCCATACCGATTTCCTTGAAGTGTGGCGGCTAATTTACCTAGTAAACGAGCAAAGGAGCGAATAGTTAGCGTGATATGTGACAGCGTGTGACAAATTAGTACCCTAATGTCCTCAGGCTTGCCGGCGCTAATGTGACCAACAAAACCAAGGAACTGAATTGTCTGTTTTGGAGTTATCACACTTTTTTCCCGGCTAATTGTAAAGCCTAATGAATTCAAGAGCTTTAGTGTGGTTGCTAATGCTTTCAGCAACTGGCATTTGTCTCTTGCTATCAGCAATAGGTCATCGAGATAGGCTGTAATTGTTATGTTGTGTTTTTCCCGGAGGTGGGAGAGGGGCACTTTTAACAGTTTCGTGAATGTGCGGGGTGCAGAGGATATGCCATTAGCCAGACATGTGAATCGGTAAAAGCAGTTCTCAAAGGAAAACTGCAAATATTTGCGGTGACTGTTTGCCACGTTGACACTATAGTAGGCATCTGACAAGTCTAGGCTAGCCATGGAGCAGCCAGGTGAAACCAATTCCAGTGCCGAGGAAAGAGTAGCCATCTTGAAATGTACATACTCAATATGGGTGTTGATGGTGTTGAGGGGTTTGAGGGGTTTGATGTTAAGGATTAGTGTGTGCTTGCCATTGCGTTTCTCACGAATGAAGATATTTGACACAAAGCCTGATGGATGGGTAACAGTCTGTAGTAACTCATTTAGTAATGCCTGTGTCACCGAGATTTCATGGGGTTTGTTTATGAGCTGGTTTGGCCAAGTGTACTGAAAGGGCAATTCTAGCAAGTCTAGCTTAAATCCTTGCACTGTATTTAAGATGTAAGAGTCTGATGTGAGGGCAGACCAGTTTTGTAGGTGACTGCCCAAAGCTCCTGCTGTGAAGTCAGCTTGGTTATGAAGGTTGGTTGTTAGGGAGACTAGCAACGAGTTGGTTACCTTCAGATCTTCAGGCGAAAGTGTCTTCATTGGGTTTGGTTGACTTGTGGCTTCCTGCCTCGACCTGAAAGAGAATAAATGTCAATTAGTGGCCAATTTTTGATTGTAGGAGGAGTATAGCTCACAAATTTCATCTTTGTGTGGCTAGTTCCAAACCAGGTCTAATAAATTGCTTAGTTCATCAGAAACATTAGGCCCCACATCTGAGTCTGCTGCTAAAGCTTCTACATGTTTCCCCAAATTCACTCCTAAAGGAGCTGTGGAAGGTTTTGGTTGGGGGTTGGATTGGCACACAATTTTGGGGGCGACCTCATCCTCGGACACATGTTCCCCATCTTCCATTTCAGATTGGAAGTCTCCATCAGTTTCTTCTGCTTGGCCATGAAAAGCCTCAGCCATACCCTGGGTACTGATAGGGTTGAAAACCCTGCATTTGAGGAGGCATATTCCAGGGCCCAACCGGAGGAACCTTAGAGTTAAGCCAATTGGAAACTTTCTTTTGTTTGCGATGCTGGTCGTAAACTGGTACAAAACCCAAGGAATTATCTGAGCGGTCCTCATGATCTGAGTCACTTATCTGGTGGTGAGCAGATTTCCTGTTTTCGTTAGGACTACGACTTCTGGGCTGTTTTCTGCGGCTCCCATCTCTCGTGGGGCTGTGCCTTGGCTTAGCCTCTTTCCGCTTCTTATTGCGGTGAGTATGAGACGATGCGGGAGAAGATGCCCGGCTAGCAATTGGCGAGGCACGCTCGCTATTTGAACCAGTTTTCATCCGCCATTGTGAAATTGTATTGAGTAAGGAGCAGGAAGTAGCTCTTGGCCAATGAGAAGCGTGTTTACAGCGCATGGCCCACTGACACCAAAAGTCATCAACATGGCTTGCCCAGCTTACGCATCGACTAATAACATCGAAATGCTTATTGCAGCGGAAAAGTTCACATTTCCGCTGATTGTCAGCCCAGTTTACAGGGACTTATGAATCATTTATTGTCAAAGTCAAGCTCTCGCGCTCAACAGAAAGGTAAAAAACGACGCGAACACGCTTCTGAACGGAACGAGGTGCTGTCCCGTCCAAAAGGTGCGCACAATTGACTCGACACATTCGCCATCTCGTGGGAACTCCCTGGACTACAGGGAAGTGATATAGAATTGGAAATTTCTCACAATAGCCTCTGTTTTACATGTTTCCCATCCAGAATCAAGTGTTCAACCTTTGGGCTGCTTCTAGGATTTTACTTCATGCACTATTGCAACAGGTGGTGCAGTATCTGACTTCCTTTACTGTCATGAATAAGGTTTTTATTTTTTTTGTGACTGATATTTGTTTTCCTTTTTTTAACAGGTACCAAAGAAATTAAAAAGTTCTTGGAAGGCCGTGGCAAACTATTGAAGCTGAATCATTTTGGCCTATCTCACCATGATCAGGTGCAGACCATCAAAATAAAGTGTTTAATGAACGAAAAACACTGCGCATACGTCTGCGGAAAATGAGGAAATAAGCAGACTTTTGAACAAGACTTTGTAAATCATGTAAGGTTCTGGTGGCATTGGATGTTTTGTGAAGTTGGAACTGTTAACGTGTTTTGAATGTCATATTTCTGATGATGATTATGAGGGTGTATTGATTATGCATTTGAGTAATAGAATCTCAGGTTTCAGTATATGTCTGTACATTAATAGATCTTTCCGGTGGTAAATATACAGAGGCAGAAACTCTGATTCAGTATATGAATATTTATTAAGTAAATCATACATGTATTCTGATCATGATATTAGTGTTATTCTTGGTGATTTCAATGCCCGTGTGGGTCATTGTATTGATTATGTTCCTGATGTTGATGATGATTCTATACCCCCTCGTATAAACATTGATCATACTAATAATAATCATGGTGAAAGTTTGTAAAGATAGTAAATTTATTATTTTAAACAGTCGCATTACTCCAGAAAAGGACAATTTTACATTTGTGTCTACTTGAGGTAGATCTGTGGTAGACTACATTTTGGCACCACAATCTGAATTAAATTTCTTTACTGAAACAAAGGTGCTGTCGTGTGGTGCCCACTGTAGGGCTACTATATATAATGTATTAATGTATGATTAATAGATAAATTGAATATAAAAGTTGATGTTCTTTAACTGATATTATATTGTAGCAATATACATGAAATGTACATGATAAAGATGCTATCTAGACTTTGCTTGATCGCTATAGACAAGCTAAGCCACACATTCCTTGGCCAGTAATACACAGAGGGGTTAAATAAGATTAGCCACTAGACTCACCTGAAAACCTGCTGCAGGGTGCAGGAATTTTTCCAGCAGCCAGCCTAAGCAGAAGGGGGGGGGGGGGGCTGCAGACATGAGGTATATAAACTGGGAAAAAGACAGAGAGAGAGATCGAGGAGGTTTGTGCAGTCAGTTGGGAGGAACTGAGCTTAAGACCTTAGAGTAAGCAATAAGACTGGGAAGGAAGTGACTGGAGCATTGGAATAGAATATTGAGGTTTAATTAGGATTGAATGGCCATGTGTCAAGTGTATGGCCAAGGAATGTTGACAAATTGTATTAAGGTATGTGATTTACTTTGTATTTGAATGTATTGAATGTATAGCTGAACACTGGTTTGTGTTCCATCTTGTGTGATTTATTACAATAGATTAAAATGTTTGGAATTTAACTTTCCTATTGTCCTAGTTCATTCTTATGCTCAGATTCTAGTGACCTATAACGGAATGACTAGAAAAAATCTGAAGAAAATATTTATTGATACCCAGAACCATCAAAGTGTAACACCTTAGAGTGCAATAAGCACCAGACATCATTAAAAGTGCCTATTAAAGGCTTTGAGTAAATCATTGACAGACTAGGCTTTCAGCTGAGATCTAGAATTAAGACTTCTGTCACCTACTGTAAGATCCCGGATTTGGACTAATGAGCCTAACGAGCAATTAGTGCCAATCAATAGTGCAAACAATTTCAGACATTCTTAATGAGTTTATGCTAATTCCACCAGAGGGCAGCAGTGAAGGGCATGTGCCTGACCACTCTGTGGTTTGTGCCACAATTAAATTCCATTATCAAAGGGAGTTAGATCCAGTCCCAGAGATGAGTGTTGAAACAAAGAAATATAAGACAAGAAACATACCTAGTGAATTTATGAATGATGATGATGTATTGCAGGTTATTGCAGGTTATTGATAGGATTGAAACCTCACTGCATAATCAGCATAGCATTGATGACCTCTACAAGGAGGTTTGTAATATATACTATTCAGAGATGGATAGTAAGCTTATTACTTCTTGGCAAGAAATGAATATTTAGGTTGTGGTTTTACAACCAGTGTACTTAGGAATTCATTGGATAACTGGCTTTTGCCAACAAATTGTACAGTTGTCCTGTGCATTGTAACATTGTCAATGGTACTACAATAATATTGTTTTGTATTTTATCCAACACTGCACAAATGTGCTCTTACCATGATTATTCAAGACTATTTAGCTTTAATTTCAGTGTTAAGTGTAGTTTTGTTTATTAGTGGGATACTACTATATTTAATCTGTACTATGCAATTGGGCTATTAATTCGAGATTACTTGCGATTACTTAGTTTTAAATGTAGCTTGTATAACAAGCGGATATTACTATATTTTGTATATTAATGGACACTTAAGATTTAGGATCCATTCCTACATTTTTTTGTATACAATGTAACTCTTAGTGTCAATAAAATCATCTATCTATCTAATTAATCTATCTATCTAATCTATCTATCTAATCAATCTATCTAATCTATCTAATCTATCTATCTAATCTATCTAATCTATCTATCTAATCTATCTTATCTATCTATCTTATCTATCTATCTAATCTATCTATCTATCTAATCTATCTAATCTATCTATCTAATCTATCTAATTAATCTATCTATCTATCTATCTATCTATCTATCTACAGTAGGTATCTAGCACAAGGCAAGAGTTTCAATTTTTAACCTGGAGGTTTCCTGTGGCCTATCTAGCTCACTTGCATGCTATTACATGCTGCTATACTGAACCCATCAACCTGTAGAGAAAATGTTGGGTTAATGATGATTTTAGTGTTGCTTAGTTGAACATTACGTCAACACTTTTAAGTCAATACTCAACAGCATCAATATATCCCTATGAGTAGAAAATAAACTCATGAAAAAGCAAATTAGGCTATGTTACCACTTATCATGTATTAACACAAATTCCACGAAATGCCAAAGCGAAATTGACAGATATACATTTTGGGTTGACTTAATAACCAATGTTGACTTAATGCTGGCGTGTTGTCCTAATGTCACTTTAATTGTTATATATAACACTGCACAAATATCCAGCACCATTGCCATATATATATATATATATATATATATATATATATATATATATGGTCATAGTTATTATCTTTCTCAATCAATCAATGGTCACCAATATAGCAGTGCGTGACTATATATATGTATAAATGTATATCGTTGCTTGGGAAATGTATAACTACTTACTGACTAAGTGCAGGGTGTCCCGTCTTCATTCAGCTCCGGCCTGTTCTCTTTCTCTTTCTCAACCTTCTTCTTCTTCTTCTTCTCACCATCGGTCTTCTTTTTCTTCTTCTCTTGGCCATTCGATTTTTTTTCCCTGCCCGTTCGTGGAACACTCACTGTATCGAAATGAAGAAACACTGTTACATCATAACAATTTCGTGAAGAGTAATTTAAATTTTTTCAATCCCATTAGTAAATGAGTCAAACTTTTGATGAACACTCACCTCAAAACAGAGTTACTGGTACACGAGCCACCTTCGCATGGATCATAATTTTCGCACCCCTGCACCTGTCCTGTCTGTCCACAAGGCACTTGCCTCTGCACCTGTCCTGAATTGTCACTTTTGAAAAAATAATAAAATGTACCAATGATATACCTCACGATTTAGGCCAATGTAATGTATTACACCTTCAAGTAAATGAACAGGTAGCATGATATCCACTCACCTCGAAACTGAACTCACTGAGCTGAAGCCTACACAACCTTGACGAGGATCACAATTTTCACTGGCCTGATCAGAATTTACAGCACTGATTTACTGATTGGAAAAAAGAGATGAGTGATAAGATTACGTTTAAGGCACCAAAAATAAATAAATATAATATTTGGAAACATTTAGTTCAACTTACCAGCTGTGGACTTTTCTTTTTTTGGGTGCGGGCTCACCTGTCTTCACGGCTGTGAAACACCTGAAGAATTCCTCCAGCTGCCTTGATCTTTTCTTGTGATACTGTAGTTGCTTCTCAAAACGCTGAAAATTCAATTAAATTAAGACAATTAAGACAGAGTCATGGCACGTCATTCGACGGTTGGTAATAACTATTTACTTATTCCCTTTAACATTTTTTTTCAACATACCTGGAGCATTTCACTTTCAGTCACTCTCAGAGCATCATCATCATCAATTGTCTCCAGACTCACTGAATGAACTCCTAGCAATAAAGTCTGGAAAATGATTAAGAAAATTGAAGGAAAGAACCTAGCTTCACATGTAAGCATTCTAGAAATGAATTGAGAACATCTCTCCTCACCAGAACAAATATCAAACGGGTTAGGAGAACAGTGCGCGTACAACTCCTCGTCAGAGAACTATACAAGAGAATTCCAATGTCAAGCTAAGAGATTAACCCTAAATATACAGTCTGATAACAGCGAAGATTATAACTCATATATCACCTTAGAAAAACTTCAGAAGGCTGTCTCAAAAGCGACTGACTCTGCAACAGGCCCTGATAATATACATTATCAAAGTTTAAAACACCTACCTCAATCCTCTTTAAAAATATTACTCTATATCTTCAATCAAATTTGGGAGAAGGGATGTCTTCCATCCCTCTAGAAACAAGCCATGGTCATCCCAATACCCAAGCCGGGGAAGGATCATAGTGATCCTATGAATTATCGACCAATAGCCTTAACCAGTTGTCTATGTAAGACAATGGAACGAATTGTTACTGAAAGACTGGTTTTGTTCCCGAAGTCCAACCAGCTTCTTACAGAATTTCAATCTGGATTTCGCCATCACAGGAGCACATTAGATCATTTAGTCAGACTGGAAACTTATGTTAGAGATGCTTTCATAAACAGAGAACACGTAGTAGCCATATTCTTTGACCTAGAAAAAGCCTATGACACTACATGGAAATATGGAATAATGAAAGATCTCAACTTAGGGCTTCGAGGTCGCCTTCCAGTTTTCATCGGATCTTTCCTACAGGATCGCTTCTTTAAGGTCCGAGTGGGATCAACGATGTCAAGCTCCTACTCTCAGGAGAATGAAGTCCCTCAGGGTAGTAGACTCTCGCCCACCCTCTTTAACGTCAAAATCAACAGTATATTAAATTCCATCTCAGAAAATCTCATGTCATCCCTATATGTTGACGATTTCCTCATTGAATACCATTCCAGATATATGCCAATTATAGAATGACAACTGCAATTGAATTTGAATAGGATTCATAAATAGTCACTTGAAAATGGCTTCAAGTTCTCTAAGCAGAAGACAGTTTGTATGCCTTTCCGTCACTTACGATCAAACCATCCAGATCCATCACTAATAATCAACAACTGTCCAATAAGAGTGGTGAATGAAACAAAATTTTTGGGTGTACTTCTTGACTCCAAATTGTCTTTCATTCCACATATCAAAACACTGAAAGCAAAGTGCCTGAAATCAATGAACCTCCTTAAAGTAGTGAGCAAATATAATCGGAGTGGGGACACAACGGTCCTCCTTCGTCTCTATCGTGCAATTACTCGTTCTCGACTTGATTATGGTTCTGTGGTATATGGCTCTGCCAGACCATCTTATCTAAAATGCCTGAATTCTGTACATCATCAAGGGTTGCGACTAAGCCTAAGAGCTTTTCGTACATCTCCTGTAGAGAGCTTATATGTACTGGCAGGGGAACCTCCACTCTCCCTTCGTCATATCAAGTTGTCCATGCAATACATACTCAAAGTAGCATCAACTCCAACAAATCCAACATATGATTTAATATTTCATCCGAAATACATGCTTCATTATGAATCTCGTTCAAAAGCCATTCGACCACTGGGATTACGGATGAAATTCTATCTTGAGGCTGCAAAAATTGATACTACAATCATTGCCGAGACGGAAGTACCACCAATTCTGCAATGGATTCTCCCAGTCCCCAAAGTTATACTGGATTTGGCAGAGCTTAAGAAAAGCGAAAAACCAATCCTGTAGACTATCAAAACCTATTTTATAGTATAAGGTTTAAATACGAATTGTACAAATTTCCATACACAGATGGCTCCAAAATGGAAAGACGAGTAGGCTGTGCAGTCACCTCTTATAAAATTGTTATAGCTGAATGTCGTCTTTCAGATCACTGCTCAGTATACTCTGCAGAATTAACAGCTATTTACCTTGCCTTAAAGAACATCGAGGACTCAGAATCAAATCATTATGTTATCTGTTCTGATTCCAAATCTGCTCTGCAAGCAATACAAAATAAACAACTTGATAACCCTGGGATCTTAGATGTTCTTATTAAGTATTTCCATCATCACGAAAACAAAGACATTGTATTCTGCTGGATTCCTGGACACACTGGCATTGAAGGGAATGAAAAAGCAGACCTGGCAGCAAAAAGGGCTCTTACAAAAGAGATAACTGATTTCACTATTCTATACACTGATTTTAAAATGACTATAAAATCTTTTATTATGTCTTGCTGGCAAAGACAATGGAATGAATGTAGTAAACAAGTTTCATTCAATTTTACCTTGCATTCAAAATAAAATACCTAGTAGGTTCAATACTCGCAAAGATCAAGGAATATATCACAGATGCCTCATAGGACATTCAAGACTTACACATTTACACCTTTTAGTCAATGAACCGGCACCGGTATGCCAGAGTTGTCGGTGCCCCCTAACAATCAAACATATTTTATTAGATTGCATCCAATTACAACGCATTAGAAGACCTTTGTTTCAAACTACTACCTTAAAACATCTCTTTTACAAGATATCCAACGCAGACAATTATTGATTTTTTACATGCTTCTGGTTTCTATCACCAAATATAGATAAATAATCTTAACCTAGAGAGCCTCTACATAGCCCACTCAGGTGCTGATGAGGCGTTCAACAATAACATTAACACACTAACACACACACACATGCACACACGCACCCACACGCGCACACACACACACACACTCAAGAGTTATGGCGACTTGGGCTTAGTTGGGATGACATCATTCCAAGAGAGGTGGAAGAGGTGGTACAGTGAGTTACAGTATGTCAAGTTTACGAATCTCTTGGTTTCATAGCTGTACCTCTGACATGAATTTAGAATTACTTGTCTTCTTTGATGCTTTGGAGTCTGGATTTGCTGCAGTCACATACCTGAAGATGTTGGGAGATGAAGTTGTGCAGAATTCCTTCTTGGCTTCCAAGTCACATGTTACTCCTGCTAAACAGGTGTTAACCAGCTTCAGTTCAGGGAGCAGTGATGGCAGTCAGACTGTCACACTCTTTGGCTAAAGATTATAGCAGTGAAGACGATAGTGTTCTTATAAGTGAGATCGTAAAGTCTGCGCTGCCATCTTGTGTCCTCAGAGGTCAAAGATCAAATATCTAAGATCAGATCTACTCTGCTAGTTGACATGCTGGTCATGAGTATTTTGGTCACATGGACTACATTTACATTTATAGTAATGCATGAAATCTTGTTTTTGTTTTTTTAACATCCATTTGCATAAGGTTTTAAGGTTGTTGGATATTACTTCTATGAATCTGATTCACGAATTAGCAATAAATGCCCCTGTCACAATCAGCAATCCAGGTTCTGCTATGTGTCATGCTTGAGTGATCACAGCCAAGGCAGCTGCTGCTGAGCTGCCACAGCAGCTAATCCTTGACCTAGTTTTTGTCACCTTACAGGCCTAACAGCCACAGGTGATCTGTCATTTTGCAAGGTGTCTCCCAGAGTGAGTGGACCTCACTCTTCAAATATCACACACAGTGAGAGTCCAAGGAAGACGGACTACAGCACACCAGACTACGAGACACCGGACTACAGGACACCAATCCATGGTGCAACAATCCATGGTGAAACACCCATCCTTGGTGCACAGGATAACAAGTCCATGGGGACATCCGTAGCGGTCCATGGGGACATCCGTAGCGGTCCATGGGGACATCCGTAACAGTCCATGGGGACATCTGTAACAGTCCATGGGGACAGCAGTAACAGTCCATGGGGACAGCAGTAACAACAATCCATAGTGACATTGAACATTAATGACTTTTATGCTTTATTTGCCAGACCTTATTGACTTTACCACTTTTCTTTTTCTTCTTTATTAAATTGCCGGCTTTTGTGTATGTATGTATGAAATTAAATAGTTAAAATGTATGATTGGTTGGTGTTTTCTCAAAGAGTTCTCTGCAAAACGTCCTATACCTAAATCCTTAAGTCTCACGTCCATTGGTTCGTGACAAGTGGGGGCTCATCCAGGATAAGTTCCATGGTAATTGTTTAACTTGCTTGAAGAACTCTGAGAATTCACTTGCCCTTTATTTGTACTTACATTTCTCGGACACACCTAAGCAGGTTGGCCTGAGGTTACTTGTAGTCGGTCTTCCTTGAGGCGTTACTAGCATTAACAACACATTGCCAGTATATTTAATCACACCTGCAGTAGCTGGCTTGAGAGGGCATTGTAGGTCAGAACCTGTAAATATTTGGTCATTTCAAAATTGTGGTCAATAATACTTTCAGTGCTTCCAATTCTATACCTATTGATAGTCTTGTGCGGATTCAACCATCATGGCAGAAAAGCTAGAAACACTTCTTGAAATTGCCCAAGCCTTGGAGCTCTCTGGTGAAGAGCTTAAAGCTTACCTAACTGAAGAACAAGATGGTGACAGAGACAGAAGAGCACTAAGAAGAGAAGAGTTGAAGATGCAAGAAGAACGGTTGAAGTTTGAGCAACTGAAGTTAGAACAACAAAGAGAACAAGCCGACACAAAGCTGAAGCAGGAAAAAGAAAAGCTTGACGTGAATGCGATATTGGCGAGGCAGAAGTTGGAACAAGAGAGGGGTGTTGAAGAACGGAAACTTGAATTGGAGGGACAGAGGTTGCTTATCAAACAAGCTCAAGAAGATCGACGCCTTGGAGCTTTAGGAAAAGGTAGATTGCCAACCTTTGATGAATCTAAAGATCAATTTGATGCGTATATAACTAGGTTTGAAAATTTTGCCACATTGCGTAAATGGGATCGGAAAGAAGGCTGGGTTATGCAACTCAGTCTACGTCTTACTGGCAAAGCGTTAGAGGCATATGATAGCTTGTCAGATGAACAGCAAAAAGATTATGATGCTGTCAAAGCAGCTCTGTTGAGGCGATATGCACTGACAGAGAAGAATTTCGTAAGCAGTTCTATTCTGCACTGCCTGATAGTCATGAGACCATCTCACAGTTTGGTGTCAGATTGAGTCGACTGATAACAAGGTGGTTAGAATGTGCCAAAATTCCACTCAATTTCAAAGCCCTGAAAGATCTGTTGATTCGTGAACAAATCCTTAGAAAATGCCACAATGATTTAGCTGCATTTCTGCGTGAACGTGAATTTGACTCTTTCGATGAGTTATGTATAGTGGCAGAAAAGTATATCGATGCTCATGGGGGTACAATGAGAGACATTAAGAAAAAGCAAATCACTAAACATGTGGGTAAGAAAGATGCCAAAGAAATCGAATATGCTGAAGCCAAGAGTGTTACTTGTAAGTATTGCAAGAGATCGGGACATGATGTTGCTGACTGCTGGCGTTTTCCCACATCTGATGGAAAGAAGAAATGTTTTGTCTGCGGGAGTGATGAACATCTGGTGGCTGATTGCCCAGAGAAGGTAAAAAAGACAGCTAATGTTTCTGAATTCAGTAAGTCCCAATTTGCAGGTCTAGAAGCCAACTTTTCAGAAGGCAAAGTTGATGATAAAGCAGTTACGGTGTTCCGTGATCAAGGCTGTAATGCGATGATTGTGCGTGAAGACTTGGTGCCCAAAGAGCAACGTACGGGCGAGACTTGGACATGCACACTTGCGGACGGATCTAAAAGACAATGTCCAGTGGCCAAGATTAAGGTAATGACCAATTATTTTTCAGGGGCAGTCGATGCAGCTCTGATGGCAACTCCTGTGTGTGACCTTGTTGTTGGCAATATAGAAGGAGTCACATGTGAAGTCCCAAAAACAAAGACTTGTGTTGTTTTGCAGGTAGACGAAACAGTGTATCCAAAAGAACAGATTTGTGGACAAGAATCTGGTTCCCAGTGCGAGAATGCACAGAAGGTAAGTGAAAATTTAATTGATAGTCAAAGGGCTTTTAAAGTGCCTCCTCCACAGAGAGAAAAGAAACAGGATTTACAGAAGCTTCGCAAAAAGTTTCTTGCAAGGGCAAGAAGACTCAAATGTTTACAGGTAAATGGTGTTCAAGACATAAGTCAAACTACAGGTTCCACTGCGGGCAAAGTACTGTTGGCCGCTGTTACAAGAGCCCAAAGTAGGAAGCCTCCATGTACTGTTTTACAGGTACCCCAACCAGAATTAGTTACAGGTGAAGAATTGATACAAGAACAGATCAATGATCCCTCACTTGAGAAGTTTTGGGATTTAGCTAAAAACCAAGGTGTCAAGCACACTAAGAAGGCCCAGATCACATATATCAAGTGGAGAGGACCTTACAATGTGGTCAGGAAGGTAAATGCAATAGATTATGCCATAGCAATACATGGTAAAGAAAAGACATACCATGTTAATATGCTAAAATCATATTGAACAAGACAAAAAGCTGAATCCAGTGCCGAGAAAGTTGTTGCTGGAGTATTGTGCATTACTGAAGAGAACGTGCCGGACCAAGGTGATGGTGTTGAAACATGTCCTCTGGTAGCTAAAGAAAGTGCCAAGGATGTGAAATTTTGTGATGACTTGACTGATGAACAGAAACAAGCACTAGGTCGAGTGCTGCAGAAACATGGTCAAGTACTGAGTGATTTGCCACTTTCTTACATGAATGAATCTAGCATAAAGAATGCCAGAGTATCACGTTGGTTGATGTGTTTACAAGATTGTTCGTTTCAGGTACAGTCTATCAAGGGAATAGAAAATCATATAGCAGACTGTTTAAGTCGCATTTAATAATTCTGATTGTAATTTTCAAAATTATGTTTCCATAATTTCAAAGGAGGGAAGTAATGTCACAATCAGCAATCCAGGTTCTGCTATGTGTCATGCTTGGGAGATCACAACCAAGGCAGCTGCTGCTGAGCTGCCACAGCAGCTAATCCTTGACCTAGTTTTGGTCACCTTACAGGCCTAGCAGCCACAGGTGATCTGTCATTTTGCAAGGTATCTCCCAGAGTGAGTGGACCTCACTCTTCAAATATCTCACACAGTGAGAGTCCAAGGAAGACGGACTACAGCACACCAGACTACGAGACACCGGACTACAGGACACCAATCCATGGTGCAACAATCCATGGTGAAACACCCATCCTTGGTGCACAGGATAACAAGTCCATGGGGACATCCGTAGCGGTCCATGGGGACATCTGTAACAGTCCATGGGGACAGCAGTAACAACAATCCATAGTGACATTGAACATTAATGACTTTTATGCTTTATTTGCCAGACCTTATTGACTTTACCACTTTACTTTTCTTTTTCTTCTTTATTAAATTGCCAGCTTTTGTGTATGTATGTATGAAATTAAATAGTTAAAATGTATGATTGGTTGGTGTTTTCTCAAAGAGTTCTCTGCAAATCGTCCTATACCTAAATCCTTAAGTCTCACGTCCATTGGTTCGTGACAGCCCCCTCCCCTGTACACTTTCTTTCTTTTTTTTTTTCAGTGATGTTAGGCCTATTGTAAGGATTAACTTCAAAATGCCCAAGACACAGTGTGCATTTGTGGGATGTCATAATGGATCATACAGATTAGAAAAATGGAAACAACAATTCTGTGATTTACATGACATAAACAAAGGTTGTGGCTCTTGTACCTGTGATGCACCATTTGAACTGTTCCCATATCCCACAGAAAGACAAGCAATTAATTGGTGACCTACTTTTATATCGCTATGCATTTTATCATATCATTAATTTACCTAGGCGTCCTATTGTTGGCTTGACAAGTTCCATGTCTTTTATACGCTGAGGAGTGACGGTCATAGATTGCTTCCCTGGTTGCTTCCAAACACATGAGGAGGACGTTACTGGGGCATTAATGTAACCATGCTGCCAGCAAAAATCCACCTTCAACAGTACAGCGACCATGTGGTTGCATGTACTGCCCAGACTGAAAATAGAATAAAAATAATTGCATAAAAAAAAAATTAAATAACTGCATTAGACTATTCAAAATTGAAAGAATGATGTAATGACATAAGTAAAACAAAATAAAAACTGCACTTTGCCTGCAGATAACACACCCAGCAAAACAACTACAGCATGCACTTTTAATTGTCCCTGTAGTCTTGTCAATGAGGATCCAAGTGCTGTGGGGATTGCTTGTGATCCTTTGGGAGTGCCACACCTTTGCTCTCAGGAAGCACAATTTGGACTCGTCTGAAATACAGAGAAATGGTCAGAAACTTTTACATTGATATTCACAAATTTGATGAAGCTATGTATTACAGTACATGATTTTTATGAGTGAAAGATCAAAAGCTATTATACCAGTAATTGGGTGATACATCAGCTCCATGATGAAATTACTGGCAAAATAACTAAAGGCCTTCTGTTCTTTGTAGTCAGACAGCAGTCTCTCTGTGAACTTATGATCCATAGCTGGAGAATGCCTGTCCAAGAAAACTGCTATGTCTTGGATCATTGTAGGGGGCCAGCATGACATGCCCTGTTCCTCATCTAGCCATTCATTCAGAGTGTCAGGGTGAGGGATGTCACCTTCTGATGCGTTCAGCAGCTTCTTCAGGTGGTCTCTTTTCTGAACTGCTATTTCCTCAGGTGTTGGTAAAAATGGGTACTTCAATTCCCATGAAACATATGCTCTGGCAGCTAGGACTTTCTTATAGGCCCTGTCAACTGTAGCCCATGTTTTCTTAAGAAACTTTTCAAAAGCTATCAATGTCCACCTTTCCACCAGTTCTAGTGTCAAATCTTCATCACACATGATTGCTGCATATGTAGTAACAAATGATAATACACAGCTGGTAAATAACAACACTTATCTGCTCAAAAGAAAGGTTAAAAACGTGAAACCCTGTAGAAAGTATGTACGTGACGCGAGGGTTGCGGCAATGGCGAGGGTTTGTTTATCCCACTTGACCTTTGACCTCTGAGGCCACAGCGTCACCCCACCACTTTACGATCTGGCTTATCAGATGCTATTACCATGCTGCAGTACATTACAGGAGATGACATATTTTTTTTTAATAGAAGAGCTGCATTCAGAGAATCCACAGACCTACTCCAATGGAAATATTTGCCTTCAAACATGAATCCTGCAGATGATGCTACAAGAGGATTACCTGCTCAGATAATTGTCGCCCCAACAGACTGATTCATGGTCCAGCATTTCATTGGCAGAATGAAGATCGTTGGCCACTGCAACCTGAGATTGCTCCTCAGAAGGATTCAGATGATGAGTTACGCCATACTGTTGGGGTCAGTATGTATCTGTCATGTTACTAGTACGTGTTAATGATCATTTTAGGGTAGATGGTTGAGTGTGAGTAGCAATTGTAAATCAAAATGAACAACAATGCTAAAACTGTTGAAAAACAACTTATTAATTTATTGTTATTTTCAATTAATGATGTCTTGAATATTTGTAGATTATCATGAAATTCAATTTAATTAATAAATCACTGAAGTGATGACAATAAGTAACCAAAAAGTATAATCAAATGAATAACCAAATTAAATAATCAAATCAAAGTCACTCAAAAGACTTTAACACGTTGATGGTCTGCCGTTACCCTGATGTATATTGTTGTAGTCTCTTGTAGACTTTAAATCATCACATGAATAAAGTTCTTGATGTGTAAAGTTGTAATTACTTGCAAATTGTAGGTAATCATATAAATAAATTCTGGCTTATCTGGCTGAACGGTGTCTTGCAGGTATATCAGAGTGACTGTATATGTAGCTCACTTCGAAGCAATCCAGTAGGTGAGCTGTAAAATTAGTATTATTGCATCATAATGTGCACCAAACCATGTGTCATTATATTAATTAACATGTGACAATAATATATAACATAATATTTAATTATTGCTTCTTGAATTAACTAATAAATTTCAAATTAATTATCAAATATTTTGACATCTGTGACCTTTACAACTATCAAAGTTTCAGTAAACACTCTACCTTAGACACTGCTAATTTCTTTTACTGAGCTTATAACAATAACATTGCTATTCCAATTAGCAAGTCTAAATTAAGTCTGCTACCTTAAGACTGCTTAAGACTTTAAATACATTGAAATTTAGTTACAACTTAAATTATTTATAGAAACACCAAATATGCTGTAAATGCACATAACTAATACTTTTAACAATTGTGAAATATTTTAAAGGGTTACTTACATGGTGATATAACTCGAAAAACTAAAGGTTCACTTGAAATGGAGGAGTGCCAACTAAGCTCCTTTCCCTTCAAAGGCTGTGATCAAAGTGCACTGAACAGGTGCTTGTTATGCTTGACTAAACAATGAAAGTGGACTAATAACTAGGTGGCCCCACTTATAAGAGCTTATAGCTAGTGGCTCCATCATTTGTATAAAACTACACTATCTTGACTCTGACAGTATCATTGATCCGAAGAAGTTCTCGTTATCATTTAAGTTGTTACGTCACACGGCATGGGTTCTGCAAGCTGTATGAAATTTCCTTGCCAGAGCACACGATAGCTTCCTTACAACCATGTTTCTGGCCAGTAAAGTGTCGCCAAATGGTAAAGAAGACAATTAATGATTGCAGTTGTTCCCCTAATGGCTGATCTTCCATGACAATGCATCTCAGGCTTCACCAGACCTTTTGAGTGTGAACCACCATGCACTGGCAGTACAGTATCTGATACTAGGTATTTCTAAGATACTGAACAAATTCAATAACTAATTGCAAAACTAGGGTTTTTTTTTTTAAATTCAATAACTATCCTTTGTAAGGTGCTGGGTTTAGAGAGCAAGATTTGGTGTGCCTAGAATGATCCAGAATCTATTTAAATCATTGTTTTAACTGAAAAAAAATTATTTTAAAGGTCTGACTCGCATTATCTCATCAATTCATTTGCCAAAACAGAACAGTGCGTGGTTTTTCATAAATATTTTTTGTGAACAAGGAAGCTTTGACTTTAAAATTTCTGATAACTGTTATCTTCATGATAATTATGAGGTTGCAGTTAAACAAACATCATGATAGATTCATGAGACTGTCCCAACTTCAGGACAGTTTTGATTCGTGGACTGTGCTTTGAAGCAGGATCTTTTAGTAGGATATTCATATATTGATTGCAGTATCAATGAAACAAATGATATCAATTAAGATTGGTGCTGAGTTCCGCTTTCCTCATTTGGATTAATGCACATTATTATGTCTGTGTATCTGTGGTTCTGCTGCCATTGTCCCATAAGTGTGCAGATAACTGTGCAGTTGACTGAATACTGATTCACACTTGTCAAGCATGCGCAGTCTGTCCATTTAATAGACTCATACTTGTCAAGCAGATTGACATCAGTCAAGAGACCTTATCCACCATGACCTTGATATTCATAACCTGGTTGGTGTTCATGGCCAGCCAAGGTAAGCTTCTCTCAATGCAAAAACTACTCTGACAAACAGCTAGACAGAAAGACAGACAGCTGGACAGCTGGACAGCTGGACAGACAGAAAATTGTATATTCTTTTATATTTACATAATACATAATTGTATATTCTTTTTTTTTTACATTCATAACATAGTGTTTACAATTAAATGTTTCAATAATATTGTAGAATATTTCAGCATAACGAATTCACTATACATCAGAAAAAAAAATGGGGAGACTCTCCGAAGGCACCAATGTACAGCTGCTAGACAATTGTTTACCCTTGTGGGCTGATGTCACCTACTTGTCTCAATTTATGCAGCAAAATCACCTGATGAATAATTCTGATTTATTCTATTGGTTGCATAACATAACAATTTTTTAAGTGCATGTTTCGTTATATTTTATAAAAATAAAAAAAAATGTCTTAGTATAACATGAAATACCGTTGATTCTGTGAAAAAAAAAAACATTTTTTTATCTTTAATACTAATATGAAAGTTATTATATGCTATTGGAATTCGGTACCTTATGGAAGTTTTAACAAAAGAATGTCTAGTTTGAACTAAATGATGCCTGGAGTTTTAGTTAAACTTTGAAGAAAATAAGAGGGTAATTTATTATTAACATATTTATAACAGAACTTGTGGCCATGCACATAGGTCTTGAATCTTTAAAAGTTCTAAATTCTTAAAGATGGGCTCAGTGTGAGCATTATACTGCATTTTCATGACAACCCTTACTGCCCTCCTTTGCATTTTTTGTATTTTTTTTGTACTCTGAACCCCAAACAAGTAACCTGTAATTTAGATATGGCATTATTAAAGACTTATAAATTGTCAAGAGAGTAAAGCTTGGTAAGAAATGCTTGAATGTGTTCATTACTGCCATGACTTTTTATATTTTACATGAAATTTTCAAAATATGCCCTTTCCAGTTCAAATGCTTATCCTCTAGATTACTATCATCATCTAAATTAGACAATTTATTTAAAGTTTCAGAGACAGTCGTGTCCTCAGCATAACAAGAATATTCTTTCAAAAAAAGAATAGATACCTGGTGTTGTGTGTAGAATGCCAGCAGCACTAGGCCTACAATGTAAACACTTTTAAAATTAATACATCCACCTCCCTGCCTACACTGCCTATGCTGCTGCGTTGACAAATATTTTGTCAAAACCCAGAGGGTTCGTTCGCTTAAATATACCTGGTCTGTCATAGAACATAGTATGATAGTTCAATACTTGATAAAAGCCTAGGCCCAGGTATACAAATTGGGGTAGAATAAATTAATAGCTGATGTGACTGATGTGAAATCTACACTATATTTGATTGGAGTGGACCATCATCTATTTAATGGGATTTTATAGTTCATCAAGTAGGGTTTCGAAGTCTACTGTGGACGTTCATAATTCATTATAGGATACATCTCTCATGTTGCAGTTGTGGGTAGCTATACCCCTGAGTCAACACTGGATGATATGGCTGGTGTCACTGATGCCCTGCAGCAGAATTCATTTGACAAGACAGTTTCAGAAATTAACTCAACATTAACCACAAGAAATGCAGGTCAGAGTATTTTAAGCACACTAAGATCCATAAAAAATGACCAATTGTTTTTTGGGACATAATTTGCCATATAAATGGCATAGAGCAGCCCAAAATGACCAGTAGCAACAACCAAATAACCACAATTTTGCTATATTCTCCACGATAACTTCTGCTGCTTTTCTGCAACCTTCAACAGGAAGCCATAATGAAGAGATAATGGCAAAAAATTATCATTGGAAATAGGAAACTTGAATTGGTACTAAGATGGCTTTTTATGGGAAAGAAAGTGGGGGTTTGACTTACTATAGTAACATTTCTGTCCATATTGTGCTACCCCAAGCTTTTTATGATAAAATATGACTGAAAAAACAAATAAACATTCAGTATGGATCCTATTTTAAGCCGTTTCTCAGACATTAGTCGACCTTTTAGCCAAAGTGGGTGATTCCAAAGCGATGACCAGTTGACATATTATCTGCCACATACAGTAAAATTAGGGTGGGTGGGTGGATTTAGGGCTTTACGTCCTGTATTTCTGCACCAGTTGGGCTAATTAGGACAGGCAGAGACCATGGCAATGAGACGAAGGATGAAACAGCCATCCAATTTAGGCTCGACCGGGACCCAGCGGTTGGAAGCCCAGAGCGCTACCTCTGAGCTAGGCCCCCGCCCCAGTAAAATTAGGGAAAACTACAAGATATTTTTTAAATAACAGCATTTTCAGACACTAATTTATTTCGACTAGCTTGCTATTTATATTTTTTCTTTTTTTTTTTCACCTGGATGTAAAAGACAAAGCCAATGTTACACTTCGCTTCTGACAATGACCTTGGCTATTTGCAAATGTCTGCTTTTGTAATGATACTGCAAAGATTTTAAATTACGCACTTCTATTGTTAAATCCACAATTAAAAATTATAACTCTGTTAGAAATTGTAGTTTGATATGTTTAAAAGACACTTTAGGCATTGCTGTACACTGTTATGTTAATTTCACAATGTCTGCAGTTTGAAACTGTTGAATATCTCACAACAGACAAATTATAAAGTTTGACCTAAATACTTAAGATGTGGTAATCAACAAATCAGTATATATATGTGTTTCAAATACCCGAGTACCAAATAATAATTAAAAAAATTTAAACTCATCTGACACCTTCTCTTATACATGGCCCCAGTGGGTTTTGAACCTACAACCTACCTACCTGCCTAAGAACCTATGCTAAACTCCAACACCCTAACCTACTTTGCCACCCAGCCACATGGGGTTTATGACTTGTCTTGGCATGATGATCGATACAGATAATAATGGCAAAGCTGTCCCCTACCTTAATTACACGATTTGTCACAATCAAGCCTGAATTCCATTTTGTGATTATAAAAGAAGCCCCTAATATAGGACTGATATGCCATATTTTGGAGAATAAATGCTTAAAGAATTATGATTATTTTATAAAACTTATCCTCCCCACACTGGGATCAAGGATGACAAAACTTTGCCAAAAGGACTTGAACCCACTACTACCACATCGAAAGGCAGGAGTTTAACTAAATGGACTATCCGGCCCTTGCTCATTGCACTATACATGCAGTATTGACACTACTACCAATGATTATTCCAAGCTATATAATTAATCTAAATCAAACAAAACACTTCCATGGCATAATGAAACGGAAAATGTCCCCTCCGGGAATAGAACATCGGTTCTCTAGCTATTGAAAATGGTCTAACATGGTTTTAATTTGTCAAATGCCTTTTGGCAGGGCTCATCTTAGACAAACTTCTCGTTTTTCTTGAGAAGATTAGTAAGAGGCAAAGCTACATCTGCAAAGTTTTTTTGCATAAATTACAGTAGTATTTTACCATTCCCAAAAATCGCCTCAAAGCTTTCTTTAAAAGTCTTGACCAGACACAATGATATCCTTAATTTCTAAATCAAAAAACTTTTAACATCTGCTCTTATCCAATGCCATTTTGACTACACCTCAACTGCCTGGTTCTTTAACCTCAATAAACAACTTGAAAGAAAACTTCAAATAGCCCAAAACAAAATGGTCAGATTCATTTTAAATCTTCATGCAAGATCACATATTGGGCAAACTGAACTCGATAGAGTTGGACTATGATCCGTCCAAGACAGGGCCAGGCAGCTGATGCTACATCACATGTTTAATGTAGACAATGGCACTGTCTACACAGCCGTCCACTTCAGCTTCTTTACAGCCTTGACACTGCCCCACCACGTATGAGCAGGAGTGAGCAAGTGTGGATGGCGAGTACCTACGGACATACGTAGAACATACGTAGAATGCTCGCCGAGTGACTCCCGAGCGAGTTACGTAATTAATGTAAACAATTCACTTGTAGAACGTCCGCAAAAGTTTTAAACATGTTTTAAATTTTTTGCCCTCTCCATGTTTGGTCACGGGTGATTGACTACTACTTAGAGCATTCTACATATAACCCAGAGTTTCCGTAGACCGCTCGGCGAGTGAATCACGCATGGCCAAGGATGAGCAAGAGTAAACAAAATTTTCCCTAGCTAGTCAAGCCTGTTTACAACACTATGCAATATGGTTTCAGGTATATTATGTATCAAGGTGCTATGATTTGGAATTCTTTACCTGTTGAAGTAAAAGAAGTAGCTAAGTTTACAGATTTGCTAAGACTTAACAGTTCCTTGGAAAGTTGTAATTGTGGATCATGCATAGTCTGTCAGTAAGATAATTTATGATCATTGTAAAGTTCAGTCATAATCTCATTCTAATCATCTGTATATATATTTTCATTTTGTTATTTTATCAGTCGGCTAAAAGCTTTATAGCTTATGTTTTACTGTTTGTTTTACACCTCCGACTATAAATAAAGTTTTATCTTATCTTATCTTATCTAATATATATGTGATAAGAATCAACAAAACTGGTTAAATAAACCAAATATAGTTGTAAGGTCAGCTAATGTTCGGTTCTTTCTTGAAGGCTAACAAAACAAGTCAAAATAATTAGATGACAAATATTTATATTAGGATTGATAAGTTACTTGAGGTAACAAATGCAAAAGCAAATTATGATAAGACAACTTGAATATCATTTCTAAATAACAGTTGATGTTCAGTCGTACCTTTCTTACAAATTGTGTTCTTTTTATCCGAGCATTGTGCATCATTCCATTGTCCACCCGAATCTATCATTATACAATTTTCTCCGGAATCACTTGGTTCTTACTCCTTCCAGTTGAAATAAATAATTTCATCTCCATCTGTCAAAAAATTATAATATTTAAAAAAAGATAGATTACAAAAATTCATGGAAGGACGATGTCACCAATGTTATAAGACTTATTCATACTTATTGACAGTGTGAGACTTAAATAAAATATCTATCTATGTGTACTTGTAAAGGCAACTGTACAGAATATGTCTGTACATAAATGTGCTTGATAAATAATAACAGTCAGACTCGGGGTGGTCCAGATTGGCCAAAGTCATCAAAAATTGTCACCCCAACAAACACAATTAAACACCCTAATTGGCCAATTTCGATGACCCTGACCAATCTGGGTGACCCCGAGTGTATTTGGTTGGTTTTCATGCAGTTGTCTTTGATATCATACCCGCCCATCTCCAAACTCTTCTTCTCACACCTATGAAGTACTCATAGTTTCCTCTAAGATCAAGTTGATTTGTCATCTCTGTGAAATTCTCTCCACGATTGTAGTGAAACAAATCTCCTCCGTGGTCTTTGCACCAGGACCGAGCTTCAAACCATTTTGCTTTAAACTTCGACACAAAAAATTGTGAAATTCCCTTCCAACCACCTGGAAGTAACACAGGTGCAATGCATACAGTGGTCTGAGTGGTGACAATTTTGTGGCTAGTTTGGACAGACAGCACTTTGTTGGACAGAACGTTATGGAAACTTTTGTCCAAGGCTGTATTTCAATTCACATGTTTAGCAGAAGGTCCATCTCATAAATAAATATGAAAGAAAATATAGCCAAACTTACTCAAGCGACAAATGAACAAATGTCTTTTATGACATTGACACTTGATTGATGAGTCCTGGTCCTTGCTGATTAGTCCACATTCATTTAGTGCAGTTGAATCATTTTCTATGGAAGGAAAGCAAAAGGGGACAACACAAGGAAATTATTGCCATAAGTCAATTTTTATTTTAAATGATAAAAACCAATAAAGAATACTCATTTTACATCAATGTAATTGCCGATTGACAATATGTTGTCTGACTTTGCATGACATACACAGCTCAGGTTGTGATGGACTTAAGGACAGGACCTGCACCATTTCCCAACCATGAAGAATGTCAAGCTGGTTATCTATGCACTGTTTGATGTTGTTTTAAAATTGACTCTTACAAATCATTTGTATCTAAGATACGAACCACATCAACTCAAAATCAAAACTGCCTCAGCCAATGTCGGCCAATATTGGTCCCAAATCAACCTGCTATCTTCGTATGAATATGAATACATGTCACTAAATGTAAGAGTAAGCATATATTTAAGATCAACCTGTGATGTCCATGTTTTAGTTAAGACAAAAAAATTAAAATAAAAAAATTCAATTACCTAGCCTGTCTTACATCTATTTACAGTTGGATTCAAGTACAACATAACTATAGAATTCACATTTCAACAAACCGTTTAATTACATTTGTAAATAACCTACTATGTTTTCCGGAGGCAACCACTGCATAGTTCCCATTCAGTTGAACGCCATTGACCTTTAAAGTCAGGTTTTTCAAATCAGTAGCATTTCCACCCAACCATGATGCATCTGATCTTTCTCTTGGCAGTTATTCTAAGCAGCTAAACTTCTTTGGGCAGCTTAGCCATATGGGTCAATCCATATGAATTCACCATAGGCTCCCCAGGTCACCATCTCCAAAAAATTATAAAAACATACCAGTTGTAGAACTATATAATTAATGGAAAAATCCAAAATTTCAGGTCTCCAGTGTCAATGGTTTAGAAGATAGAGCAATTTGAAATTTTATTAATATTTTGCTGAAAAGCCAAACGGCATGAACTTCCAAGTTCAGATGTCCATATCTCTCTTATTTTTCATAATGTAGGCATGAAATTGTGTACCTAAGGTGAAGGAATTGTATTGAATTCATTTATGCTGTTAAATTAGGGCTACTGGTGATATTTTTCAAGCTGTAATGCTCTGAAAAAGGGCGAAAATGAGAAAAGTTGCAAAACAAGACTTAATTTTTTGCAGGTCTGTGTGGAATCTATGCAAGAATAAGAGCTCATATTTATTTTCTTGCTTCTTATGGTTCACCTGCACATATATGAATGGCCAAAACCACCACATTTGCAAAAAGATGGAAGCCAGAGTAGTTTTAAAAAGACAAATAATATACACGATTGTGAAAAAAGCCCTTTATTCTAATGTAATTTTGACCAACAAGAGAGTTCACCATCACTTCCATATTTTTTCCCCAATATCACACACATCTAGTGATCCTCTGGTTAAAACATCATCTTGGTGGTCAGATTCCTTCATACTTTTCTGAATTTTTTAAAAATCGATCTTTATATATTAAAAAATAATAATAATAAAAATTTGATTTCTTAATATTTGCATGAAGTTTTGAACAGTTAAATTAATCTATTCATTTGAAAAAAACACACTCTAACATTTAAAGTATATATGATGCTATATTGATTACATAATCATCAAATGTTACAAACAAAAGGTATTGGGGAAAAAGCAAATGCATGGTTAATGATGGCCTAATCTTGCAAAGCTTGTCTAATTTTACATGTATCTGACACAATTAATGCAATACCACAATAAATCTGTTGAGACTTGATAATCTTCATCAAGAATCACAATTGTTCAGTGATCATAAAGTCTAAGCAACACAACTTGTGAATTGGGTAGCTAAAGTGGATCATCTCGGAAAGTGTGCTGTTGGCCAAAAACTGAATAGTGGATGTCATGAGACAACATACACAGGTAAAGTTGGTTTTCTTCAATTTAGCCAATTGGGTAAGGAAGAAAAATCGCTTTTGCAATGGAGATGTGAAGCATCATTTAAAGAAATGGATACACTTTGTTTTCATCATGAAAAAATTTTCCTGTCAAGATATGAAAGTTTGCAATTTTACTGTGCTAATCCATGGATGGTTCACAAAAAGAAAATCAAAAGTATGTTGAATTTTTGTAACTTTTAATTCACAACCATTTCAAGCTGAATTTCTGCAGTCTTACTACGGTGACATACGATTCTAGTACAGTATGCTGGCTATGGAAAATAATACATGATCAATGAGTGAATTTCCTTACCACCATGTTTTTATTGTTTTACCTACATGGATTTTTTGTTTTCACAGAATCACTACGCTCCATAGACACAGAAACAGACAAAGAAATGAATTTAAAACCAGGCCAGAAGTTATGTCCAGAATGTCGCTAAGTCGATTCAAGTTCCTGTGAACAGGATTTGTCACAACCAAGTACAAGCGAGGAATCACTTGATCAAGTGTTTCAGGCAGAAGGTGTTCTTCGTGAGGATCTCAATGCCAGTGCTTCTGCTTTAGACTGTTCACCTCTCAAACCTGTTAGCTCCAGAGACAAAGCAGGTTACATAAAGAGAAAAGTCAAGTCCATGGAGAGTGCAACCAAAGAAATATTTTTCAAATTATTAGATGTTTCACAAGATAAAGTTGAATCAGAAATGAAAGAGTGTACCAAATGTAAAGATTTTGATCTTTTAGTAGACTTGCTGGCACAAAAATGCATAGTGTCTAACAGGACAGAAAAAATTAAACCTCCGACGTTAGTTCCAGACAGCTGGACTTACAAGCAAATTACAGATAAATTCAAAGTGAGTGAATATGCAGTCAAGTGTGCCAGGAAGTTGAAAAGGGAGAAGGGAATATTAGCTGAACCTGCAAAGAAAACTGGTCATCCATTGAGTTTGCATGTCATCCAAAAAGTTGTTAGTATGTATGAGAATGATGAGTTTTCCCGACTTTGTCCAGGTAAAAAAGATTATGTGTCTGTACATATAAATGGAGAAAAGGTACAAAAACAGAAACAACTACTTTTAGTCAATCTGAATGAACTTTACTCTAATTTTAAGGAAAACAATCCAGACAAAATCAGTTTCTCGAAATTTTGCGAGCTGAGACCGAAATGGTGTATCCCAGTTGGCCCTAATGGCACCCACGCAGTCTGTGTATGCCAACAGAAAGTCTGACAATTAAGCAAAATATGCTCTCAAAATATGCTAAGAATGTACAGGAGAACTTCTTTTTAAGCAAGACATCTGCCACCAAACTAGTACCAAATCTGTACAACAAGTCCAAGTATGTTTTACACTACAGAAATCTGAAACTTTACATGCCTTTAGGTCTAAAATCGACTAAGGTTCACAGAGTGCTTGAATTTTTTCAATCTCCATGGCTGAAAACCTACATAGATTTCAACACCACAAAAAGAAAACAAGCAACAAATGATTTTGAAAAATACTTTTTTAAACTGATGAACAATGCTGTTTTTGGAAAAACAATGGAAAATTTGAGGAAAAGAGTTGATGTGAAACTTGTCAATACAAAGAAAAAAAATGCAAAGACTGACTGACAAGTCTAATTTCAAAACTTTAAATTTTTTTACGAAAGTCTTGTTGGTGTTGAAATGAAGAAAGTGAAACTTCTGCTGAATAGGCCTATATTTGTAGGGTTTTCCATCTTGGACTTATCCAAATGTCTTATGTACAACTTTTACTACAATCATCTGAAGGCCAAGTATGGTGATGCTGTAAAATTGTTGTTCACAGACACTAACAGTCTGTGTTCTTGTCAATACTACAGATATCTATAAAGACATGAAGACATCAAGCGACCAGTATGATTTCAGTGGATACAGTGGATACAGTGCAAACCACATATGCTTCAGTGAGCAGAATAAGAAAATTGGTGTCTTTAAGGATGAGTGCAATGGCTTTGCTCCTTCATCTTATGTAGGACTACGTGCTAAAATGTATAGCTTGAAGTATGGCGATACAGAGAAGATAGTCGCAAAAGGTGTTAAAAAATATGTAATCAAAAGTCAATTGCAGCATACTAGTTTCAAAGAATGTTAGTTCTCCTGTAAAGCGCAGATGCATTCAATGAACAGGATTCGTTTATATCATCATAATCTATTCACTATCACTCAAAGCAAGCGTACATTGTCTCCTTTTGATGACAAAGTGTGTGTGTGTGAGTTATTGTTTAACGCCTCATCAGCACCTGAGTGGGCTATGTAGAGGCTCTCTAGGTTAAGATTGATTAACTATATTTGGTAGTAGAAACCAGAAGCATATAAAAAATCAATAATTGTCTGGGTTGGATATCTGGTAAAGAGATGTTGTAAGGTATTAGCTTGAAACAAAGGTCTTCTAAAGCGTTGTAAGTGGCTGCAATCTAATAAAATATGTTTGATTGTTAGGGGGCACCGACAACTCTGGCATACCGGTGCCGGTTCATTGACTAAAAGGTGTAAATGTGTAAGTCTTGAATGTCCTATGAGGCATCTGTGATATATTCCTTGATCTTTGCGAGTATTGAACCTACTAGGTATTTTATTTTGAATGCAAGGTAAGATTGAATGCAACTTGTTGTTATTACATTCATTCCATTGTCTTTGCCAGCAAGACATGATAAAAGATTTTATAGTCATTTTAAAATCAATGTATGGTATGGTAAAATCAGTTATCTCTTTTGTAAGAGCCCTTTTTGCTGCCATGTCTGCTTTTTCATTCCCTTCAATGCCAGCGTGTCCAGGAATCCAGCAGAATACTATGTCTTTGTATTCGTGAAGATAGAAATACTTAATCAGAACATCTAAGATCCCAGGGTTATCAAGTTGTTTATTTTGGATTGCTTGAAGAGCAGATTTTGAATCAGATGTAGGAAGGATCCGATGAAAACTGGAAGGCGACCTCGAAGCCCTAAGTCGTGAAGATCTTTCATTATTCCATATT
Source organism: Alitta virens (assembly GCA_932294295.1). Classification (NCBI taxonomy): domain Eukaryota; kingdom Metazoa; phylum Annelida; class Polychaeta; order Phyllodocida; family Nereididae; genus Alitta; species Alitta virens. The sequence continues at coordinate 11,396,924 of OW028581.1, forward strand.
TCCATGTAGTGTCATAAGCTTTTTCTAGGTCAAAGAATATGGCTACTACGTGTTCTCTGTTAATGAAAGCATCTCTAACATAAGTTTCCAGTCTGACTAAATGATCTAATGTGCTCCTGTGACGGTGAAATCCAGATTGGAACTCTGTAATAAGCTGGTTCGACTCCAGGAACCAAACCAGTCTATCAGTAACAATTCGTTCCATTGTCTTACATAGACAACTGGTTAAAGCTATTGGTCGATAATTCGTAGGATCACTATGATCCTTCCCCGGCTTGGGAATTGGGATGACCGTGGCTTGTTTCCACAGGGATGGAAGACATCCATTCTTCCAAATTTGATTAAAGATATACAGTAATGTTTTTAAAGAGGATTGAGGTAGGTGTTTTAAGATTTGATAATGTATATTATCAGGACCTGGTGCAGAGTCAGTCGCTTTTAAGATGGCCTTCTGAAGTTCTTCTAAGGTGATGTAGGAGTTATAATCTTCGCTGTTATCAGACTGTATACTTAGGGTTAATCTCTCAGCTTGAGCCTTATAACATTGAAATTCTCTCGTATAGTTCTCCGATGAGGAGTTGTACGCAAACTGTTCTCCTAACCCGTTTGATATTTGTTCTGGTGAGGAGAGATGTTCTCCATTCACTTCTAGAATGCTTACATGCGAAGCTAGGTTCTTTCCTTCAATCTTCTTAATCATTTTCCAGACTTTATTGCTAGGAGTTCTTTCAGTGAGTCTGGAGACATAGTCTCTCCAGCAACTACGTTTTTTTTGCCTGACAATTCTACGCGCTTTGGCTTTCAGGCACTTAAAATTATTCAGATTGTTGATGGTCGGCTGTGATTTAAAAATTCTGAGGGCTTTCTTACGGTTTTTAATAGCTTCTCTTACTTCGTCGTCAAACCAGGGTCTTGCACTTCGTTTAGAATTATTTTTTGTCATCGGTATTGTTTTATTGGCTATATCAGTAATATCATCAGTAAAATCTTCAACGAGATTATTACAATTCCTATAATGAGACATAGTAATTGTTTCTAAGCAGTGCTTTTCGAAGGAGGTCCAATCCGCTTTATGCAACTTCCATCGGAGTTGACCCACTTCTCTTGTACCTTCTACGTTTTGTAGGACAATAGGAAAGTGATCACTGCCGTGAGTGTCCTCTAATACTCTCCATTCAAATTCCAGAAATAACGCTGGATCACATATACTAAGGTCTATCGCTGAAAATGTTCCATGACCTGGGTGAAGATATGTAGGTGAACCATCATTGAACAAGCAAAGGGTGTGGTCATTGAGAAAATCTTCAATGGTTTTTCCTTTGTTGTTGTGGGAAGTGCTTCCCCACAATTGGTTATGGCTGTTAAAATCTCCTAGGATAAGACACGGTTCAGGAAGTTGATTGTAAAGGTTATGCAAATCACTGGCTGTAAGGTGAAAGGGTGGAGGAATATATAAGGAACATATGGTGAATGTTTTATTCAGGTTCAGACGAACTGCTGTAGCCTGAAGGTTAGTGTTAAGAGCAATATGGGTATGAATGATGCCATTTTTAACTAAAATTGATGAGCCACCAGTGGCTCTATCATGGGCAATATTGCCATATGTATTATACATATGATAGTTTCTCAGTTTAAAACTATTTTGAGGTTTCAGAAATGTTTCCTGTAGACAGAAAACACTAGGGTTTAAGTCTTGGACCATGCAACCTATTTCATCGAAGTTGGCTCTGAAACCTCGACAGTTCCACTGAATGATACTGTCCATGAATTAGTTAAAAGAGTTTAATATTATCATAGTAAAATCTGTAGTGCATGGTATGAATTTGTATGAATATTCACTTTTTCTTCAAAGTCGCTGCCTCTTTTGGTGTTAAGATCTTTTTGGGGACCCCACCATGCTTAGATGGTGGTCTTATGAAGCTCAGTGCACTAGATTTTTCTAGTGTTTTTCTGATGAGGGGGGGTCTTTTGGGAACAATTGATCTTTTATCAATTGCCCCCTCCCGTTGAGGCCTAGGGATGGTGGTAGTCCCTGCCTCCTCTTCCATCGGCTGGTGTATCTCTTCCGACTCAACGCCGGAAGGTGCACCCTGTGAGGGTACACAAAGTTGTGACGCACTAACTGATGGAGCTACTAGATGTCCTTTTCCGACATCTATAGCATGCTGCTTTATTCTTGCGAGGTGATCGTCTGCCTGTGAAGTCTTAGATTCTGGTTTATGTTTCTGCAAGCTTTGCCCTGCCTTGGAATAATTATAATTAGGATCTAGGTCAATCCTTCGCCTGGGCGATGATCTGGGTGAAGGAGATCTAGGTCCAGCCATCTGAGACAGGACTGAGGCATAGCTTGCCCCAGCAGCCTGTTCAGCTATACGGCGTGCTTGGGGAAAGGAGATATCCTTGGTGGTCTTTAACTTCAAGATCTCTTTCTCTAGCTGCCATTTGGGACAGCCACGGTGATAGGCTGGCCCATCACCTCCACAATTAACACAATACGATGTATTCGTACATGGTGAGTCACGGGAATGGGTGTGTTCCCGTGACCCACAATTGGCGCAGGTTGGTTTGGCGCGGCAGGAGCCGCTAAAATGGCCAAATCGCTGGCAATTATAACATCGTTTTGGGTTCGGGATGTAGGGACGTACCCTACACCACTCGAACCCAATGCTGACCTTGTCAGGCAACACTGTGCCATCAAAGGTCAGAGTTAGTAGCTGTCGTGAATATCTTGGGGGCTGGTGATGAATGTGGATGACATTGTAGTCATCCAGCCAGTCCCTCAGTTCGTCATCGGAGCCGAGACTGCTCTCATGCGATGTTACAACTCCCTTGCAGGAGTTGAAAAACCGATGGGGCTCCACCTTAACAGGGGCACCCGCAAAGGCCTCCAACCCCAGCAATCTCAGGGACTGGTCCCTGTGGGCAACCTGCACCAGCAAGGACGTATTGCTTAAACGTCTTGTATTTTCAACAAAACCAATGCTTTCCTTAATTGTTCTGCATATTGTTATGGCTGAAAGTCGGGAAAACCCAGCATCACTGCCAGTAACAACAAGAAACTTTGGCCAAGGCTTAGATGTATCTGAATTATTTGAACTTTGATTTGCGTCATCTAATGATGGACGCAAACGTTTACCAAATCTGGAACCAGTAGCCAATTTTTCGACCTCAGCCTGGTTTACTGCTGAGGGACGCGCACCTTGTTCACCCGGGGGACGTGCGAGCCGGTCTGAAATTGTCGAATTGTCGATTCGGACATATTCATTTTTGTTTCCCCTGTATGGTAGGGGACACACCCTCCTGTAAAGCTGGAGCAGCTTGTGCAATGCGCACGGTCCTGTTTTAGCCACTGGGGATAGAGGACTTCACCCCAAGTGTTTCCACCCTCGCCGCGTGGAGGCCCAGGACCTTCGAGGGCCTTTTGATGACAAAAGATATATTCTGGTATCTCTAGTTTGGCGTATGGACACTATAAAATTCCTTCAGCCTAGCAGTTAAAAATGTTGTTGGTGTTCAGATCCTGCTGAAGTCTTGAACAAGGTTATTGATATCAAGAAGGTGGCAACTACTCTGGGTGTTAAATCTTGTAAAAACCCTGGTCAGTTTACACATTTTACAGGGTGTAACAGTGTGCTTTGCTGGCTAATGGCAGATTCAGTGCATTGAAACTACTGACCATGAACAAGGATGCCTTCAAAGCCTTTGTGGAACTTTAGTCCAGTAGAACTTTGTCAAAAAGTAGGGTAACATGGAGTATGGCAGCAATTTTTTTGTTAATATTGGGTAATTTGAGGGTGCTGATTCCAAATCTGACGGGTGCCACTTCGGCATCCTTGAGAATTTTGAGATATTCACAAAAACAGTTGCCATGGTAATGAAAATGTGCACATTCAATATTCCACAGGAATTTTGAATTAGCAAGATTACTATAATACATAGCTACAACTAATGTTACAAAATCAATAGCCAGGGATACAGGAATGCAAATATGGTAAAAACTTTGGAGGTCAAAGGTCAAGGTACTCGATGGAATTATGCCAAATATGGGAATTACTCCAATTTTCTGTCATTTCAAGGATAAACTATGTCACAGCTTTCACAATGTGACAGAATACCAGGCAAATGGCATAATATATGAAAGCTTATGAAGAGTACTTTCTTATGACACCTTATTTTTGGTATCCATGGCAACCAAAAGTCTGCTCTGACTGCCCCGTTACCAAACTTACATTTCACTCAGGGAAGCGACATTTACCAGTAAAGTCAAATTTATTTACCCATATTGTAAAAGATTATGTCCCAAGTAAACATTTTGAACAGCACTTTGTTAATGACTTTACGCAGGGTAATGACCTAGCTGTCAAAGGTCAAGGTCCGTAATGGAATTATGCCAAATATGGATTTTACTCAAGGATGAAACAGCCATCCAACTTAGGCTCGACCGGGAATCGAACCCGGGACCCAGCAGTTGGAAGCCCAGAGCGCTACCTCTGAGCTAGGCCCCGCCCTAAAATGATGTCATAGGACCATTGTTTACTTTGTGATGTCATAGGACCATTTTTTACTTTGTGAAGTCATCATTCCATTGCTTTTCATTTGATGTAGCCAAAATTAATGTACTACCGGGATTGTTACCGAACCTTTACTGCTGAGAGAAATCTTACATACGCCATCCCAAGAAAGAAAACCATTGCAAGTGATATTGACAATGCTTTACACAGTGTATATCTTGCCATTCTTAACGAACCTAAGGTTTGGACTGTGTAATATATATTATCCACATTCATCAGACAATCACATGCAATAGGACAGCCGTACAAAACGTGCCAGACTAATTAGCAAACTAAAAGAAAATTATGGTAATAAAAAATCACCATGAGCATCAGTGGGTGTGCCAGCTTGTTTCGCCTTCGGAGTCATATACCCCAGCAACTGAAGCTTGTTGAGGCAGATGATAGAGACAGCGTTTCAGATGTCATTGATCTAATTTCTGAAGAAGTAAAGCAGAAAGAGAAGAAAGTGTCATATGCACTAGAAACCTTTAACTTGGAAGCTGCTGTGGAAGACACAAGTAGAACATTTTGCGACTGGTTAGTGGTCTTGTGTCATCTGGGGTCACTACCAGATCATCATTAAGCTTGTCACGGTCTATCCAATCACAAATGACAAACTCGTTCAACCAAACGACACTGGGGTTAGCCATTAAACTTCACCACCAGTATGGATCTCGTGAGCTCATTGACACTCTTAACCACAGTGGCTACATTTGCTCTTATGATGAAGTTCTACGTTTTCACAAGTCAGCCGCAAAAGCAACTGCTGAAGATTCAAGCAGTTATGATGGACTGCTGAAAGGGAATGGGCTACTTAGTGCATGGTTTGATAATTGCATGGATGTTGAATTTGTGCAGAGTGCAGACCAGAGTAAGATATCAAAATCACTATGTAATATAGTTAGTTAGTTAGTGTTATTGTTTAACGCCTCATCAGCACCTGAGTGGGCTATGTAGAGGCTCTCTAGGGTAAGATTGATCATCCATAGTTGGTAGTAGAAACCAGAAGCATGCAAAAAATCAATAAGTGTCTGCGTTGGATAGCTGGAGCAGCTTGTGCAATGCGCACTGTCCTGTTTTATCCACTGGGGATAGAGGACTTCACCCCAAGTGTTTCCACCCTCGCCGCGTGGAGGCCAAGGACCTTAGAGGGCTATGTAATATAGTTAATAAATGCAATTTTTTGTTTGTTATATCAATAATACTAAGAATTTGATGAAACTAATGCATGCAATGAGAACTACTCAGTTTGGTACAAAAAGTTGAGTGTGTGTGTGTGTGTGATTCGGGCTTTACGTCCTGTATTTCTGCACCAGTTGGGCTAATTAGGACAGGCAGATCCATGGCAATGAGACGAAGGATGAAACAGCCATCCAACTTAGGCTCGACCGGGACCCAGCGGTTGGAAGCCCAGAGCGCTACCTCTGAGCTAGGCCCCTGCCCCAGTAAAATTAGGGAAAACTACCAAGATATTTTTTAAATAACAGCATTTTCAGACACTAATTTATTTCGACTAGCTTGCTTTTTATATTTTTTCTTTTTTTTTTTCACCTGGATGTAAAAGACAAAGCCAATGTTACACTTCGCTGCTGACAATGACCTTGGCTATTTGCAAATGTCTGCTTTTGTAATGATACTGCAAAGATTTTAAATTTCGCACTTCTATTGTTAAATCCACAATAAAAAATTATAACTCTGTTAGAAATTGTAGTTTGATATGTTTAAAAGACACTTAAGGCATTGCTGTACACTGTAAAAAGTTGACATAGCTCAATTGAAATCAGTGGGATGGTTGGGTGATTAGGGCTTTACGTCCTGTGTTTCTGCACCAGTTGGGCTAATTAGGACAGGCAGGGACCATGGCAATGAGACGAAGGATGAAACAGCCATCCAACTTAGGCTCGACCGGGAATCGAACCCGGGACCCAGCGGTTGGAAGCCCAGAGCGCTACCTCTGAGCTAGGCCCCCGCCCACCCTTTCTAATAATACTGTAACCAGCCATACCATAGCATATCAGTTGCCATGGATACCACAAACATGGTGTCATTAAATAACATATAGTATTGTAAATAGTTTCACTAAGAGACACAATTTTTCACGACATGGATCAAGTTATTTCCTTATTTTGTTTAATGTCACTTCCCTGAGTGCAATATAAGTTTGATAACTAGGCAGTCATAGCAGCATTTTGGTTGCCATAGATACCAAAAACATTTAAAAAAAAAAAAAACACTCCTCATAAGCTTTTACATGACATGCCATATGTTTGGTTTTCTGTTACACAGAGAAAACTGTCCTTGAATTGACAGAAAGATGCATAATTTCCATATTTGGCATAATTCCATTGAGGACCTTGACCTTTGACAGCTAGGTCATTACCCTGTGTAAAGTCATTAACGAAGTGCTGTTCAAAATTTTTACTTTGAATATAATCTTTGACAATATGGGTAAATTAATTTGACTTTACTGGTTAATGTCACTTCCCTGAGTGAAATACAAGTTTTGGTAACGAGGCAGTCAGAGCAGACTTTTGGTTGCCATGGATACCAAAAATAAGGTGTCATAAGAAAGTACTCTTCATAAGCTTTCATATAATTTGCCATTTGCCTGGTATTCCCTGAGTGAAATACAAGTTTTGGTAACGAGGCAGTCAGAGCAGACTTTTGGTTGCCATGGATACCAAAAATAAGGTGTCATAAGAAAGTACTCTTCATAAGCTTTCATATAATTTGCCATTTGCCTGGTATTCTGTCACATTGTGAAAGCTGTGGCATAGTTTATCCTTGAAATGACAGAAAATTGGAGTAATTCCCATATTTGGCATAATTCCATTGAGGACCTTGACCTTTGAGCTCCAAAGTTTTTACCATATTTGCATTCCTGTATCCCTGGCTATTGATTTTGTAACATTAGTTGTAGCTATGTGTTATAGTAATCTTGCTAATTCACATTTCCTGTGGAATATTGAATGTGCACATTTTCATTACCATGGCAACTGTTTTTGTGAATATCTCAAAATTCTCAAGGATGCCGAAGTGGCACCCGTCAGATTTGGAATCAGCACCCTAAAATTACCCAATATCAAAAAAAAAATTGCTGCCATACTCCATGTTACCAATGATTCTACTGGACTACTTGGTCAGCAATGGCATATGACATCAGAATTCATGTGAAAGCTGGAAGCATTGACATGTTTTTGCATCTGAAACTGCAGTTGTGCATGTCAATGATCGCAGATTTTAACTGATACACAAAAAAAGGGTGAGGTGGAGAATCACCAATTGCCACCCAGCAGTTAAAAATGTTCGAAAAGCCTAAATAGAGAGTCAATTATCAAGCTGCCACCTGGCAACAATGCCTGAAAACTAGGCCAGAGATACCAAGACTGAAAACGGACAAGACCAACTGGTGGTGCAATCAGCGCCAGAGGCTCTCCTATCATGCAAGTATACAAGTTATATTCTGCCATGACAACTCGATAAAAATTTAAGGGCTTGTGAAGACTACCAGACTGAAAATCAAGCTACTGTGACAATGTGCACCATGAATTAGACAATCTTATTGATATCTTGACAATTTTTGAACTGCTGAGTTTTCAAGATGCATCGTAGCATGCCTGCTCAGTATTCAGTTTAAAATGCATCCTACTATTGATGAAATCAGACAGACTGACCCAAATGTACAAGATCAAGAGACTAATGAATCGGTCTAACCCAAATTTAATTCACAAAAAACATAACTCATGAAATATTAGTGCATAAGATGCCTAGTTAATTTTGTTTTGCTGTTATTTGGATGTGACTCTATCAAGTCCCACTTCATCATTATATCTGGATTCTAGACAAGGATCTATCATTCTTGAGAGGATATACCCCTGTCAATTTCTTGAAAATTCATCAGTGACATGGCTAAGTTTGACAAGTTTGTTAGATAGAAATAAAAAATGGAAGGTTAATCTCACTCTGAGTGCTTACAAATAAGCTCATTCATTATTCTATGATCCCATTGTATGCACCTATTCTTGATTGATCCTGGCAGTGATACAGCTGTTTGTGGTCAGTTTTAATTGCATGGATAATGCCATACAAAGTTTATTTATAAGCATTATGATAAGTCTGTGAAAATACATAATTATATAGATGCATTATTAGGGTCAATAACCACATACAACAGCATGAAATCTTCATGTCTTTCAACATGGTATGATTATCAAAACTGTCGAGCCAAGTGAACAAGCTTCAGTCATATAAATAAAGGCTATTTCACATAGCACTAATACCTAGATATATGTTTATACCACATACAGAACTTGCCAGGTTATGTTTAGTATTTGTCAAGTTATTACACTTGCATTAATTAATGTCACAGTGCAGCATTACTTGATGTTCACATACAATTATCAAGCACTTGTTTGCTTGTTTCAGCCTGGTTTATTCAAACAAAAAAGTAGACAATTTTTAAAATCCTTTAAACTACTGACATCAGTATTACAAAATACCAAATTTATATTTCTCACTCTCTAGTATCTGTATTGGTCAAAATAAATTACCAAAACTCGCACAATATCTACTTGAACTTACATAAGCCGTTATGTTCATCATTATTGTTTGCTTTATGCTACACTAATGGCAATATAATGTATATCATTGCAAAGCACATATTCTTAGCTTTCATTTGGTGTATTATAAGCCTGATTTCAGGTAATATTTGTCATTTTAGAAAAAAAAAAAAAAAACCTCAAAAGTTTGATTTTTTTCCATGTTTTGAAAAGTCGTCACGATAGGTAATATTCAAACCTTGATATCATAGGGAAGTCAAAGAGCTAGGCAATGCTATCATACCTTTTTGGAGACCTGGGGCATTGCTCTTTCAAAAAATAATACTGAGGCTTTGCCCCCCCCCCCCTGGCTCATGGCCTATTGTATATTGAAATTATGTTCATACTGGCTGGAAAAAGTTATATGTTCATACTGGCTGGAAAAAGATATCGTTATGCAAATTTGAAAAGTAAAATTTCAAATTATTTGGAATCCTAAATGTAATCACTTTTGGAATTACTGTATCTTAATGACTAATGCCAGGTATTATGTCCTATGCTTTGTACACCAAAGACGTATTGAAACAAGCCTGGTGAATATACATACCAAGTAACTTGTCAGGCCTAGCACAGGTAGATGGTGTTAGGCTAATTTGGTGATTCGCACAATTCTGTGTATACTCGAAAATAAATGGTGAATTAAGTAGCAACTTGTCTGAAGTAATCCTGTGTCATGACCGGTAGCTCTAAATTGAGTCCCAGAGCAGTTTATGGTACTTTCCTATATTACCTTTGGTAATGTTCACACAAAAAAAATCATGCAAATTTACGTAACACCATCTACTGTAGCAGGCACTTGCCAAACTACGGAGCACTGTCCATACAGAAAATGGATTTGGGTTATGTCAGGTCGCTCATGCAGCAGCAAGCAACCAAAAGTCGACGGAAAACCATCAATTTTTTTCACTTCACAATTTTGCACTGAATTCAACCTATAACTCCTTAGCTGTCCATTTATAGTACAGTAATCAAAAAACACATAATTGCTAATGTGAGACATGTGAAAGTAATATTCATGTAGCTCAATCTATTTGAACATGTATTTGACAATCTTGCAATATAGGTCTGCTGCAACTTAGTGTAATTAGAAGTAAAGGAATGGACTTTATTTATAGGTACAGGGATGCAGCAAACCAAATGCAATTGAGATTGAATTTTGTCATTAGACATAACTGAGCTGCTGAGTTCATTTGAGTATGGAATTAAATTACTCCAACCGTGAACATGCTTTACTTATATTTATTACTCGTAGATTCAGAACACTTGTACAGAGGAGATGGCAGAAAGGAAACCAAGAGTGCCATTCTCATTATTTTGCAAATAGAAAATTATATGGAATGCATGCAACAGCCCTCAGGGTGAATCATTTGAGCCTTGGCTGCAGGATGGAAATGCAGAGTAAAACACTATAGTTCATCCTTTCGGTCATGAAAAGACCTAAAAAAGGAGCCATCACGTGTCTGTACAAGAAACGATGGCTGAGATAAGTGCATTTGTTGTCATGAGAGGGGGCCTGGGGTTGAGGGGAATTCTGCAAGTGAAGAGGCACTGCCACCAATTATTGGTCTTGTGCCAAATTCATGCTGCACATAATTGAACAAAAAAAAAGATAATATTAATGCAATGGTGAAAAGCTGCTGCCTGCTCCAGTTGCAAAGTTGCTGCAAAACTGCTGCAGCTGCAAAGTTGCTGCGAAAAACTGCTGCAGCTGCAATGATCTGCTGCTGCAGCTGGACTCTGCAGAGCAGGAAATTTGACCTTACTGAATAATAGTCTTTTCACTGAGCAGCCCTGAATTCAGCAGGACATAAATCTTTCATCTTTTCTCATTACTAGTTTTGCTTTTCAGACATACTAGATCATAACTGATTCCATAAATATAATTTTCTCAGGGAAAAAGTTGAAACCAGTTGAATGATAAGATGTCAAACAAAGATTAAAATGCACTAAAAATACTGCTAGGATGCACTTCGCTTCAGCCAATCACAGCCAAGGGCGGGAACTTTTTCAGCCAATATAATTGCAGTATTCTTTCAAAGCCACCTGGTGGAAATAGAGAACCTTCAGCGAAAATTAGCATGGTTACACCCCATTTTTTACCCATATTTTTGCTTTATATGACAAAACACATAAAATAAACCTAATTCAAATGGATTCCTATGTCAAAGGTTCACGGGTATCGAGCCACCTTAAAGTCATGGTGGTGGTGGTGGATTAGGATTATACGTCCTGTTTTTCTGCACCTGATGGGCTAATTAGGACAGGTAGGGACCATGGCAATGAGACGAAGGATGACACCTTAAAGTCGTAATATTTTATTGATGACACTCACATGCTATGATGGAGGAGCATTTTCTGGACTAAGTATACACATCTCACAGATGAAACTCACATGCTTTGGATGGAGGAGCATTTTCTCTCTATAATCAACAAATATAATCAACATAAAATGGTCATGGAAAGTCAACAACGGCGTAGGCGCTTGTTGGAAGAAGGTTTGCCTGGTTTGGTAACGAGCGGTTTTGGTGCAACATGATCTTTGTATTCATCTTGACAGTGTTGTTGTCTGATGTTGTTGTAAAGATACCACTGTCGCTCTGGGGACAGGCCTGAAGGAGTAACAGCAGATGGCAAATCCTCCCTTCTTGGCACTGGGACTCCATCCTTTAACAGGCAAAACGATTCCTCAGTTGATCCTGGCAGCAGCTTCACATGCAGTGTTCCTGTAGATCCAGAGGCGCACAAATGATGGTATTTGGTTATCCCAGGCAGACGTTTGAAGTACCTGCTTAGAAATGCAGACCAATTGTAGATGGGTACATGTAACTCATTGCTCTCAGGACTGCAGATGTACTGAACTTGATTGATTTCTTTATTTGTAGATCTTGTAATAACACTGCCAATCTGTTCCATGCTTGAGACTGCTGACTTTGACACCTGTTGCTCAGTCCAGTTGCTACTCCCCATAAAAAATAACGGACTACAGTGTTATTGAATAATTGCTGATGAAGTTGATAGCATGCTGTTCTTCAGCTGGTGATGATGCATGTTTTGGGCACTTTCCACTATTACCATGTCTGCGTGGTTCAAGCCCATGTTGGTCATAGTGTTTTTTGAGGTTGCTGTACCTTTTCCTCCCCAGACCATGGATGTACAGGAATGTTGTTCTGCAGATCTGATGTCCCTTAAAGTAGTACTTCATCTGTAAAGAAGAGTTTCCAAATTATAATTATAAAAGTTTAACACAAACTTTTCACTGTGGGTTTCAGTTTCACTCAAGGATAAACAGGCCAAAACATGCTGCAAATATCCCTTACCTCAGCTCTTTTCCACTCTTTAACTTTAGTGTGGGAAGTTGTGCACTGGGTGTAGGTGGTATCATATCTGTGCTGGTGGAGATGTCCTATGATCATGAGGTCCAAGTCCTCATCACACAGCTCAGCTATGTTTATCTTGGCTACTTCAATAATGTCATGTCCCAATACTTCACATGTATTTTATGGCTTATCTGCAACCAGTTAAGTAAAATTTCATGAAGAAATCATGATTTAAGACAATGTATTATTTGATTTCTTGCTTTTTATGTATTTTCATTAACAAGGCAATAATAATTCACTCTTCATTTTCAAGAAAAAGATTTAATTAGCAATTTCAAGTACGCAATGCTAGCTTTACAATATGTGTTTTACATTATTACCATAGAGATAGGAACATCCACAGCCATCAGTACGGAACTTCACTGTCTCAGACCAGAATCTTCCATCTTCTGCACTAGGCTCTGGCCACCCAGGATTTGCCTGATCTCCACCACCCATCAACTGTAAAATCCTCATCACTTCCAGCATTAAGTAAAGCTGCAAAAAAAAAATCATAAAGTCATAGAGACATTGCTCAGATGAATATCGGATTTAGTACTCATCTTAAAAGTGAGGTCTCAAATTAAAACTGGTTTCATTTAGCTCAAACTAGAGTAGTTAGAGTTTTAAAATTTTTAAATCATTTACTGCCTGATTACTTTTTGACTTATTTATCAGTAGACTATCAACATGAGTATTTCAGAGCAAGAGGGAATCGTCGTCTACCTGCTTGAGTCATGACTTTGCCAGGCAGGCTATTAAATCTAAATTTCCTCATTCCTTCAATAGCATGCCTGACAATATCAAAGACAAAATCAACACACATTCTCTCAATTACTTTAAAACTTTTATTAATATTAAATTTGTAAATAGTTATACATCAATATGCACTAGACCCGACTGCTACATATGTAATACTTGATTTATTTATTTGTTTTCTTAATTCCTCAAATAAGTGACTTTTTGTTATTGAATTTGAGTTTTATTAAATCTGAGCGAATTGCATGTTTCACTGAGTGTGTGGATTCTATGAAGAAAAAACTGTATTTGCAACAGACCAAACAGAATAACATAGATCTTAAACTGCACCCAGGTCAGTCTTCAAAGAATTATATAAACCATAGCAAAGAAAAATTACTATCTCAATTTTTTTTAATACTTTCATTGTACTAAATGCAATATGAATTTATTGTCATGAATAGACATACATTGTATTACCCTTTTTTTCTTTTTCTTTTTTTGCTAATACATTTTTTGTTTAAAAAGCAAGGGAAACATGTTATTTCAAATGAACATGTTAAAAAAATAATAATAATATAGGTGGCAACACATGCTAAGTCAAAACACCTCAAGCCTGGATCCAGTCACTCACTGATCAATTGAATGTCAGAAACACAATATCTTATGATTTGCTTTGCTAGAATAACTTGGTATGTATGAAGCATCAGTAACTATCTTATTGATTTGACAGTCTGAGATGAACATGGTATAGGCCAGGCTCTGTCCCACTGACTATTATTGATAGCTTCCACCCCTAAAACCAAAATGAACTAAGCCAATTTCCCGGAAATGGGACAGACACAGGTGAGTCCATTCAATGTTGGAGGGGGGGGGGGGGGGCTGCTTAGAATAATAGATAAATCAACATCTCTGACAAAAAGTTCCCAGTGGGTGTAAGTCGTTAAAAAGACGTCATTTTCTGGTCTCAAACTGGTCATGACGTCGGCGACCAGTTTAAGACGTTAATGAGACGTAATTTCCAAGACGTCAGAATGACCAAGAAATATGACGTTGCATTGACGTCTTATTCTGGTGCTCAAGCAGACATAATTATTTTACCTAATTTATACATCTTTATTACATCAAAAAATTACGTCTAGAATACGTAATTTTTTTGACGTCTTATCTATGTAATTTTTTAGTTATTAACATTAATTCTCTAACCATGCAGGCTCATACAATTTTAGCAATTAATGATGCCAAATTCACATTTAGTGCGAGTTTGCATAATTAATTTAGGATTGAAAATTTTTTAAAAAGTCATTCCTTGTCAGAATATATATCAATGGGCAGATGTATGTAGTACATTTAGTAACACATAACTTCTCTAACCAAGATGAAGCTTATCAACTGGGATTAATGGGCTTATAATATCACCCTGACCCAGTGCACCCTATATTATAGCCCTGTGCTTATCATTATCTGAACTGGTTGACCAATCAGATCCCTGGGAATCTGGAGCAGCTGCAAGAACAGGACACAACTTGTCAGTTAAGAATTTGAAATTCATTCAGCAAAGTTGGAGGGATACTAGTGAAGTTTGATTTTAAACTTAATTCATCTAAATGGATCATATCATTGCATGGTAAGTTTTTTCAAACCATTGTGAATATATGTTGCACATGCTGATTCATACATGATTTGGGGTTTATTATATTGTTTCTGAATTTAAATTCATTTCAGAGACCTATGGAACTATGGATGCAACATACAATTAACTAACCAAGCTGAAGTTTATCAACTAGGGTTAATGGGCTTATAATATCACCCAGTGCACCTTATATTATAGCCCTGTATCATTATCTGAACTGGCTGACATATAAATTCATTTCAGGGATCTATGGAACTATGGATGCAACTTGGCTGAAGAATGATATACATGAATAAAACTGTATATTTCTTTAAAACTAATTAATTGCAAGCAGTCCCATATATAGATTTACATAATATGTGCATGCATGCATCCAATAAACTAGATCTTGAGACCTACCAATAAATGTGAAGTATGCTATGTCACACAATATAATAAAGTTTTTTCATTTTAAACTTGTGTGTTTTCTCTGTACATTAAATATGTCCAAAGATTGTAATCAAAGTTTGTCTGAAAGTAATCATCTAAATACGTCTAAAAGACGTCATCTGAAGACGTATTTCAGAGGTCAGATATTGGTCAACTAAATACGTCTAAAAAAAGGCCTCTATCTATTGTAACGTTTGGGCTCCTATAGAGGTCATTGAAGTTTGCATATAGACCAGTATCATAATGAGTATGGGCTGGTCATGAGATGTCTTGCAGAGACGTCTGGTCATGACACGTCTTGCAGACACAAAATGACGTCAATGACTTAATTTTGCCCACTGGGGTGTTACAAGCAGAAATGGTTTTTTCACATGTGACATAGGAAATACAGGCTTAATTAAGCACTGTGGATTATAATCATGATAAGGGAGGCTTGCAGTGTTTCAGATTCCTAGCCATACTGAAATGTGATAGTTATTGCTCGGAATGCCCGAGGGAGGCTAAAGAAGTTACTAGGAACATATTTAGCCCAAATAACTTACTCATTCTGATTAGAACCGTTTGATGAATGTGTGTTAACCTACTCAGGTCGGTGTATAATACGGACCACGCAGACCATGCGGACCAGCAGTAAACCAACACAGAAGGGGCGCTCAGAAGCCATTCTTAAATGGGGCAGGGATGGTATAATGCCAACCAAAACCCATGTAACTCATCTGAGGGCATCATGCAGACCACACACACATAATTAATATGAACTTAAGTAAATTATATAACATATTAACTTAATTAAATAATTTGTAATGAAGACTGGTTTCTCAAAAATTACAACAAAATTATGTCCATGAAATTAGCAATGAAGTATTAAGGCATATAATTAAAGCTCATTCAAAATTAAGATAATTTTTACTTGGTCTGCACTTTACAAAATTCTTGTATTTCTAATATAATATTAATAGGGGTCTGCACTTTCCATTACTGACATAAACTTGGTCTGCATTTTCTAAACCCCCGTCTTGCACTCCCCCTTGTGAGCAAGTTGGAATTGACCACATTCGGGTGACGAACAGACCAGTTTCGGTGTGAACCACATTTCGAGTGACGAATGGACCTGTTTTGGCGGGGACGAATCGCGCAGTGACTAATCGACGGTAGGAGAGAGGCGCTGCGAGCAGCTTGGGTCAGTTTGTCACCCGTAGTTCGACAAATAATATCAAGGCATTTATTTAGCCGTAATTACAGGCATCATCCGTCTACCAGCTGGCCCCTCACTAACGTCCGCCGTACCCCGGCGGTTAAATTCAAACAGGCCTCTATCTATTGTAACGTTTGGGCTCTCTAAATACAAGTTAATTAAATGACTTCTCGTGTAATTTTACTTAGGCTTTACCAAACTTAATACTGAGGTTGACTGTTATTTAAAATGAGCCTACTTCGGATGGAGGACTACGACAAATAGAAAGTTCAATTTCCCAATGGGAGCTTTTATTAAACATTTTAACCCTCTAATTAATTGTTGACATGCAATTTGAGTTGTGGATTTGACATTTATATACTCTGAACCCTTGGTATTTGTTAACAGTTGAATTTGTCTGGTCTGGCTAAATAAATAAATGGGGCTAAATACTAATTATTCCCGAAGAGTAGAAAGCAACTTTTAGATCTGACTAAAATCTAAACATGTGACAGGGCTTGATCCCAGCACTTGTAAAACACGCAAACTTTGAAGCGCCTGAAAGGCTAGAAACTCATGATGACACTTCTTGAAATATATCTAAAATGGACTTCGCTTGTTTAGGACTAGTTTTCAATAAATTTGGGAAACTCACCACACTTTATGTCATTGTTTAAGCTCTCATTATAAACGTTTTCGCATCTCAAGACCTCTCTTCCCAACTTTCGGAGTATGAATACCTCTTTTTCGAACGATCAGGTCACAAATAGTTCCCGGTTTCGGGCGGGCGTAAAAGTGGTTTAAAGCTGTTATAAAATTCTGCAGTACTATTGAAATTATAGTTTGGATGATTATAAATACTTAGAAAGGTGTTTTAGGCCGAAAAGATTAGTAACTTAATTGTTTATTTGCTTGGCAACACGGATCTACTTCTTTTAGTTACACCAAAATCCCACAGGGAGCGTATTCGTCTAATAAGACCAAAGCGACACCTAGCGTTAATGATGCTTCACACTATATGAGCGTATTCGATTAGGTTACACGGGTGACTCGAGTGACTCGGGTCGCCAGAGTTTAAATCCGAACACCAGCTCAAGTTGGATTTACTCGACCCCCGTACTCACGACTTTTGCCGGAGTAAACGGAAACGGAGCATAGCACAACCAGTCGTAAACATTCAATAGCTCCCCTGCCTCCCCCGGAGTTTTTTTAAACTAACACGCACGCACGCGCCAAATTACACTAGAGTCGCGAGAGTTTCAATATCGAATTCGCTCTTTGTGGCTTGTATCAAGTTGTATGACATGAAAATACTAGTTGACATATTTTCACTATTATTTAAAATTACAAAAATGTATAGGCCTGGGCCTATTCTGAAAAAATATATATATATCTGAAAACTGGCATTATGTGAATCATAATTATTGATTTTCAAAGACTTTATGAAATTGCAATAAGGGACTACATGATCAAAACGGCCAAATCCATAACTGCCATACATACCAGGACGGCCAATCGCAAAAACGGCCACCATACCAATTGAGACGGCCAATGGATAAAACGGCCACCAAAACGGCCAATTGTACTGTTGAACAAACAACTATTTCTTTGAAAAAAAATATTTACCATGAAAAAATAATTATATTACACCAAGATATATTTGATTCTGTGGTGATCCACATTAAAAACATATTTATTCAATTGAGCACTTCATTAGATGTTATAAGTCTGGATCTTCAGTTGAACAATGTCAGTCAATGCTACTGCAAGTAAGCTTTGCCAGCTCCTACGACTGGCTGCAATTTAAGAGGCAGATGCAATGATGAGATGATAATGTTAAATTTGAAGTCCATATATATATATATATATATATATATATATATATATATATGTATGTATTATATATATATATGAAATGATTTAATTATGACACGGAAAGAAACCAGTCTAAAACATTTTGGATAATGTTGTTCATTGTGCATCTGTAGGCTAATATATGAATGAACGAGTTATTCATTAGCACATGCATGCACCAGTGCATATTATTACAAAGGCACCTAATAAATTATGCCTAACATAATTTAATATTTTCAAAAGCTGCCACATATCGAAAAAACAAAAAAGGGTCCACGCAAGTAGCATTATCATATGATTATGGGATTAAAAAAAAAGAAGACATTTGATTGATTTTGCATTGCATAGAAAAATGTCATTTTCACACACAACTCTTTTAATTCTGATAGAGAGAGATAGATAAATTTTTAGCACGTAAAAAACCGGACAATAAGGGCTAACTAACCCTTTGAATGCATTAACTATGACTGACAGTGCGAGTTAATGGTCTCAGAACTGTAAGGTGCTGCCCTCTCTTGTAAAATTTGCATGCGAATTGCATTCCACAAGATGGCGCTTGCAAATTTTTATCCCCCCGCATATTCATGAGACACTCCTCAAGTAAACATGTGCGAAGCAGTTTTGCAGAAGTGATGCATTGCTCCAGAATAAAGAATGAAAACTGTCAGAATGAGACTCCCCTGGCAACCGCAGGATTCGCATTGGCGCGTCCGGTAAGGGTTAAGGCACGGAGATTTAATAGAAGTGTGCGCGGTTTGTTTACATTGCCAAGCAACCAGGTCACGAGATCATGCATATTAATGAGCACGACGCGGACGCCACCTAGCGCTTAATAAGTTGCCGGAACGTGACGACACCTGGCGTATAGCTAAATTACCACAATATTACGTGTATTCATATATTTGGGTTTTATTGTACATAATTTTTCCCCAAGTTTGTAACAGAGATAACACCTGGCGGAATTAATTCTAAGTCATTTATTTAACTAACAGACAGCCACTTATATTCAGAGTGCCTAAGGGTCCCAGTTCAGCTGGTTGCACCCTGATTATAAGTGGAATAGGTCCCTTTTTGCCAACATTAGGTAATACGATCCCGGGCGTTAGGTTGGTCTCTTGAGAAAAATAGCTAATCCCTAAGTCCATTAACATCTGAACTTCCATTAGACCATCCGAGTGTAGGCCCTCCTCGATATTGGTTCCATCGACGACAACAACTTGAACGTTGCCACCAAGGTCATATTTGAGGAGATATGGTGAGAAATATACCTATCTAAGAACTTAAACAAATTATTCATTACATATGATGCAGCAACCTTATAATAACACAAAAAAAAAGAAATTTATTACTTGGTATTTATAGGCCGCAGGAGCGGCCCCATAGGGGCCGCCCGTAGGGCTTTTATGACTAGAGATTGGCCAAAAATAAAATCTACTGAGGTGCTATTCTCAAATGACCGGATCGGAACTTTGTTGTCCTAATTTATGAACGTAGAAATCAATGCGCAGTCATAATGAGGTCATGATGCGCCACGATGAAAAATAGGCCAAAAAGTCACAACAAACTTGTAATGATGACTTCACAGAGAAATCCCTTTGGCGCCGCCCCCACTGTGAGGCAAACATGTGCAAGTACGTTACGTTAGTTTAATTATTATCGTGCGCTGGAAAACGACATGTTCGCTCAACCGGAACCAGCGCGATTTTGGTTCCTTTGACTGTTATGTAACAGATTGCTATTTGTGATAATTGCTTTTGGTTAATTTCACTTTAAATCTGACACTTTGGCTCATTCCTACAGGCCTAGGAATTGCATTTATTATGACAAATGCAATTTTTGATGACCGAAAAATACTTGCGTCTCCTAGCTAGCTAGCTCATTTGAAAAAAAAAATGAAGTAAATGTTGGTAGTTTTAATTTCTCATCTGCTTCATTGATTGGCAATAGAAAAGAGGGTAAAATCTCAACTCCATAGTTTACAAATATGTTTTCCATGCAGGTATAAACCGTTTTGTAACTTAAATGCATTATTTAACCACCAATTTCAAGAAAAATACTATAATTTAAGCATTGCTGCTTATACACTTGCTTTTATGGTCCCATTAAATACAGTTAGCCCAATTAAGCAAGTACGTGACATTACCCACATGTATGAAAATGGCATCAAAGTATAATTTTAGTAAATCACACCTCCTGTGGCCTCTTATGCACACTGCATTATCATATTATATTTCATATATATGACAAAATTTCTTGTAACTTTCTTTCAGACAACTTGCTTCAAAATGGTTTTGATGTGGAGGCAACTGGTTGGCAATCTCAGCTGAATCCATTGGAGCGTAAAAAGATGTACTATTACAGTGGATGATACAGGTATGTTCTTGTAATTTTCATTTCAAAATGCCATTTAACATTACTTGTGAGTCCTAAGTCTCACACCTCTTGGTTTAGATTCTATAGTTATTATATTTGGTCTGCCTAAATCTACATTCACTTTTTTCAGCTTTTGCTTTCCCAGTATGCACCAGACAATGTGTTACTTTTTTCTTAAACTTTCTAAAATATATTTTATTATAATTATAAGTATGGAACAATGTTCCTGATAGATGTTGAAGATGGGAAACTTTACAAATGATAAATATAGTTGCTATAGTTATGATACCCTGATTTTTTATATCATCTCTTTTTCAAACCTAGGTATTTGTAACAAGGAGACAGAGGCCAGGCCCATAAATAAAAAGACTCCTCTATCAACAACAACAAGAACCGCCTTAATTCAAGAAGTGCGGGCACAGAAGACGTCATTAAAGGAGAGAATTATCAGTCAGAAGGTGGCCCTGGAGAGCTTACCCACATCACAAGAACTGCAGGTATGAAATTTAGAAAAAAGGCCAAGTTCCTAGAAGCCTGCCTTATCTGGTCTACTGTGATTGAGAAGGCAGTGGTAGCTAGTGGTGAAGCACATAATCTAAGAGAGGAGTTAAGATCTAAAATTAAATATATGTATTGTAACTCAGCATAATTAAAAAAGAACCTCATCATCAAGAACACCCTTGGATACACGAGGAGTCGAGGTGGTCTTGCAAGCAAGGTTAACTATTATATTAAATGTCCACAATACAGTGATCTTAATTGTGGAGTAGTGATAATGGTCAGGTTGTCTCCAAGAAAGGTTAGAATGCATTTATTATTGTGTATATTAATTTTTATCAATGCTTAAATTTACCAGGATGGCCTGGAATCAAGTTATCAATTCCTGTAACATCTCGGACCCCTTCATTAAACTGTTTTGGCAGGAGCAGGAAAAGGCAAGATCCAGAGATCCCAAAGGGATGCGTTAGCATCCGATGATGATTCGGTATGTGAATAAATTTTTCCTGAAAGCCAAATTGCATTGTAATTAACCTTTAATATCAACCTGTAAATATTTTTTATTTCCTTTGTCAGTTCTTTGCCTAATAGATCAACACTTCAGGACTATACAGGAGTGTTAGGAGGAACTGAAGGGTTCCAATCTCATGTGTTACAGGTAATTTTTGTTC
This sequence comes from Alitta virens, assembly GCA_932294295.1. Lineage (NCBI taxonomy): Eukaryota > Metazoa > Annelida > Polychaeta > Phyllodocida > Nereididae > Alitta > Alitta virens. The sequence continues at coordinate 11,418,801 of OW028581.1, forward strand.
TAAATTGTAAGTTGCATTTCAATATTTATTAGCCATAATTATAAATGTATTCAGGATTTAGGCAATTCTTGCTAGTTAATAAGTTAGTTGTGCAATAACACTGAAAAGACAGTTCATGCTGATTAGATAATTACTATTTCAGCATATCAATTCAAAGGCGAAAGACCTTCCAGAAGAAAAGAGATTGACAAGATGTCTGTTAGACATGATCTCGTTTTCGATCGCAAAAGTGATGAAGTCATTGGATTTGTGAATCCTGGCAGTTGGAATTTCACTGAGAAGGTATTTATATTGTATATACAACTGTACCGCCTGTAAGTCAATAAGTTCTGATTTCTGACAACAGTGGTGGCTCCATGATTGTGGATTGGAAGGGGGGGGGGGGGGGGGGGGGGGCACATCCATCACCTGGGCCCCGAAATTCTTGAGTGTTTTGTAATTATTAAATAGGAAAAATAACACTTGCGCCACACTTGAATTAACACATTTAATTTTCTATTGGAAAGATAAAACTGTCCTCTCTGGTACTTCGCTAGCATGCAGGTTAAAGAAAATTAACTTATTGGTCTAATGTATAACTTTTTTTCATGTTGTTTGTAATCTGTGGTACATGTTAATAAAAATTGAATTAAATATATTATTTGGTATCAGAACCCTGGGAGTCAAGTTGTGGCCACATATATCCTCGCTTTTATGGTGGTTGGGATCAACAATTCCATTAAAGAATTTGTCGGTCATTTTGCTACAACCTCCGCCAAGGCAAAATTTCTTTTTCAGAAAATCTGGAAGGCGGTAGCTCTTCTCGAGGCTCGTGGCATGAGAATAAGATTCCATGACCATAATTACTGTTATTGATTAAGAGCATGTATAATATGTATTGCACTGCTGTACATGTTTTCCAGATTATTGCAGTATTCAGGGACAAGGCATCGCCAAACCAGACATGATGCGCTTCTACCCTCAAACTGGTTGGGCAGAATCCTTATCATATGGCTTATGCTAAAAAGAAAAGAGCTTTATTTTTCGTATCTGATCCACCGCATTTATTGAAAACGCTGCTGAGAACAATTTGGAAAGTTCATGGAATGTGGGTTCAAGTAGGCATTGGGTAAGTGATTTAAATATGCTATCTATCTATTAGTCCAGTAAACAGTTGGATCCTTGATAGATCATGCTTTTCCAATTCACACATTAATATTAAGGAATTAGCTATGACAGTGGAGGCCACAGTTCGCTGGGCCCCTGTGTATGCTGGATACCAGCTTGACCCGTGGTAAAAATTCTGGACTGTAATATATAGTTTGATAATGTTTTGCTGCATGCACAATCTAGTTCAATTTGAGCATTCACCTAAACATGCTTTAGAAGGTTATGTGCATTTTATGTGCATTTTGTTTGTAGAATAATGGAAAATTAGAATGACAGCACATTCAGAAAGTATACAGGGAAGATGTAGGAGGTGAATTGAGAAAGACTCAGCTTAGCTACAACCATGTCCATCTGACACCATCGTCCAAAATGTCAGTTAGGCTTGCAACACAGGTATGATATAAAGATCCAGTTGTGCGAAAGCCATGCAATATCAGATTTGATATATTTATGATAAATACCATCTACTTGTCTATAGGTGCTGAGCAACCGCGTCGGAAAAGTGTTGCAATCATACGGAGAGCAGTTCTCAGAGACAGCGAATTTTGTTTTGCTGAGTGACAGATTTTTTGACTGTCTTAATGGAAGGTACCAAAATCAGGATCTGGCAACCAAAAAACCTGACCTGGCCGCGTATGAATCTTTGGATGACCCAAGATTTCAGGTATGATACAGACATGTTTCGTGTATGTCTTTGTGCCAATGCTACTGATCTGAAGTTTAGCCAGCTTAATTATATGATGAGCGGCCAAAAGTTGACATAATGATGAGACAAAAAAGTCCACACCATGTTGCATATTTACCACTTAGGTGGGGTCTTTTACTTGCCTCAGCACCGAGTACAAGGTACCTCCAATTTAACATCTCATGTGATCGACATCCAGCTGAGATGTAGCTTATGAAGAGTACCCAGTCCAGGGATCGAACCTCAACCAACAAGATAATGGGCTGACTAGACACTGGATGTACATGATATTTAGCAACCAGTTGGCAACCAAGAAATGGGTCGTTTAGAATTTATACATGACACAGGTCAGCCAACAGGCCAACATTGGCCTAGCAGTGGTTGCAGTGGACATTGGCAGAGGTTAGCACTCTCTAAATGCCCTCTACTTGATTATAAATGTGCTATACTTAATAAATGTTCCCACAGACGTAATTAAGTCAAAAGTTGCCTTTGTATTTCTCGCAGTTTCTTCAAGACTTTCTTCTGTACCCGGATGATTGGAGGACTGAAAAAAAAAGCCAGGCAAGATCTTACCAAAGCTCAGAAAGACAGGTTGGTTTTGTCTTCTCAAACATAATAGGGCATCAAAACTACAGGTATGATGCAAAACTACAGTATGTAAACAAAATTAAATCTCTTTTTTTTTCTCCAGTTAATGGTTTCATAGGAGCCCCTAAGTACTTGCTGGACCATAAAGTGCAGCCAGTTCTGGGCAATGTATTTTGTCAAGACCCATTGGAAGGCCACTTTGGGCGTAACAGGGGATAAGGAGCACGCTCCAGGAATCCATCTCTCAAAGAGTACAGGTAAAGTGCCTCCCCCCCCCCCCCCCCCCCCAACTCAAAACAAAATGCCAATATTGCAAAAACAAACTTCAGCAATGTCCCAATTAAATGTTGCTGCAACTCAAACCTGCATCATTTGTTGTACATGCACAACAACCATTGCTTATCATAGCTATATGACCATATATAGTCAATCACTTTTCCAAGATGTAGAAAGCTAAGACTCTGCTTTTCAAGTAAACTCTTGATATAATAATTACCAATCAGTATCAGTCCACTCTTATTGTGACAATGCACTGATTTTTACATTGAATTGCAGCAATCAAGAAATTAAATTGCATGTGCAGCGATTGGCCTTCCAGTTCAGGCCCAATGGAAATACAAAACAGGAGCGCCAACCAGTTGTAGTTAATGAGGAGCCCCTGGCTAAAGTTGAGTAGAATTGACTGGCTAAAGTTGAGTAGAACGCCAACACTAAAATAGACAAAGATTACTCTTTTACGATGCTGCATTGATTTATTAATATATATGTCGGAAAATTTCATTGTTCAGAAAAGGCTATAACAACAATGTATTAGCACTTGAACAATTATTATGTAAGTAATGGCTCTGATTTGATGTATAAGCACAGCTGTATGGTATATAAGTAGGGTTGCTAATTCTCTTGTAATGTTTAATTTTTGCTATCTTTTTACTCTAAAATTCAGGCTCATGTAACATCTGCTCTAACTTCTACAATGTAATTAATGTATTGCATCCATATATTATAATTAACTCCCTAGGTTTCGGATACATTATTATTATATAAGATTTATGTATGTCTGGGTGAATTTTATAAATACTTAATTTTTTTTTATATATGTATATATACATGACAATATCTATTAACATAAGATAAAATAAGATGAGATTAAGTTTAATTTGATGGTTAAATAGTACTTTGTGACAAAGCAAATTTGTTTATTAAAAGATAATTCATAAACTTTGGCTTTTTTGTTGATCTTTTTGGTGGAGCTCATTATTCCCTCCATGACAGAGCAGCACTTATGGTGTGTCCTCACTCTGTAAAGGAGCTCGGCCAAATCAGTAACAAAAGCATCCAGGGGATATTCGAACTCTGGGTCATCTTGACTATGGATAGTAATGTCTAGGCTTAAAGTTCTGACATATGACACAAAGTCAATTCTACTCAATGAATGAATAGGCGTGTTGCAAAATGACATTTCCATTGATTTCAAAAAGGGCATGAGTTCTAGTTTTTGAATCTGCAAACCTCCTCGGTTCATTACTGTCATCCAGGAATTTAATAAGCCGCTATTGTCTGTGCATAATTGTTGCACAATCTCAAGAGTACTTGTTCTTTAATCGGTGGAAAAGGTATCTGCCAATGTATTCCAGAATTGCCAGTTCCCTGTCAGTAACAACACTGGTCTTACATTCAGGAGGGACTACAGTTGGCTTGTTTGCCACAATAAGTGCTGTCATAACCTCCAATGCAATGAATGACCGATGATTTTGAGTCAGAAACTCGTCGCACCACTTGACTAGATGCTCATGGAAAGCAGGCCAACCGCTTTTACCCTTCTTGCCAGTATTTAGGCATGAGTTCAACCAGTCGATGTTCTGAAGGATTTTTGGAGATATAAATGAATGAGACAAATTTTTATTTTTACAAGAAAAGCAGTTTAAGACTGTATGAAAAGATGGTTTCCTAACAGTGATGCTGCAATTGCTACATGCAGTTTTATTATCATTATTTTCAACAGTTGAAGGGATCGAAACACTACTTACTTTTTTTAAAGGCATATACATGCACTTAGAAAACTTGCTGATCTAAAAAAGGTGGTTGCAACGCTCTCGCGCTTTTCAGCAGGCGAGTCTTTTGATAAATCGCCACGTCTGATTGGCTGAGCGGCCGTTAAATTAATTGTTTTTTGATTCCATCCTTTGACAACTTTCATCGTTTTTAAGTCATTATACAAAAAAATTTAATTTTTGAACATAGTGTGGAAATGGTTGATTTCAGGCAAGGTTTTCTTAGTGCAATGTTATACCATAATGATAGCTAAGACAATGCATATTTATCATTTTATGCATTTGCTCCTACATGGCTTGAACTGTTAACTTTATTTGACATGGTACTCACTCGGTAATTCGCTCAGAGATATTTTGAGGTCATCATCAACACATGCATCATTCATAATCCCATTCGCTGCTCCTAGCTTCTATCATTTCTGCAGACAGGTAATTAATCACAGGTTTCTTGGTACCATCATTCTGAAAACAAAAAGAAATTCATAATTATTATAATTCTGTTTGATTGCACACAGTCACAGTAGACATTCCACATAAAATAAAACCAACCTTTACCTCATCACAGTATACAGTTATTTATATATACATTTATTTACTAATTAATTTTTACAATAAATTGATAATACTTAACTGCGGCTGACTGTTTAACAATAATGTTTATCAACCAGGAAATTGCTAACTTCTGCAGATTATTTATTTCACAATCACGCACCTGGTGTCAAATTCTGCAACATGCAACTGATGCATGTGATAAGCTTGGCTGGAACTAAGTTGGTCCCCTCCTCCGCACGAGTGCCCTACATTGTATGAGATGCGGTACCAGTGCTAGGCTGGGACCTGCCTAAGCGTGGGACCTACCAAGCATTGAATTTTCTGATTGGCTGTGCTATTTCAGACTGGGGAACACGTAAGCTTAGCTGGGTCCCACTCCAGACGTAGGAGCTGCAGTCTCTAATTAGTTCACACAGTAACCGCTACGAACAGCGCAGTCGAGGCCACATATATATTAAGATATTGTAAGGTGCTGCCACCTAGAGATAAAACGTAGCTTCGTTGCAACACTTATTCAAGTGATGTATTTTTTACACTTTGCTGTTACAATAATAACATAGAGCTATAACAGCTCTATGATAATAATGTGCTCGTGGTCTATATTGACAAGAAGAAAGCCGCTGTCATGACAAACTCTACAACTTGCTTTAGCACGGCTGAACTGTGCAACAGGCAGACATATATATATATAAGTTATGTGAAACCGAAGCAGCTTGAATCTATACAGAAAGCAAGAAAAGGAGACTGTTTTGTTTCGCTTAAAACTGGGTATGGAAAGTTCCTGATATTTGACTCGGAGGAGTAGTCTTACTCCCCTACATAGAAAAATCTGTTATTATCGTGGTCTGCCCGTTGGATGTGATTGTCGCGCAATTTGTGGAACGCTTTCATGGAGCAGAGAGGATTGAAGATTTAGCTGCCAGAGTGAAAAAGCTGGAAGATCTCCCAAGATGGCTTACAATATGTAATTGGGCACCCAGAGACAGTGACTGCCAAAGTCAAAGAAACTTCTAATCTACTAAAATTATTAGGGCCTAAGGTACGTAATTATTTCTAACATATCATACATATTTAACATGCAGTTTTAGTGTGGATCAGTATTCGATGTGTGAACTGAATATGATAGGCCTTATTATAGCCTAATAAGTGAATTAGGTAAATTCTCTAACTCAATTCAAAGTAGGTGGTCCTTTAACTTTGACATTTGCAATGTTTACTGCATGGTTATGTATCTCTCAATACAATTTTTAATATATTACAATTTCAGGTGTCCCATATGGTGGTAGATGAGGCGCATTGCGTTGTGTCGTGGGCTCTCCAAAGTGGTGATGATGAGCCATTTCGGAGGGCATTTGCCAGTTTAAAAACAGTACGTCCGATCAGTTGTGCCAAATGCCATGGTAACATTTCAATTATTTTACATACTACATGCCAAGTTCATATGGAATAAATATAAATAATACCTCCAGTAAGACTGATCTTTATTTAAGACTGAAAATGTTATATACCGAAGGCTTCATTATTTTTGCACTAAGCCATTAGTTATTGAACTGAATCCTAATTATTTTAACCTTGAAAATTCAACTGAGACACATCGAACATAAACCGTTGCCTATAGTTCCATTTACACACAAATCCGGAAAAATAACCATATAAACTTACATAGGTAATATTATATTGTATAGCTAATCATTATTCTCTACTGTTTTCAGGTCCTAGCTCTGACTGCTACTGCCACGAATGCCACAAGAGAAAAGGTGGTTAACACTCTGTTGATGGGGACATCTTATCAACTAGAAATGGTGCTGGACAGTCCAGACAGGGAAAAGGTTTTCCTTTAAGTTAAACAACGTTTACTAAGCACTGGAGGGCACAATGTCAGAGACTCTTATGAAGACATTTTGTTACCGCTTGTCACGGAACTCGAAGACTCAAATGAGCAGTTTCAAAAAACTGGTATACTTGCCTCTGGTATGGTGTGGCATTGCACATGGAATTGCCTTGGATAATCTGCCCCATCATTTGCACTGCAAAGTTGCTCAGTACCATGCACCCCAAACGAAAACACTGAAGAAAGTCATTCCTGAGCAGCTTGCCAATGGTACTTTGCCACAGAAGCCCTTGGTATGGGGGCAGATGTCAGTGATATTCGTCGAATCATATACATAACTTGTCCTCCTAGCATTGAGACTTACTTACAGGAAATAAGCAGAGCGAGTCGTGATGGTGTAGGAGGGAAAGCAACGCTTTATGTGAATGCTTCCGACTTTGCCAATAGAAACACATCAGAAGAAATGCAGGTATACTGCAAAACTACGGAATGCCGGAGAGACAAACTGATGTATCATTTTGGCGTTCAAGTTACCAATGTTTGTGCCCACAGTTGCTGTGACAACTGTGCGATTATGTGCAACTGCTCTGTATGTACTGTAATAGAAAACGAAACCCCAATTAAGAGAACCCAACAGCTGAAACTTGCAAAGGAATTTCTTCAAGAAGAAATAGACTTAATGTGGAATTATTTCCTTTCCATCAATGAACAAATACAGGACAGCCTCTTTCCTGAAGCAGTCACAGGTCTGTCGCTGAAGTTTGCTGAAACTTGCTGAAACTTTGATCAATGACTTTTGTGCTTATGACAAAGATTTGGATTTGCTTTTCGTACAGTACCCAAATATTGATGTGGCTCATCTAATGACAATTCGAGGACTAATTCTACATTTCAGGTCAAAACTTTGATCATTCCTAATGTTTTCACCTTATGTCTTTGAAAGTATTGTAAACAATTTATAGATTTACTCAATTGATGTCATTGAGAGAAATTTGTATGAATAGAAATAATACAGCCAGTGATTGAATTGAATGCATGTTTAATAAACGGACAAAATAATTATTAACAGAAGCATGGCGTTTTAACCAACTTTCAACCTGCAAGTCCTCAACTATGGTGAATCCTTAACCTGTGTATACATCTGCTGAAGCTGTCATCCAACTATACAGCCAGATTATAGCTACTTGATCTGCCTTACAGAAGTTGGTTTACTAATGTAAAAATTAAAGTTTGGTTAACTAATGCAAAAGTTAAAGTCACAGAATACAAAAGTACTATGACTAAAAATACTGATCAGTAAATTCATACCACTACTAATACATGTATTACTTAAAATTATATCCAGAAAATTGTATAGTTTCAAACTTAAACTATACATTAAGATAATAATACTGATACACACAATAAAGAATACTTTAAATATATTTAATACATGTTTGACATAAAATTATCACCAGACAATTGTATAGTTTTAAACATAAACTATACATTCAGATAATACTGATACACAAATAATAAAGTATATTGAACCTCGTTCAGTTTCTATCATACAACTGAAAAACAATAAGTTCTGAATGGCACAAATTGCACAACCTATCATTTTCTTATGTTATAAACTTCCAAGAAAACATTCATATGTTCCCAGGTTTAAAGAATGTGATGGGGGAAACATAAATTACATACACAATAACACATACATACAACAGAAGCTGACATGTGAATGAGATTTAAAGTAGCCTCCAATAAGCACATTGTAAATTAAATTGGAACCGGTTTTTGTGCTTGTAAAACCACTGATGGAATTTTTCACAGACAAAATATGCTGTGACTGAAGGCTTAATGTTGCTGAAACGCTTGTGTTGTCTGCCTGCTGTGTGACAAAATGTCTTAATGTCCGTAAATTTCAATTATACGGGATTTCGTCGGCAAGGGCAGAAGCAGTTTTGAGGCTCTTTGCCCCGCACACAAACTGGAACTGCTTCGTCGAAGTGGCTCGATAATCTTTTCTAACCCTCCCAGTGCTCTTGACCGTGCCAAGATATTGTCCTCTGTTTTGTTGGCAAACATATGCTTAATGTGTCTCTTCTGCTCCCTTACCTGCCATTCCATGACCATGTCCCACGGTACATAACTGTCTGCTTTGCCTTTCGTGTTGACAAAGAGCTGACTCTGTCGAGCTTCACTTTCAGACAAAAGTGAATATTGCATTACAAGCAAACGAAGGATTTCTAGAGCATACTTAGATTGAACATTGTTGCTCTTCAGTGTGACCATTAGCATTTTTAACAATAGCAACATTAGTTTGCGTGATGGTGACTTGCACAAATCCAGCAGTAGTTGGTATTGAGTACCTAGTTCCAGCACCAAACTAGCATAGTCCATGACTTTGTCTGGAGTAGATGCTGCGATCACTTCTTCTCTGTTCTTCACAGGTATTGAAAGTACTGTCCCATCTAGTAAATTAACACGCACAAAACTCGTGGAAATTCGCTTACCTGCAATTGCAAAAAAATACAATCTTTTACTATTCGGAGACCTTAAATATAATGTAGGTTTAGGTAATTTCTGGGGGATATTATCTACATGATAAACTAAAAAAAATTTTAAAGGTCTTCTGTTATTTAGCAGTGTACTGTAGAACAGGGCAGAACAGGATATCATCTAGTCATTACCTTGTGGTACTTGCTTTTGCTTGGCTCGTCCGCTCCAGGCAGGAAGCACCTTCTCGTCAACATATGAACCCACATGCTGTTCTAGCCAATCAAGTGTTTCTTTTCATCATCCTTTTTGGTTGGTACACGTGAAGAGTATCATTTGTGTCGCACAAATTCATATGTTCCGTGAAACCCTCCAAAAAGTAGGCTGGGTGAAAGGAGAAAAAGTAATCCCGGTCAGCTGCATATGCTTTGGTGACTTTTACGTCAATGTCATGTCTATGAATGCAATTTGCCTCGCATTTCATTGTTCCCTGATCAAGATCGGACTCATTGCTCAACAGCCGGCGGAAAACAACTTTCTCCAGGAAATTCATTTGCAGGTGAAAGAACTCGAAAATTATTGGAGTAAGTTGTGCGAAACGATCACTATCGGAGTTGCCCAATCTCAAGCCCTTGCTGCCGCTTAACCTTTCTCTGGTCATCTGATCGCCGCCAATGTGGACACTTTTCAGTTCTCCTGACGCTTCCTTATAGACCTCAACTAACTCTTGGTAGTACTCCATGATTTTCACAATCTCTTGGTAGTGTTGCTCATTATTGGGCAGAGCTGGCAATCTTAACAATGTCAGTCTTTTGGTGGCTCCGATCTGGTTTTACACGTGGGGCTTTAAGATGGGCTATCTGAGGCAGGTGATCAGCAATGATAGCAAAGACCTGGTGAATCACAGTCCGTCTTATCTCCATATACTCCACATGAGACAATACAACATCTTTGGCATGCAAATCTTCTAATGGGATTTGTGGAGTACATGGAAGAGTCAGGTAGCGGTGCTCATAAACATAGGCGTAGGAGGCACCTTTCTTTTGGGGGGGGCAAAGGTCATCTTGCCCGAATTTTAAGGCTTTTATTAGCACCCCTTTATGCCCGCATTTTTTAAATTTTTTGCCCGAATTTTTGGCTTTCTTGGACACTTGGGGGGGCAATTGCCTCCCCACCTTTTACGCCTATGCTCATAAATGAGGGCCATTGACACGAACCCAGTGGCACATGTGCTTGTGCTTGTCGAACCTACAATTAAAGAAGGAAAATCAAAATCACATTTAAAGATTGCAGTTGTCATCAAGCAACCTCAGTTTTATAAACAATAAAAGCATATATATTTTATGAATACAATGATATTTACCTTTCATCAGCAACTCCAACGGTGAAATTCTGATTGTCTCCACATAACCGAAACTGCTTTCCCTGCTTAATGGCCTCCACTAAATCTCCTTGAAATTGCCACCAATAGTCTTCACAAGAGATATGGTGGCCTCATGTGAAAGACATATTCCAAGTGGGTTCGAACGATCGAATACCTGAAACATTTATGTTATTTGTCACTCATTGGCTTTATGATGCAAATAAAATCATTCATGCAAAATTTTCATTTGGGATATATATAATGCAACCAATGCTTGGATCATCACTGGAAATTGACAGGAAACGGCCAATTTGCTGCCTGTGGAGTATCATGCATGACATAAAAACACTTTTTTCACAAACATGCCGTTGTGGTCACCTTATAGCAAGCTTTAATGCAAAATACTGAAATATCAAAATTCATTTTGAAGTAAGTGTTTCGTCTTACAGAATATATTATATCATCTTGACTTGGGTTGGTTTCAGGTGGCAAAATAAACAATCATCTTGACTTTATCCGGTTTCGGTTGAAAAAAAGGGGGGGGGGGGGGGGGGGAAAGTTTTATTAAAATTTTATAATGGAGCATAGTCTGTTTCATTTAATAAAGTGGCCAAAATGTATGGAAGCTGTTCTATGTGCTTTGTGATAACGACATTGATCAGACTTTAGTATGTACAGTAATAGTTAAAGCAAAGAAGAAAGTTAGCTGTCCCACTTTATTAAATTGAACAGCTAGTTAGTGGCAATCTTAACTTAGGTTAATACTTGCACAACCATGCATTGGTCCCTATGGTTCTCTCTTCAGACCTGGACTAAGATGGAAATCTGAATTCAAAACATCCATTTTAATAGTTGTCATTAACAAAACACTATAAAAGTTGGCCTTAAAAATTGATAGCCGCAACTCATACAATGTGAAGGCTAAGACAATTGATACATGTAAAAGAAAAATCCATTTACCTTTTGATCGACAACATTATCCATCAGACAAAGGGAGACAACTCTTTGCATGGCACTCAATTCAATGTTCCTTGTTTGCATCACAATGGCATACACTCTTGCTAACTTCGTCATAATCTTGTCAATTTTATCTTGCTCGTTTAAGTTATTCTCTGCTCAGGAAGCATCAGTAAAAGCACAGGCTCGGGAAATATTAAAAGCATTTCACCTACAATGTCAGAAGTATTGAAATTCTCCCAATTCTTTCCTTTGTTTTTTCCTGAGCACAGACAGATCACCATGCTTTCGTCTACCCATGAACTTCGCTCTTTTGTTCATGGTTCGAAATAATTGATTGAGAATCTCGGCTTTCATTCGGGGAATAGAGAGCACAGCGGCTGCCACCAGTTCTGAACTTGTTGTATAATTAACAACTGCCTTAAGCTTGCTACTTTCAGACTTCATGAGTGGACCATTTGTTTTTAAAATATAATTCAATATTTCTTGGCCAGTCTCACTGCCTGTGTTCTGTTTCTTTGTCTTCTTCTTTGGTTTCCTTTTCTTTTTGGTGGCTGACTGGCATTTCACACATATGATCCACAGCGCGTATGTTCCTGGGAGGACTCCTGGTCACCTCTGGTTGACATATATTCCAGTCTGAGGAAATTGCAAAAAGAAATTGTTTTTAGTGCTAACACCAAAACACCAACTTATTTCATAATATTATTTATAAGTACAGAATGGCATGCGGGATGTGCAATTTGGCGGCATGGTTGAAGTGAAGAGGTCATAATTATTAGCATTACTAAAGCATACCTTACAATAGCTGTCCTGTATCATAGGAACATTAGCACCATCACTGATTGAGTATTGGTGATCCGAAAGGGTGTCGGCTACTTGACTAGACTGAAACACGATCGTGCTTGTCTGAAAATATATATATGAAGCTATATGTGGACATGTAGAATGGAAAGTGAATGATGTCATACATTCATGATGGATTAGGTGAGCATGAACACTGAACTATATATATAACTTACTTAATCTTGCTGTAGATCTGGTAATAACTGCGGTTCTTCATCAAGGCCATCATCCCAGTCACGTAGAATTTGTGCACTTAAATCATCTGGTGCTAACACTCGGCAAACTTGGCATGGGTGTCTGTTGCAGAGCACACAAACATATCTATATCAGAGTCCAACTTATACTGTTATAAACAAGCGACCAAGTTAATTGTGATATCCCTACCATACCTTGTCCAATACTGTATGTTGCTTGCATGCAGCAGCTGATTTTGAATTAACTGACGATGTCAAAGGAGTTGATTCATGTGGTTCTCGTCTCTGTCTGCCATTCTCCTTACTGTAATTACATGGCTTGATTGGACTCTCCAACTGAAACAGATATAACTATGTATCAAAGACATCCAAGAATTGGAAAAAAACGTGTATTCATAATATAAAAAATAATGCAACAGATATTCTGACACCTAATTATTATTCAACAAATGTTGTTGTTACAAAAACAGGGCTATTCATGAACACTTACCAACAGTTGCCTAAAGCGAGCATGGTGCTTTGGTGGATGTCTGACTGTCTTTACTCATGGGCAAAATGACAAGTAATGTTGTAATGAGGGACTCGTCATTGATATCATTCACAGCAGGCAAAATCTCCTTGTCATGACAGTTAGGGTAGGATCTCTGCAAGCACAGAAAGAAATCATTAACACTTTATCTTCGATAAACGTATCAATAAGAATTTCTTAAAACATACATAAAAAGTTCAGAACTAAATTCAAATCCTCCCCAGACGATGGTTCATAAGGCTTTGACATTGAAATTGTTACATACCTCAGGCCATCCAATGTTTGGGCTTTTGCAGATTTCTGTATTATAAACTGGTTCATAATGCTGGGGAAACTGCAAAACAAAAACAAATGTAACAGCAATGGTCTATTGGGCATCATGCGATCAATAAAATGCAGTCACTGTTATTTGATCATACCAGGCGCCTTTTAGTGCTTCTTTCAGGTTTTGGCGTCTTTGGAACAGGGTTTTCAGCCTTTTCTGGGCTGTCCAATTCATTTGTCAAGTAGGACACAACTGACCTAATAATAGGCCAACAAATATATCAATGTCATTATATTAAATAATATTATTATATAAGAAATTTACAGATGACAGGATAGGTGCAAACAGATACTTACCTAGGTCTAAATGTAACATCGGTTTGGGTGGAGCCATCTGATACACTTTTGCCTGCAAAAGTTTGCTGACCAAGAGCGGCAGCTCCCTCACACAATATCCTGAAGCCATCAGTGATAGGTTTGTCATAGAGTGTCTTGTAGACTTGTTGACATGTTTTGGCTGAAAGAATAGAAAAATCTCAATATTTCTGTATAGCCAATAATTATACAACACAATTATTGTCATAACAATTACGAATAATGTCAAAAAGTAGTAAAAACCATATATTTATATATATATATATATCATTTGTATATAGTATATCTTTATCCCTAGCCACTTACCAGTTCTATTATTTTTGTGCTTTGCATTTAAGTAAAGAACACACTTTTGCCAATCTGGTTTTTCAGTCAACAAAGAAATGTAACTGTGCAGATCAATCTTCTCCTCCTGTGTCCATTTAATACATAACTGGCAAAAAAATGAAAAAGCCTAGTTAAACATTCAATGACTTAGCCACCTTAAAATTCTCAATTCATATTTAGTAGCATTACACTCATTACCTTTCTTAAAGGAGTCAAGGGCTTAGGTAGAGCTTCAGTCTTTGGTGTCAATTAACCCTGTGACAACACATAATCAACACATAATCGACCTTTTCTTGGTGTACGGAACATTTATGCTGAAAGTAAAACCACCACGATAACCAACAGCCTTATACAAAACACATGAAAATACCGTCAGCAACTGATAAAACTGAGTTATTATAGTGGACTACTTGTGTGAATTAAAGTCCCATATATATACAATGCTTCTATAACAACGTAGCAGCACATGATAAAAACCTGAGAAATCACCAAGTTTAGTCCTGTATTTTTTCTACAAATTATCTCACCAATCCTTACCAAAGTGCATTGACTGAGAAAATGTAATATTATAACATTCTAGTCTGAGACAATAAGATTGAACTGGGAATGTAGAGCTTTTAGTACACTCATGTTTGGGGGGGGTCTGGTCAAAACGGCCAAATATAAAACGGCCAACATACCAGGACAGCCAATCGCAAAAACGGCCACCATACCAAGACGGCCAAAGGATAAAACGGCCACCTACCAAAACGGCCAATTGTACTATTTGCAGCTTTATACGCTTTCTCATTCATCTATCTTCTTCTAAACCTGTATATATTTTCTAGGAAGTTTAGAGTAATCATTTTAGATATTTATTTTTTATATAAATTGTTGTTTTTGAAAATAATCCAACTGGAATTAAAATTGATATTGCATGTTTCATGCAATTACCAGGACGGCCAACTCAATAATATGCATAATGAACAGGAATCAGTTGAAACTCAGTTTCAATTCATGCTTGTGATCATGCAATGATGAAAAAGCATGATCTACCCCATTCTTTTCATCATTCAAAATGCTAATAGCAATTGACATAACGGTCACGGCTGATTGCTATTACATATCTGATTTCCGTAAATTAGCTATTGAAACATAAAACCACTACACTGCTGATGTAATCAATTAAGATAAAATAAATTAATTTGACATAACATGATTATAAACTTTAATGCTACTGCATAAAAAGACCTATTTGTACGTTGTACTGTTAGGGCTAACCTTCTTCCATCTCTTAACAATGTATAATAATTAAATAAAGGGTGCTGCTCATCATTCATAATCTTATCAACTTAAAGAACTGATTTGTAGAATTGGGTGAGAAGTTTACACTCAACATTAATGTTTCTCATGATTCTTAAAAAGTTAACCCTTTGTACAAATTTGTTGTACACTAGTTGTATTTGCGGAGCCAGACAATTTATCATCAATTATAATTCAGAGGTATTTGTAATCATGAACCCTTTCAACATGCTCAGCATTTATCATAACTCTGTCACAATCAACTTCTCCGAAAATCAATCACCATGCATTTCTTTTGTCTTCTTTACATTGAGATTAAGATAATTTTTATCACACCGTGAGACAAACTCCACTTGACCTAAAAATTCCCTTGAATCATCATCCTTGATTAATTTTACCCAGAATCACTGTATCATTGATGCAATTTATATATAGAGCTAGAGCTCTATATATGCAATTTATATAATAATGAATTAAAAAAAGATTGAGTTGGCCGTCCTGGTCGTTGTGGGCGATTGGCCGTTATGGGCGGTGGCCGTTTTGGCTAGTTGGCCGTTATGGGGAGTGGCCGTTATGATCGTTGGCCGTTTTGACTCTACTCCATGTTTGGGTATACATGGGAAAAAAAACCTGAACGATTACCCAACTTTGGTCCTATTTTTCGTTTAAACTAACTCACCAAACCTTAGCAAAGTATGTAGACTTTGAGATAATATCATAATAAAGCACCGTAAATGATGGCAAGTTAATTGAACCTGAAATGTATAGTTTGCATCAGATTTTGTACACCCTTGTTTGGTAGTTTCTCAGTGTAATGCAAGGGCATCCCACATGTACAACGAACCAACTGATAAAACCCCTAACACAGTGGTGTCACGCAATAATTACCATTTATTTCTGTAAATATCAACTAACTTACCTCTTTGCTCGATGTCCCCTTGATAACTTCATCTTATCCTGCTGTCTGGAGCGAAATTCGCGATCTCATCTGACACACTTTCAACCATGTTGTTATTGCTAGTAGCCCGCCATGATAAGTCACGTGACTTATCCAATGGCGGCCTCCACTCCAGTCTAGAAATCCTCTTGCTAGACGCAGCGGGCAGCGGGCAGCGGGCCAGCGAAGTGATACAATTTTTACTGTATAATCATAAACAATGTGAAATGGCCTCAATTAACATCAACATGATCAAGCGGAAATTCGCGCTATTGTGTAAATTGCTTTTAACACTAGATGAAGCAATAGTACAGTAATGTGTGATATAGATGGCAGCACTAATCATGAAATGTATTTTTTTCATGCTTATGCGCCATCTGGCTGATTACAAATAATTTACAATGATAGTATTCGATTAGACTGAAACCACAAGTAATCCTGGCGCGAGATTTGACAGTGTTATGGACGGCCGGTGATCAAGCAAATAAGGTGTAATTTTCGCTGAAAATGAGTGGTTATTTTCGTCGCACTCTGTAAGTATAACATTATAACAAAATAATAATATTTTATTGAAGTAACTGTGTCGTTTTGAGTCTAATTTGTCGTAAATTAGCGAAGTTATTGTCACGAGAAGTGAACCCTACTCAAAAGGAGTGTTACAAACATCTCGTTTTTACCTTTTAAAAAGGGTGAAAAAATCATGTAGGCAGGCTAAATTCATGCAGAAAAGTAAATTTGTTCGTTTGACAACAATGGTCGGTCTACTAGTAATTCATTGTCAACTGTAACCTAGGGGTTTGTTAATTTCACCTATTATCGCCCATTTATTTTACAGTAATTTCGTTAAAATTAGCCCGATTCCAAAATCTCTCCATTTTTATGGAAGGAAGGTTTCATTCTAAAGAAGCATTTCGTGAAAATAATTCCTCAAAAAAGTTAAAAATGAAGAAATAGAGGATATTTAAAAAATTTGTGTTGATGAGCTATAGTTCAAACTTCATATATAAAATGCCATTCATTGATATATATTGGTATCTTTACGTGAAAAAGGTCCTCATGAGTGTTCAGTTTCTTCGTCAACAAGTTATTTTACTTATTAACCATGTTATCTGAACATCAGAATTTTTTTTTTTTAAAGTTTTTAGTAAATTGTTGTCACCAGTGAGTTCAATCATCTCAGCAGTGATCTCTGTAGATGTCATAAAAGATTATTATTATTTTGCCCAGATTGGAAGTTGGAAGATCCTTGACCAGAGAAGAAATGGACTGTCATCTTTTAAAAACCCCTGAAAAGCCTGTAAGAACTAGACGAAAGGCTTCAACACCCACTGGTTCTACACCATGCCGCAAACGTGTCCGTGCTGTACGTATAACTGTGATCAAAACTACCTCAGCTCAGTAGACTCAATGGCATTAGCCAACCTACCTAAGATTTAACGATTACATACCTAACAATTACTTCAATATGTGTTTCCTGTCATGTAAAGGAAAAATCGGTGAAGACTACAAGATGGACTCACAAGAAAAGCAATTTGTGGTGTCATACGTGGAAAAGGCTGGTGGCTGTGAAAATGTGCAATGGGAAGCTTGTGCGGAAGAGCTAAATGCAACATTTGGGACAAAACGATCAGCTGATTTGGTACATATAGATGATGAGTCTGAAAATAGAAAATTTTTGGTGTCCCTATATTTAGTAAATCTGCCACTTATGGTAGCAGTGTGTATCATATTTTTGACTAGAATTATTGGAAGGTGTGTTCTTTTTTCAGGGTCTGCCTGCAATAATACTTACAATAGGGAGTCCCTACGCATAACAGCACCAACTCAACATGCTCCTGTCACCGCAGTTTCACAAGAGGTGCAGACTGATGTTTCAATATACCTGGGTAAGATTTCACCAAACTTTTTACAATTATTGAATATGAAGACAGTGTTTATTTATTTGTGTTTATTTCTTTGACGAGTGAAACTTGGGAATGTCATGGTAACATCTATGGTCAACATCCACCATATTTATATTGCCAAATTTTGTCTGCCTTATTCACAACTGAAAGATACCTATGAATTTAAAGTTTATTATTATGCAATTTAAGTGTGACATATAACTTTGTTCATCGGCTTTTTGTTTTTTCTTTTCCAGTGATGTCATTCTCTGCTATCGTTTACCGGGTGAGGCAAGAAAATCTGCCAGAGACATTCCTCCAACTACCCAGTTTTCTCCCACATAGTCCTCTCAGGGTACACTTCGAAGCTTACTGGTATGTACCAGTTGCAATTTTGATTTTCTGTGTATCAGTATTTACCAGGTGTAAATTATGTTTAAAAGACAGAGATATGAAATATGTATAATGTTTTGCAGTTAATGAAATTATGTTACCTTGCAATGTTGACATGATGCAACAATAGCCTTACCATTCACAATGAATCAAATTCCTCACTAGTAAGCTAAGTTTGTTTCATTTTATTTTACAGGAAGGATCCTTTGATGGTTTATCCACCCCGGTGGCCGCATCGACACCAATCACACAGAAAATAGTGTCAGATAAGGGAAGGTGTCGGAAGGCACTCATTGCTCTTTCACCATCCAATAAAACTGTGGTAAGTTCTTCATTATATCACATCCATTGATCGTCCTTGTTTAAGCCCAGATAAAGTGAACCCAGAGATGTCTCTGGTGATAGTAGTGATTGTTTTCAATAGTCATTTATAATTCTCTAA
Organism: Alitta virens; assembly: GCA_932294295.1. NCBI lineage: Eukaryota > Metazoa > Annelida > Polychaeta > Phyllodocida > Nereididae > Alitta > Alitta virens. The sequence goes on from OW028581.1 coordinate 11,437,929, forward strand.
TCTAATAAGTGATTTCTCTTTGTAGGAGATGCCAACACCGGTCAGTTCTTCAGATATTATTGACAGTGGAGTGGGTCTGCTCGATGCTTCTCCATTCTTGAGTGATTTAAATGTCGGTGATGAGCCTGAACTCAATGATGTGCCATGAGACCACGAATACTGTCCATCAAAGCCATCAAATGATGAACATGACTATGCAACTGCTAGGAACAAGAAAACTAGGAAGAAGCCCAGAAAGAAGCAAGCAAGTCCTGCTTTGGTATCATCACTGAAGAAGAAATGCCAAAACAGCAAAACATTTCCTGTGACCTCAGTGACCAGTTTGAGGCGTGCAGTGTTCACAAAAAATGCAGACAGTATTGCCAAAGCTGCACTGGGTGACTTATTATCCTGAGCTGGTACTCCAGCTTTTGAACATCATGCTACCACAGGACAAGAGGAATGATGATGATTCTGCTGTATCAGCCATAGTTCCGAGACTTGCATCAATTTATTCTATTTTGATGTTTAGAAGAAATTACGACTTCAGTATAGCTTCAGAGAGTGAATGCCATGTGTTTGGCAGAGCATCTCGCTGACCAGAAGGTAATTAGAGTTTTTATAACCATTTTATAACTTTCTCTTTTCTAGTTTAGTGTTGCATGTGTTTGTTGATAGTAGCGTTTATTATTATAATGTATTGATATTTTCATCTCGTGAAAGACATGTAGTTTATGTGTTCTTTGATTACATTTTGTGTTATTATTGATTACAGAGTTCGCTGTTCGGAAGCTGTTCATTCAAACCTGCATGTGTAGGCTAACCATCCTGTGTGAACCCTATTTTTTAACATATAAAAGAAAGGTACAGAAACTAACTACAACCTATCTAACAGCATGCATTTGTTTTATGAGACTTTGATGGCATGAAATCATATGTATGTGCTAATCCTGCCTCTTCTTACAGAAGTCAAGTTCTTTCTTTATTACCCACGAAAAAAGAATGATTACATTATTAATTACCCAATATGTTTGCAGATGTGTGTGATTTATTTTCCAAGTAAAAAATCGGCTTGCTACCCTGGCCTTTACCCAAACATCAAGACATGTGTTCCGAGATTTTGCCAATCTTGACAATTAATGAAGGCAGGAATGCTATGCATTGGAGTGCCTGTTTGGTCCTGTTTTGTGTTAATTATTCCAAAATCAAAACTAATGCCTCTGAAGCCTTATGACAATACATTTATATCTTAGAGATTTACTTATTATCGATATATCTTAACTGATTCCATTTTTTATTATCAACTTTTCAGGTCTACGACAGAGCCAATGTCCTTGGCTATAGTGTCTCATTCTCTAGGGCCTTGGTTGTCAGGCAGCAGCTAGCTGAACAGAACTTGTTGCTGATCGTAAACTTGCAGAAGAAGGAAAGAGGCTGCGCTTCCTTGGTGATAACCTGAACTTTACTGTTGTTGTCAAGCATGAGACCATAGATGCACACAAACACATGGTCCACATGTTTGCAAGTGCAGTTTTGGCATCGCCCATGTACTTCATGGATGCATCTCAAGAACCAACCATCCCTCTTGACCACCTCAGTGTGGATCATATTCTACCGAACGACCAAGATTTCGCCAAATTGAGGGAACTTAGTACAGGTATTGCCTTGAGGTACATTGCTAAGTATGTCCCTCAACTTGCATGGATGGAGCAGCATTTAGTCAATGAAATTTATTCCCAACAACAATTCACAGACAAAACTGACGTGATTACATTACCTGTCCTCCCTTACAACGAACAGAACTATCAAGACGTTGTAAAGATCTTGGATTATTATGAAAATGTTGTACAACAAATAATTGCAAAGTGCCCCGAAGGTAAAACAAAAAAAAAAGATTGGTGGTGACCAGCTCACCAGAGACCGGTTCAGTGGGACCTTAAACCTCAGACTTGACAATATAGATCCAGCAGAATGTTTTGAGCACCTGTCTTATGTCACTTTTGAGTTTTTCCATCTCGGCATGAACTATTTGGAGAAGTATGTGCTCGGGTCTTTGTGGAATAATGATGGCCCTGCTGAACTTGGAACAATGAAATGTGAGGCAGAAAGAATTTTTTGGCACTCTGTTGATACCAATGTCATGAAGGCTTATGATGCTGATCGGGACTTTGCCTTGTCCTTCTTTGGTGCCTATGTTGTGGAGGCAGCCCTTAGTTACTTTGGAATGGAAACACGCAATGATGCTCCATCTAAGCATGTACCACCGGATATGGCGACTGATTTGGAGAAGACTCAGTGGGTGATGGAGACAATTGGAAAATTTGTGGATGAAATGGTGTTCCCTTGCTGGACAGGGAATGATAAGGAAGACTACGTTGTCCAAGGTATGTCAAGGACAACTGTGTAATTTTATTTTTTAACAAATAGCATTTGCATTAAACCTTGCTAGTGAAGTTGCATTGAAATTGACCACCTGATGCAATTTGAGCTAGATTTAATGTTCTTTCAAGGTTGGCTACTGTATAAGTACATAGAGTGTCAGTCTTCACATATAGCCGATATTTATTATTACATGTTTGCTTTATACATATTATGCTTCTCTGACAAGATCTTAAAGGACACCTTCTATTGTATGGTAACTAAAAAATTTTTTTTTACATTTTACAGATATACAAGAGAACCTGAAACTGGTGACAGTAACTCTGTCAGATGATGAAGTTGTCCAACTGTCCATCAACAAACAAAGAGTGGAAACGCTTCGAAAAGAAATGCCTGACAAGATCAAAGACTATGGGCATCATGTCCTTGAATCTGGCATGACTTTCGCCATGCTATTGCAGTAATGCAAGAATCCGAGTCGCGAATACATCCTTCTCCTTGCAAAGATGATGTGCCTGCAGATTTATTCAAAAAATCCGAAAGCCCACTATGCTAGAGAACTTCTACGGCTGCTTGTTGTGCAAATGTCATTGTTATCGGAACAAGAGGCCAAACGTATCCTGCAAGCATGTTTTGTGAACACCAAGGGCAAGGCCGACTCTCACATTCGCGCAGATCTTCAGATGGAATACATTGTGAAAGATTGCAAGGGTAATGTGAAACATATGTATTCGAACAAAAATGAGCAAAACATTATGACTCAATCTGCTGCAAGCCCATTTATATGTGCCATTGGTAGCAATTTTGATAAGGCAGCGAGTGTTGTGCAAAGGTACAAGAAGCACCAAGTGAAAGACGCTGACAGTGATGAACTGTTTATGATGAATGACCTGCGAAAGGTGCAACCCTTCAAAACAACTGAAGGCAGAACATTCAGGAAGTTTGGTTGCATTCCTAAGTCTAACATTGAGAAATTGAATGGCTATAGATTGTATCATTGGTTTGAGGGACACAAATTAAGATTCAAACCCTGAATTTCATTACCATGAGTGGCTGTCGCAATTTATATATTTTACATTGTTAGTGTCAGGGCCAATGACTGGAATAGCAATAATATAATTCATCCATGTATACCAATGCTTATATATCATATAGTTGTACTTTTTTACGAATGTGCTCCCTTCTTTTTTACTTTATACTCTTTTTATATTTCTTCCTATAATGTACGAAATGTGCTATAGCAACTACGCAAAGACTGATTGGTGCTACAGTTAGTAACACCTATTGTGCTGAAACATTTTTAGCTTTTACATTGTGTAGACTACAAATTGTATTTTGTCTAAATATGTAACTTCAAAATAATAGAATTACTCTGCATAACATTGTGACATATGTATCAAAGATGATATTTGAAATGTCAATAAAACATGTATATATATATATATATATATATATATATATAAAGAGACATTTAACTTTGGACAATTATTGAAAATGATCCTTATGGTGCAAATGATGCAAAGCAAAGAATGGGTATCATGTTTTCAATCCCAGAGCATATGTAAATTCACAGGTAACTGTTCTAAATCAGCAACTATGTACAAAATGTGCAGACAAATCACCAACTTTGTAGTGTGAAGAACTATGCTCATTAAACGGTTCTTTACAAATTACATATTTTGTTAATAATGTAAAGACAAATTCTCATTCATGTGACCTGGTATATACATGTTGAAATGATCAGGGTTTTTTTTTGCTTGTCATTGCGTTGTTTATTTAATGTTGATCAATGGTGCCATTGTTGCTCATTTACTTATGGCATATTTATAGCGCAACTGCTCAAAAGTACTGTTTTGAAATGACATAAGGTGAAATACTGTAAATATTGTAACTTTTACTTGACAATACCAATATGTAAAATGTGTTCTTGAAACATTACAATTTGAACATTTAATGATTACGAAAGAGTTCTCATTAAAAAACCAATCTATTGTACAAAGTAGTTATTCATTTCTTAACAGACCGCTTGTGACCGCTGATCATAAAAATGAAAAAAAGCAGAAACAACAGACTAGAGAGCCTTTTTGAGAGAGGTTTCAGTCTAGTATTCGACTGGGCTTTTTCGTGGAGCACTTACGTTTAAAGCACCAAGTGTATTCCACTAGAGGTTACAAAATAATCGTAAATTTTCGTAAAGCACAAAATATTCACGAAGAAAAAAGTGCGTAAACGTCCGTAAAACTGAGTCACGTGATCATTTGTGGGCAAAACTGTAATGGAGAGCGTCACCGATTCGTATCTTCAGAGTCATTTTACAAAAAGATCGGCGTGGATTCAATTCAAACCATAAGACAACTACAACATTTTTGTACAAAGGAACTTTTAATTTTGAAAATCGGACAAAAATTGAAGGAGCAGTTAATAAAATGTATCACGAAGCGAGGACGCAATAGTTCTGCCACTATCCATCGGTGGAGCCACCAGCGGGCTGAATGGAGAGCTAGGTGCTTGATTCTGACACTTGTTTATACCTGGCTTAGAAATTCTGCAGATTATCTCCCTGCGCTTACGCCACCTACCGTAGAGGGACAATTCTGAGGGTAAGTCGGTCCCCTCCTCCGCACGAGTGCAATGGAGTCGGTCTTGGCCGCCATTATCACGTGACTTTGTGTCAGGATCCTGACATTTTGATTGGCTGATTCTTTTCTGATGTTTGATTGGCTAATTATTTGGGGGCGTGTCCAAACCAACCTTCCAGAGAGCACGATGCAATGACCAATCATAGCATGGCTTAGACTTAGCCATTCATAACCCATGTAAGAATTGCTATTCACGAGTACAAATTTCTGTTCTTCTTGAGTTTCTATATCATTATCAGCTGTTTAATAAATTACAAAAATTAAAAATGAGGTGACATTTTCATTGACACCTATCAACAACAACAACAGTATTCATTTGTCCAATACTTTCTTTTTATTTTTATTTTTATGCAAACAACAAAAAACAGTATATTATACAATGTACAAATTCAATAAACAGATTCAGAAGAAAAATTGTCTATTTCTTTATCATTTCCTCTCTGCCAAACCCCGTCCGTTACAGCCCAGTCAACTTTTAAGAGTCCTTCCTCTGATAATTTTTCTCTGGATATTTTGCATAAGCTCTGAAAATACCAAAGGGAAATTCTCAGTAAAATTTTGGTCACTCTATTCAATTACAACCAAAAATGTATATCAAGTTATTTCCATAATGTCTTAAACTTGTTGGCAGAATACATAACACTAAACAAATGGCACTTCATGTGTATTAATAATACACATTCCCTTCCAAATCCATACCTGGAAAGTTCTTGGTTCATAAATTGCTAGATCTTGAAGAGATTTCCTGTCCAACTCTATTCCACTCTGCAATAATAAATAACATGTCATGGTTCTTTGAAAAATTTAGTCATTTAACTAGAAATGTAATCTAGAGTACTCAGTTTGATTTGAGTGGTGACCGTATAAATTTATGTACTTACTTATGTTCAAAATAATTAACTATTTTCATACCAAAATCTTTACAGTAGGAAAAAACTGAACATTCTTCACCAATGATACGTAAATTTTTGTCATTTTAGAAAATATTTAAATCAGTAAAAAAAAGTACTTGTATTAGTCCCTCCTGGAAAGGTTTTCCTTCTAAACCATGATATCAACCCCCAAAAGTGCACCAAAACCAATAATCGATTCTACTTTATCTGAACACTTGTCAGAACTTCAATCTGTATACTTCTCTAACTTCCTCTGAATCTCTGTCAGTTATCTAACTTCCTCTGAATTTCTATCAGGTATCTAACTTCTTATGAGTCCAGTATATCAAACTTCACTTACTGTTTATCTCTCTGGATAATGCTCACTTCAGTCTCCTTTGAGTGGCCTACAGCTTTTCCCTCTGACTTGCAAAAATACGGACCGATCACGCCCATTTACATATTGATCCAGCTTCCCCCTAATTCCAAGGTTCGTGAGGAGCTCGTCAATTTAGCCCAATTATATTGATTCCTGACTATCATCCCTGTGCTAAGTTTGTCTGCCCTTTCGTGTGTCTATCACATGCCTCCATTGCACGACTTGGATCCCATATTTAGTAATAAACCTGAGGAGTTAATTTAAAATGTACCCTTGTACTTTTAACCCTGGACAATTGTTATGTAGCAGCCCAATTTGTCCCATCAGTGTGGGCACTGGCAGCTGGGTGACTTTTTATGGTCATCACTTACTGCCGTGATGTACCTGGGTGGATTGAGATATCCTTCTATTGTCTCCACTGCCACATACAGTTATCTGGTCCCACTATTTCTATACCTTTACCCAATCTCTTGGTAATTCTACTTTAAACTCATAATATTATTACATTATATTCAATTATACATGGCCAAATGTGCCACGTGCGTTTTCCATGAGAAGGATAAACGCATGGAAAACGCATGGTTTTTAGCTAATTATAATAAGGAAAAAACCATGCGTTTTCCATGCGTTTATCCAAACGCATGGAAAACGCACGTAGCACAATTGGCCATGTATCTGTCTCGGTCTATGTTCACTAATTACCCTATATCTGGCATTATTTCAGTAATACATTGCCCAAATTGCTTACCTCTCCCCCTACTATGTTGTGCTTTTAACAGTCAAGGCACATTGAATAACTGTGCTAGTGGCACTTGTGTTCTTCATTATTCCCTGATTTTTGCTATTAAACATTCTATACTTGTCATTTAGTGGATTCACAATCTTTCATTACCATAATTATCTCTTAGCTTACATCACTTGCTTTTCTACTCACCTTTGAATTTATAATCTATTCCTGACCAATACATAATGCCCTTCACATTTAATAATTGTTCATTCCCTGGGTCCAGTTGAGGTTATGTTGAGGTCTGGTTTTCTCACTAGGTGGTGCTGCGTAGTCATTGGTCCCTCCTAGTCAATTTCTGCCGAAAGACGGCGCTTGTCTGGTGCGTAGCACCGGTCTTTCTGATAACTCACGCGAAGCATCAAGGGATAACGTAAAAAATTGATCGTTGAATAAGCGTCGCAACGCCGTTACAACGCTTGTTCAGTCCCATTTATTTCGTTAGAACGCTTGTTCAGTGCTTTTCACGAAAATAGTACCTTCTGCAGTAGGTGGAATTCCACGGTAAAGTTGTTCAATTTCACGACGTTAGTAGAGTTAAAGTCAAAAGAAATCGTCTGAATTAATTTTACAGTGAGTGGCTTCTTGGAAGAAAAGAATAAGGCGTAGTAATCGCACTACTTTGTATGCAGACGACGCGCGGAAGCATTTCCCTCCCCGATTCTGGGGGAGCGGCAAATCGGTTATGAGAAAGGCCGGTGCTTCGCACCGGATCGTAGCGCCGCCTTACGGAAGAAAACGCCCTCCTAGTGGGTAGCTGCTGCCATCTTGTGGTTTGGATGGTAGTTTCGTCAATGAATTGTCCTGGTCCAAGTTCTCTCCCCCAGTGGTACCTTGAGTGCTTCTGGGTTGATTGCTGCTATTCTTATTATTTATCATGGTCAAGTTAATCATTTTAGTAACATATAATATCAAGAGAAACAAACTCACTGTAGTATTATCGCCAATACCGGGGGTATGAGTTTTCTAATGCAGCATTTGCTATTTCCTTTCTGGAAATATATTTCACCCCCCCCCCCCCCCCCCAAATAAAAGATCATCCTGAGAGTATTTTAATTCAGAAATTCACAGATCAGGCCAGCCTTAAAAATATTTCTTGCGGGTTACATGAAACTTGAAAAACTCATCAGGTAGGTAGGATTATTATTTTTTGCCTCAGAATAATAATATTTTACCAATATTCTACAACTGGTACATGGCCAAATGTGCCACGTGCGTTTTCCATGAAAAGGATAAACGCATGGAAAACGCATGGTTTTTAGCTAATGATAATGAGGCAAAAACCATGCGTTTTCCATGCGTTTATCCAAACGCATGGAAAACGCACGTGGCACAATTGGCCATGTAGGGCCCTGCACTAACGCAAGAATAATTTGAGGACTAAAAAAAAAAATGTAATAAAGGGAAAATGTTTGTCATAGATCTACACACTGATATGTTCTATACGGTCAGGTAACCCGCTACAGGAATATTTTTAAGAATGGCCTCACAGACTATGAGTCGCTCCTTACCTCTTGGCAACGCTGTCTTCTGATTGGCCCCATATTAGTGGCGTACATCAACCCTTTGTTGACAACCCTAATTCCTAGAGAGTAAATGTTCCAGTTTCTTCTTAAATGCTGGAAAGGAAAAGGAGAATATTTAGTCATCATTTGTGATCTAAAAATTGTTATTAGTTAAGAAAAGACACAAAATGTCGACTCAATTAATTAATTCATATGACAATTCATACAATGTGCACACTAAGGGTTACTTGTAACTGTGCAGAAATACCCAAATAAATAATACCCTAATAAGCAAATAAATGCCTGTCTGCATCTGAGCAGCTGAGTCTGAGCAGCTGAGTCTGAGCAGCTGAGTCTGAGCAGCTGAGTCTGAGCAGCTGAGTCTGAGCAGCTGAGTCTGAGCAGCTGAGTCTGAGCAGCTGAGTCTGAGCAGCTGAGTCTGAGCAGCTGAGTCTGAGCAGCTGAGTCTGAGCAGCTGAGTCTGAGCAGCTGAGTCTGAGCAGCTGAGTCTGAGCAGCTGAGTCTGAGCAGCTGAGTCTGAGCAGCTGAGTCTGAGCAGCTGAGTCTGAGCCAACTTTAGAGAATACTTGAAAGTATTTATAAGTAATCAATTAGCAAACAAAGCCATGGATGACATGGTCTAGTGGTTATGGTGTTTGCCTGCTAATCAGCCATGGCATGGAAGAGTTGGACAAATCCTCTGGTGATCCCTCATGGGGGCAGATTTTTCATTTTTCTAGGAGAGGGGGGGGGGGACCAAATCATGAAAAGATCTTCACCCTTACAATGCAATCTAAACCATCTCTAATGGTGTACTTAAATAAATAAAAAGAATATGAAAACAGAAATACATGAAAGGTTGATAACCAGTTCAATTAGCACAGTAAACACTAGAAGAAATTGACTGTGTAAGTTACTACAAGAAATGACTAAACTAAGCAAAATTATACCTTATGTACGGTATTTACAGAGTGATTAAACTTTATAATTAATCAAATGCAGACGGAAACATCATATACCAAAAATGATTGCAATAAATTAAATATACATGCAGGGATTTTGAAGGAAAATATTGGGCATGGGACACTGTCCCCTTGCTACTGAAAACTAATGTGACATTGGTGATACTAATGGGACACACTTCGTTTTGTTATACATTAGCAGCGGTTCAGTGAAAGAAAATGTACTGAACTCTGTCCCTTGATTCTGATTTTAAAAAACATAATCTGCGGTTATTGATATTTACAAGTATACTAATATGGGCTTAACCCCGGATTAGATTTGCACTCCTAATGCCATCCTCGGTCCCAGCTTTAGTGAAATGACCAACTGCACCTCTGCTACTATTGTTGTTGTTGACTAAACACAAGTCAAGTCATGAGCTTGGAGAAATTAGACCTAGTTTAACTTTGACATTACTGAGGGGGTTAACTTGCTATTGGCTAAGACAAAACAGGGCAGGTCACCAAGGTCATTCTCATAAATTTGCATGAGTTGACCCACATAGTGAAGCCAGTGGAGAGGGTTGCCAAGGCTTGGTGTGCGAGGGTGTCCTAATGCATACCTCTCAAAATCTAAACCAATGATAAACCTGGAATATCTAAAATTTGAACCAGGCCTTGTGAGTGACTTGTCGCTAAAAAATTAATCAAGGTGCCCACGACTTAAGGTGCCCCACTCTCCCCTACTGCTTTTTATATGAACCAAAGATTTATCTTCTTTTGGGAAGATTTGATTGAATTCAGCTATCAGTGTCAATAGCTACAACCATACAGTTCAGCATCTTTTGAGTTGGCTCACATTCACAACTAAACATTGGACATGGCAACACACTGAGCACTGCAACAGAATTTCCAACATAGACAAGGTGTATCATCCCATTTTCAGAGATGTTCACCATCATTTTTTGTATGCAATTCTAGCATCGTGCAAGGCTTGGCTGCAGTGGTACCACTGAACATGGGTAACAGAAACAGCACCTTTCCCATACAATACAATGTCATACTTTTTTAGTGACTTAACTGACTTAAACCACCTGCAGCAAACTAAACCTATCAGGAACTATTTACACCTACAGTGTATATCTAGATGCCAACCACATTCTCAAGTACAAGACATCTTTGTTTGTCAGCAGTATTGGATTTAATCTATCATTTAATTGACGAACGTTTTGGTCTAAAATTTGAAAGAACCGAAGACTGTCAGGACTGTATGTATATGATCAAATATGCTGTTTGTACAGTAAATTTCCAGGGGCGGGGGATATTCACATTATCATCCCCCCCCCCACTTGCTATGTAGGGGGGGGGGATACATCCCACACCCCCCCCCCCCCACCCTCAGGATCTGCGCCCCTGTTGATACTAAAGACCGATCGCCTTAATATCCATCTATCTTAGGATTATTGATGATTATTTGATGATTCTTTGATAAATTTATTAAGTATTTGAAACTAAATATAAACTTAAATTAACACTGAATTATCACAAAAATTGTATAAGTCTACATTTATTGTTTGTGTTGCTTGTCCTATAATGTAAATATATATCAGCACAATTGGATATTCCCACCCCTGTTAAGTTCAATTGATGGGGATTATATTTCAGTAATTAGCAGTTGATTAAAGTCAATATTTATATTTATATATATATATACCAATTCCTTAGATTCTTAGCATTCAGTATCTGTCTCAATTATCCAGAAATGTTAACTAGAAGTGGAGTTATTATTTTTTCATTTCATCGACGGGGGTACGGCCGACGGACGGCGGGGGGCGCAGGTGCATTGCCGGCCACCGAAGCGTCCGACTGGTTCATTGCCGGCCTCCGAAACGTCCGATTGGTGCGGTCAGCTTTTAACTTCAATTAAAAGCACTAAAAAAAGGTCTTGCTCATCAAATATCATGTTAAACTACAGAAAGAACTTGTATGTAAAAGAAATTAAAAATTTTTTTAACAAACTATTTCGTAAAAGTACATTAAACAGCCAAAAAAATAATTTCGGACGTTTCGGACATTTTCGTACTTTTAGGGAATCGGACGTTACGGGTTTGGACGTTTCGGTTTTCGGACGTTTCGACCTGATACCCATATGTGGAATGAAAAATTTAAGAATATCACGTCTGCGGCGTGTTAAGCCCAAATTATATACTATTTATTAAGTATTGAAATGTTAGTAGTTAGTGTGAACTTAAATAGTGTTATAAGTTTCTTTTTCTTTTCAAAATTTTTTAAAGAGCTAAACCTCTGCAAAAGGTCAGCTCTGGTTGCGACCCTCCCAAGGGAGTTCCACCACTGGTCAAATGACTTTGATTTCATGACTTACATTATGTAGGCCTATAAGCATGCAGTCTCCTCTTGTCTTATAGCTGCAGCAAATTTTATTTTTTCGATTTAATAACCTGGTATCCTGTTTGTCATATTTTTCTACTTTTTGTGGTGTAGGCTAGCATATTGTTACGAGCTTCTGCAAATACAGTGTGATCCAGCTAATATATGTATGCAGATAAAGATATCATATAGTGTGCTTGATAGGATAGGATAGGATAGGATAGGATAGGATAGGATAGCATAGGATAGGATAGGATAGGACAGGATAGGATAGGATGCTTTTTCCCCCATTCCAGGCAATCTTCATGTGCAACTTGTCAGCTGAATGGCATTTGGAGATGTTCCCTTGTACTTGGTGTCTATGCTTAAGCAAATAAAATTCTCCATACATGTGTAACGTAAGTCAACCCTTGTGAGTGAGAAAGAACTTAGTGCACTTTCTGCTAGAATATTTCATATATATATATATATATATATATATATATATATATATATATATATATATATATTTTTTTTTTTTTTTTTTTTTTTCATCAATCAATCAATCAATATATCTATCAATCTTTCTATCTATCTATCTATCCCTATCTGCCTTGGTATTAGACTCAGATTTGGGGCAACAATTGACACCACTTGTACAATGTGTTATATGTTATTCTATCATTGACTGTTTATTTAGACTGAGTAATTCTTCTGGCCATATATTAGCAACAGTTTAATGTATTTATATGTTTAGCGCTTATCAAGACGAAGAAAACGAGCTGTACCACATAATTGTGTGTTGAGCCGTTCTAGAGTAATGTCAATTTATGTGTATTTCGTGAGAACGAATTAGTATTTCGTGAAAACGAATTATTTCGTGAGAACGAATTAGTATTTCGTGAGAACGAAATAAAAATAAAAAGTGCATGTCCTATCCCAGCCACCGTAGAATTGACAAAGTACACAATAGCATAATATTCCCAGGATGAGTGATATGTATTTCATAGTTGCCATAAGGTGTGCCTATGAAGATTTTTTTTAATACCCAATGATCCATCAGCTATATGATTAGATGACGTCAAATAATCATCAAAAAACTTAAGATAGATCCCTTAACGACATTGAAGTGATTACGCAATGTGAGGGGGCCCAGTCAAAACACCAACTAATTGTAACAACTGTGTAACTGAATAGCCTGTCAAGTGTAATTGTTTACCAAGCGTCTAATAATGCAAACCATGCCTAGACCTATTAAAAACATGTAGATCATGTAGATGATTGACAGCTCAATTTTGTTGGGTTCAATGAACTTTTGACAGTTGTTGATTTGTATATTATTTAGTACTTTGGATACCAATATACAAACCAGCCAACTTACTAAAATTATAATAATAGCCTATTTTCATCACCTAGCCAGTTGGGGTTTGATTATATTTGATTCTGTCTAGTTTATGCTGATCCATCATGATCAAGCCTCCATGCCACAGGAAAAAATATATTACAAAACAGTTGACATTTGTTTTGAATCCTACTATAATGCAAGCAACGACAAAAAAGTCCATCCAAACCTTAAGTTCCTGCATGGCCATTCACATCCTTAAAACCCCAGTGAAATTCCAATGATAAAGTTATCAAATTATTTAAAAATAAAAATCATAATAATATGCCACTTCTAGAAGTCGCAAATTCATTATATCATTGTTCTAATTGGCCTATAACACAAGCATACCAGTGGCTCAGTCCTTCTACAGTAGTCTGTCAGTTCAGCAAAGTCAGTCAGTTCAGCCAAATCAGTCAGTACAGCCAAGTCAGGTTCAGTCAAGTTAATTCAGTCTTATATTTAGTCAGTTCAGTCAGTTAAATCAGTCAGTTGAACTCAGTCAATTATGTCTGTCTGTCAGTTCAGTCAAGTCAGTCAGTTCAGTCAAGTCAGTCAGCACAACAGAACATGCCAGCTGACAACTATTCAGTCATTTAGGCAGCCAGACAGTGGTTTTATTATTGTACCTTAAATATCACTTACAAATTGTAGATTTAGTGACATCGTAAACCTCAGGGTTGTCATCAGTATTTCTTTCTCAATAAATTAGGTATTAGTGTATTTTTTTCATTGTGTTGCTTTAAAGAGATATAGATGATAAGATAGTTACAAATGAACTATTAAGAAAAAAAACCGCATTGTTCTATCATGTATAGAAGCCAAGTAATTGCAAGTTGAAGTTTTGCACTCCTCCAACATCTTCAGGTGAGTTAAAGATGAATGTCTTTAGTTAAAGAAAGTCAGGTGAGAAGGCCAAGGCAAAAAAGAGCAGTTTCTGAATATAGGCCAAGGCCAAAGATCTAGGCCAAGACAAAAAGTGTTTCTCACTGAAGTGCAAACTAAATGTCATGTTATTAGCTAAACAGTAAAATAATGAAAAAATGAATTCCAGTTGTCTAGAAGGAAGACATTAAATTATTGTTAAATAGAGTTAATTATAAAAATACAGCATATTCCTGAGCACCTTCTTCATGTATTTGTTTTATATTCATAATTTCCCTATCTTTAACTGTCATTGTGGTCCAATGAACATGGATAGCCTTTATACTGTGAATGAATATTTATGGCATATACACTGCCAAAATATTCATTCACAGTATTAAAAAAAAAAAAACTATTAAGATCTCACTATTAGTATGTCTATTCTAACCAAGGTCTTAATTGTGAGGTTTGCATTTCTTATGTATTCACCAAGAAAAATAGTCTAATTGAAATCCAGTATATTTATAAATAATTTCCGCTTACCCTTTGAAATGTTTCCTGTATAACTATTCTAATCTTTCCACTGAACCCTGAAGTTTACTCGGCCTATATGACCATCTGCCAGAGGCAGGCATAATGATGAAATGATATGGCTTGGATTCCCAAACATTTAGCAGATTTTTGATGTCAAGTATATTAAGCTGAGTGCGAATAATATTTTAAAACATGAAATGATTTTGTGTCTGACACTGTCTGACTATTGAGGGCCATGCAGCAGTTTTCATATTTTTTCGTGGAATTACCTTCCTACCTAAATATATATATATATTACGCACAAATAATGTATGTGTGCACACTATTGCTAACCTTGACATGCTGCTATTCGTCCAAAATCATAATTTATAAAAAATTTAATGTTATTACTGAATGACTTGGTCATCGCTAATAAAAACCTAATTACTCATTTTCAATGAAATGGTGAACCTGGCTGGTAGCCACGCCCCCACTTGTCAATCAAATTTGATCATTTCCTGCAATAGTCTTTCTATGCACTCAGCTGGCTGTAGTGACAAGGGCACAGCTCAAATGCCCCCCCCCCCCCCCAAAAAAAAAAAATTACTTTCACAATGCAGACAATAAAGTGCATGCCAAATTTTGGTAATATACATCATGTCATTCATAAGCATGAAAATATTTTGATATTAATTATAATCAGGAGTCTATGTAAACCATCTGAAAACAGTGAAAAATAAGCATTTAACTTCCAAACACCCTTAACATAAGTGTATAGTACTTAGCTGAAAGACACATTGCTTCCCCCCCCCCCCCCCCCGTAGTTATTGTTTAGATATATTGCACTGCACATAATATATAGGTCATTCTCTTTTTCTTTTTTTTCTGATCATAGGCCTAATATATTATAATATCAAAACATGTATATTTTGTAGGTAATTATCATCCATGCTGTTTTGGTATAACGTTTTTTGTGGTTGCTATCATTTCTAAATGAAATTCTGCTAGATATTTTCCACTATATGACTGAATTTAATAATTTTAATAAAATTTAATTAATTCAATTCATTATATGACTGAACTGATATCCTTCCGTAAATGTGTGATTATTATTAATAAATATGAGAATGGCATATGATCTTGAAAGTCAAATGCAAACGCCTGCAAATATTTCTAGGCATTGTTTATGTCCAGGCCATAATTTCTTTGCTACTTTGTGCAGTAACAATCAATTTTTGTTACTATGTAGATTCAGTAAAATAAAAATAGTGTTACAAAACCTGTCAATCACGAACATAATATGCCTATTAACCAATCAAATTAAAAGAGAAAATTGGTAATGCCCTGCCCACTCAACACATTAACCAATGAAGTGTATAATCCGCTCAACAATATTTTTTTTACCGGTAAAACTAAGTGTGGTCTTTAAGCTAGAGATCCAACTGTATTATTACGCTGGCAAAATGCCAAAACTTAAGAGTGAAGGCATATGCAAACATTTTGCGGCAATATAATAATAGTAATATCTTTTATTGTTTATGTAAAAAAAAATTGTATTTCAGGTAAAACACTGATTATTATTATTAATCATAAGAAATCCAGCAATTACAGTTAGTAAGTAAGTAAGTTAGTAGGTTAGTATGTTAGTTAGTAAGTTAGTAAGTTAGAAAGTAAAGAAAGATGTTAAGAAGTTGTAAACAAAGTAAGTAAAGTAAGTAAACAAAGTATAAGCATAATTTATTATCCCCTTAAGCACTCATCTGCAACGTTGCAAAATCGGCGGGAAAAATCGCGTAGTGTGAGAGGTCACGCGCGACTGTGCGAGATCGGTGCAAAGATCTCCAGCCCCCTGTCGGCCGACAAAATCGCATAACTACAGATCAAAGAGTCGAATAAAAGTTAGCATAAATAATGAGAAAATAGACTTTAAAAGCATTACACAAAACATAATTTCAATAGTTAGCAGAAAACTGCATAATATTGTCTCTATCATTGCAAGTGCAAACATCTGCTTTCAGACAATGTGTGTTGTTACTAATTATCGGTAACATTGTAACAAATTAATTATTTTATTTTACCGTACTGTACATTTTCTATTAAAATTAATGATTTTACTATTTAACTGTACTGTGGGTATTTGTTTTCTCAGTGTATGATATTTAATTTGTGTATCTTACCATTCTTGGTCCTGTACGTGTCAATAATGTCAAACGACAAGATAAATCAATTGCAAGTTCTACTATTTATTAAAATGTCAATTCAAAAAGTTTCAAAATCAATTTATAAATTAGATTATAATTTTCTTCTTAATTGTCAATGTGGGCGGACATAATAAGCCTATAGGCCTATATCTATGTCCCCGAATTTACCGTTCGCCGAATTCACTGTTTTTCGCATTTGCGCCGAATTCATCAATCTGCTAAAAACATGCCCATTGCTATGAACATACCTCACCACTTTAAGTTAAACAGTGTCGATATTTTTTATTCCAAGAAAAAACAAAGTTTAGAGGGTGTCCCCCAAAAACAAAACAAAAAAAAAAACATTGTTTTATATGTGCCCCCCACTCTGCTAACCCTAGCTACGCCACTGCTAGTATCATAGCTTTCATACCACTCGGCGACCTCCGGCGGTACATCTATTTTTAGACGAGGGAATCCCGGGATTCCCCTTCAATGGGGGGGGGGGAAGAATTTTTTTAACAACTAGAATTGTCCTGTTACAGAAATAAAATAGAATAACATTTTTTTACATAAATTCTATGACACGTCTGGTTAATACATAATTACATATAGATAGATTATGACATTCCTTGCGGTTATTGGTTAAAATTCAAAATGAGAGGGAAATTGTTATATTTCAAAAACATGCCAGTAAACTGCACGATTCCATAACATACGTTAACCCGTCTTCATAGAAAACTGACCACAATTTCTTATTTTGACACATGTATGTCTTGGAAAAGCACAAAATAGATATAAATTTTACAAAAAAGTCAAAGCCCAACTTTCTAACTCGTGAAAACTCCCTTTCTGCACAAATTAGCTTCAAATAATTCCCATACTTATACAATTATGCAGCAGAAATTATTTCGGAGATAGATATTGAAGATAGATATCTTAGAATATTGGAGATAGATATCAAGCTTAGAATTATTTTGGAGATATGTTGCTCACAGCTGCAGGGCGGGAAATAGTCAATTGAAACAAACTGTTATAAACAACGGGTGAAAAAGCTGTAGATATATCTATAGAACTTTGTAGGCTTAATTCACACCTGTACCGGTTCCCCCGGCTTAATTAAACAAACTGTTACAAACAATGGGATAAACCGCTGTTTCGCAACAATAGTCTAATAGGCCTAAATGCAATCCTATGTCCACGAATTATAATTAAAAACACTAAACACTTAATCCAGATTTAAGCATTCCCTGTGTCCTAGCTATAATGCGTACCAACTAATTAAATTGCCAGTCAAAACAAAAATTAAAATTATCTATTTAAAGCTTGGTTCTGGACTGGGCCATGATCATTGCAATGTGTTATAATTTAATTATGTTATGAATTCCATATAATTATTGAAATTTTTTTTTGTCAAAACCAACATCCCGCGACCCAGGGGGGGGGGGGGGGGCATAAATTAACATATGTCACGTGACCTGATACTTTAATTGCAATGCGTTATAATAATTCCTAATTATATGTATTAAGAAAAGAATGTCTTTCTTTGATATATATATGCAATTGAAATGAATTTAAAATTAAAGATAATTAACTTAAGTCCTGCAAATTGGCTCGGGTAAATTTCCGGGCAACTTCGGCCTTCATAATCCAATTTCCGAAACGAACATTTTTAGTCGTGGGTGGGCCTTGGCAGATTTGGATGAATCTGATTGGTCAATGCCGCCAACAGGTCATTTGCATGTTGACGCCCCCAGCCACGTGCTTATCGCCGCCTATATAAGCGTGTTACCGCCACATATTCGTTGGATATACACCCGGGTGATTATGGTGCCCCTACCGGGCACCGCAGGATACCCCCGGGCGCTATATTCCCCCCGGGTTCGCTGGATCCACCCGGGTTACGCATCACACCACAAAGGTACCGTAATTTTTGTTGTTGTTAGGATATTCAAGAACCTATCATGTCGACTGATTGAACATGTAGTTCTTTGGATATAAATGCAAATACACATTTATCTATTCTAGCATGCATACGATACACTAATAACCGTCCGTTTTGTACATTATAGGCTAATGGGTTAGCCAGTTATATCACAGATTTTTGGTACCGGTCTGTGTGTTATCTTACTAAGACTTTGGCATCCTCGGCCCCAGACTTGGTGTTGGATGGAGACAAGTCCTTGTCTCCATGGTGTGGTGGGCATGGACGTAGCCCGGTGTGCGAAAACCAAGTGCGAGGGTGTGCTTAGGGGAGTAGATCGTTGATAGTGGGTACGATTCTTAACACGAATATAAAGCTGCAGCGGATCGTGGGCTTTTACGTCCATGAGCGGGCAGGGTCAGAACTTCAACAGATGGCGTTCTGAGTCTGTGAATCTGCTGCGGTGACCAGTGGGGATTATTCTGGGTAATTTTCTTGGGTTATGGTTTAAATTAGGTTCCCCTCATCATGGTAGTGGGATTGAGTTGCTAACCATTTTTGCTTACTGAGGTAGTGGGATTGAGTTACTAACCATTTTTGCTTACTGACAACCTATATTAAAGTAGTAGGGGCCGTTATAAGTGGATGATAGGCCTATGCCTATAGTGGGTTGAGTTACTAACCATTTTTGCTTCCTGACCACCTATATTGCTTCCTGACCACCTATATTAAAGTAGTAGGGGCCGTTATAAGTGGATGATAGGCCTATGCCTATAGTGGGTTGAGTTACTAACCATTTTTGCTTCCTGACCACCTATATTGCTTCCTGACCACCTATATTAAAGTAGTAGGGGCCGTTATAAGTGGATGATAGGCCTATGCCTATAGTGGGATTGAGTTACTAACCATTTTTGCTTACTGAGGTAGTGGGATTGAGTTACTAACCATTTTTGCTTACTGACAACCTATATTAAAGTAGTAGGGGCCGTTATAAGTGGATGATAGGCCTATGCCTATAGTGGGATTGAGTTACTAACCATTTTTGCTTCCTGAGGTAGTGGGTTTGAGTTATTAACCATTTTTGCTTACTGACCCCTGTATTCTGCTAGGTGCAAGTGAGAATTTCTTCCAAGTTAGCGCTTGTACGGGTAATTTAAGTATGAGCGGCATGTCCTATAGATGTTTGCTTATACGGGGTAGGTATTGCGGACAATATCATTTTTAAATGGTAATAGAAGTGGACGCAGTGCAGGTAGTTAGTCCATAAAGTCGATAATTGGCCTATGCCAATATACGCATGAGCGGACAACTTATTTGGATGCGATTGCAAGGTAGTGGCGACTGTCACTGTAGGGGCTCCAAAAGTGGGTCCACAGGTTAGTCCAATAGAAGCGAAAGGTCCCTCGTGAGGGCCCTCATGAGGGGGTGGCAACTGTCACCGGTGTGAAGAAAAAATAAATATCTCAGGTGTTTAGTGGCGACTGTCACTGTTGTGTGTAGTGGCGACTGTCACTGTTGTGTGTAGTGGCGACTGTCACTGCTGTGTGTAGTGGCGACTGTCACTGTTGTGTTTATTGGCCAATGGGTTTATTAAATTGCAACGTGTTAGGGGTTAAAAAAAATGCAAAAACGGAAAAAAAAACATCCGATTATTATTATTTTAGAAGGTCTAGATTAGCTCATTGGCCAATAGGTTTATTACGTTGCAACATGTTAGGGGTTAAAAAAAAAAGACCTAAAAATTATTTTAGGTCTAAATTACCAATGACCATGATTTAATTAAAGTTAATAAAAAAAAAGTATAATGTAATATAATGGTGCAAATATTATTTACCCAAAATAATATTTGCACCATGTATAAATGATTATGTCTCTTTTTCCTAACTGTAATTAACAATTAAAATAAACCGTTTAGCTCAGTTAGGTCCTAGGTCAAACTGCAAGCCGTGACGTGGCGACCTAGCTTAAGTTTAGCTTTGGCATGCATGATTGAGTGGCATGCAACTTGATCATGCCTGCCACTGATGGATGACAAATTGCAGTCATATTTTGCAGTTAATTTAGTATCAGACCTACTCATTTTTGGTATATGCAAAATATGGAAGAGTTCTTATTGTAAGTATAAATTAGCTACCAATGATGTGATGCTGAAATATCATTAATGATGTTAACTAATACTGAACATTTTCCCATTTCAGAGAGACATATTTTAGACGTTAATCCTGGGCCAATGATGTTCAACAAGTTTTTATTTGGTGGTGGACTTTTTTCTATTTGTGGTGTTGGCCTAACATTAATTTTAATAAGGGTGCTGTTATTTAGGATAGCGACATGCAGTATGATTGTGTTTTGCCACATGCAGTATTATTGTGTTTAGTGACCGCAGTATGAATGTGTTTAGCAATGAGGTTTAGGCACACCTCAATTAAGAACAATTGTATATATGTACATAATTGATACTTTCCCCTATTATCACTTACAGGCCAGAACTGCTGTGCATACACAACCTGAAAGCTTACAGCTGATGGCACTTCCCTTGGCTGCAGCGGACATGTCACCGGAATGGCTCCATGAATTTTGCTGCATTTTACATTAGTGTAAGTATAAATTTACAGCATATACATAGAATAGATTAGTCACACTTAATATGTACTTGTAACTTTACTACAGCTGATGGCACTTCCTTGGCTGCAGCGGACATGACATCAGCGAAAAATGGCTCCATGAATTTTGCTGCAATCCGGGTGTCACATTAATATAAGTGTAAATTTACAGCATAGACATAGTAAAGATTATTCAATACTAATTGTAATGTGAATGTATTCAATGAATTGAAGCAGTGGTACTGTGGAAATTAGCTACCAATGATGCTGAAATATCATTAATGATAACTAATACTGAACTTTTTCCCATTTCAGAGAGACATATTCTAGACGTAAATCCTGGGCCAATGTTGTTCAACAAGTTTTCATTTGGTGGTGGACTTTTTGCTGTTTGTGGTGGTGGCCTAACATTACTCTTAATAAGGGTGCTGTTATTTAGGATAGTAATTGTGCGGAACAATTGTATATATGTACATAATTGATACTTTCCCCTATTATCACTTGCAGGCCAGAACTGCTGTGCATACACAACCTGAAAGCTTACAGCTGATGGCACTTCCCTTGGCTGCAGCGGACATGTCACCGGAATGGCTCCATGAATTTTGCTGCATTTTACATTAGTGTAAGTATAAATTTACAGCATTGAAATTTTAAGTCCGACTAATCTATACTATGTACTTGGAACTTTACTACAGCTGGTAGAGTGTTGAAAGAGCAACTTTAATGATTGTTAGATGCTGAGTAAAAACCAAAGTAGATTCGATTCTGACTCTGGGTAATCTATAATTCATAATATACTTTTTCTCTATGCACTACAGATTGTTATGTTACGGTATAAATTGTAATATGAATGTATTTCAATGAATTGAAGCAGTGGTACTACCAATGATGTGATGCTGAAATATAAATGATCTTAACTAATACTGAATTTTTTTCCATTTCAGACAGACGTATTCTAGACATAAATCCTGGGTGGGAACTTTCGGGAATGTATGGTAACATAAGAAAAACCATGGTAATGCATTTATTTTTCGGGTTAAGATAAAGCATGCAGCATTCTTTTAGGAATGCTTCAGGCTTTAATATGAAGGAGGGACACAAAACATAAGTAGTGCTTCAGAGTAGGTGGTCTATTATTGCAATTTCTAGGCATAAGCACTTAGTGGTGCTTTAAAGTAAATGACCTTAGACGGTCTAAAATAGCAACGATCATGATTTTATTCAATTTAAAGATAACAAAAAAGAGAGTGATAATGTACTACGTTTTTCTGCCTAAAATATTTTATTTAATGTGCACCATAATATTGATGATGTTCACTCTTTGGATTGTCTCGAGTTCTGTCGTGTCCCAAGTTCTTCAGATGTTTCTCATTGGAGTTGTTTTGTGTGACCTGATGCCAGTTTGATTTCGACCTGATTGGATGCCATTGTTGAGTTTTGTTTTGGTCTCTGCTTGTCTGCTGGGTTCAGAGTGACGTTGTAAATATTATGGTGCATTTATTATTTACCTAAATATTCGTTGTACTATTAAGGTGCATTTATCTCTCTCTTTCCCTAACTGCAATCAACATAGGCTGTTGATTCATCAACATAGGCTGTTGATTCATTAGGTTAATGGTCAGAATTTTTTTGTTTTCATCTAATACATCACCGATTGATCAAACATTGCCTAAGTCTGTATAATTACTGACGGTGGCAGATACTTGTTATATTGTTATATTCTTTGATAATTGCTTATTAAAAAATAGGTGCAAGCATAAAAATTCTGGCCAATTGAAATAAACCGCTCAGATCAGTTAGGGCTAGGTCAAACTGCAAGCCTTGACGTGGCGATCTAGCTTAAGTTCAGCCTTGTCATGCATGATTGAGTGTCATGCATTGCTTAATCTTTCCAACTAAGATTTAGTCATGCATGACAGCATTTCCTAGTAACTTGATCTTGCCTGCCATTGATGAATGACCAATTGCAGTCATATTTTGCAGTTTATTTAGTATCGGACAGTACTCATTTTGGGTGCCTGCAAAATATGTAAGAGTGAGTGTCTCATATTGTACATTGTCTAATGCCATTCTTTCTTTTTGCAGACCTTCATGAATTGATATGCGATTGGGAATGAGATTGCAGATGTATGCAGATCTTTGAGCTACCGAAAACTTCAGCGTAACATCATCTTGATTGAAAAGAACCTAAAGACACTAATTTTAGGTAGGTAGCTACATTTGATTTTGCTTTAGAAACTGACCATTACACGCCCAAATCTAAATTATAAAATTAGAGAGCAGCAGACATAAAAGTATGAAGTGTATGTCAAAATGAAGAGTAGTAGTGCAGCTTCGATTGGCTGCCTAATTTAACCAAAGTTGGCTGTTGTTGCTGTTGTTGGCTCGATGTTGGGCCCACATCGTTCCATCAATGGCAATAAAAGCTTTACATTTGGCCCAATCTTTCATGCCTTGCAATGAATATCATTACTGTACTTTGCTTATAGGAATGCCTGGAATGGTTAAAGCATGTGCATTATTACACAAAATAAGTGGACATTTTTTCTGAATCTTAACTGAAATGTCAAACCACAACTTTATAGTTGATAAGAATACTTGTCTAATTCTCTGCTTTAAATTTTCAGACTTATGAGATGCCTGGCCTGCAGTGGTTTGTGGATGTCATCCGACCGGATCAATCAATACTTCAGTTGATCATCGATGCTTTAGTATAAGCTGGTACCACCATGTAACTTGTGTGTGGTTCTTAATTATAATAAATTCATCATTGTGATTTATTCTTCATGTGTATAATGTATGGTTAACTCACAGATTTCTATAGTTGATACGAAATACTGAATGATTTTGATGTATGCAGAAATAATATATTAACTTGGCAATTTACAGACTGAATAAATATTCTAGTTAATACTTTATGACGTGATTATGTTATGTCCAGACATTTTATGTAATTATGAGTTTGCATTACTGATATAGAAAAACAATTATATCATATGAATATTTCAATTTCTACTTAAGAGATTATTATGCTTGTGGCCTCTGTTCAGCTCTGTCACTGATCCAGAAAACTTTATCTCTTATATCTCTGACATTACCGTGACATTTTGTTGTACTACTATTACCTTGATTAACTGGGACCAGAAACTATAACTTAATCACATAGTTACTTATTCAATTAATGTATATAAATTAAGCTTTATCTTAACCATTCATCAATTTTCTGATCATGTATATATAGTTTATGTTATGCTATTATTTCACAACCATAGTTGTTCAATTTGTAGTATTTGTTTATTGTGTATGACGAATGTATCTAACCATGATTCCAAAACGTCAATAAAACATTATATTATATATATAGTATATATATATTCTGTCACAATTTATGAAATAAGTTTTCTATATTTGACAGTTTTTGTAAGTTCTGTTTTTCAGCAGCTTTTTGAAAATGTCCTAATAATTGGAAATAATAAAAGTTGAAACTTTTAATATACAGGTGCTCACATTTCAGAAAATGTCAAGATGCCTGAATCTTGCACTGTGACTGTTATCAATACCTCAACTGAACACTTGTGTCACTGAGATGGCTATCAGTGGACAAACTGGGTTTAATGGACATCCATTAACTTCATGTGATTCAATTTACTGAAACGAGAGGGGTTTTTGGAAAGAGTGACGGCTGTGTATTGCAGATTAGCATGTAGGCCTATGTGATATATATATATATATATATAGATAGACACAGATAGATAGCTGTAGATAGATAGTGTGCATAACTGATAACACTCAGACAAGGCCAAAGTTAAATTAAAATGTTAAAAAAAAATCAATGGGACTACCAAAGGATTTTTGCCATGTTGTTCCGTTTCACTAAATACAGTTATCCAGAGGGATAACTCTACTTGGAGGAACAGAACAACAATTGACACGAGGCTTTTCCAGCCCATGCCCAACATCTTGCCCAATGTAAACGTTTTGTGTTTGATTGGTTATATATATATTGAAGATTTAAGCTTAAAAAATGTCCAGTAATGAGAGAAACTGCTCTCGGCCTTAAAATGCAATTTAGACCCATCTTTAATGATTTATCAAATTAAAACAATAGAAACTTAGTACATATATACTGTATGTATGGTATTTATAGGGTGTCAATACTTTATAACCAATCAAACACGAACAATACATGTATAACAAAAATGAATGACAAAAATATGATAATTTATGTCCGGTGTATCATTTAGTTATTTTTGAACCAATGATTGTTATGTGAATGAGTAAAAATAGGCTGTCTAAGAAATCAGGAGTGCAATGCATGTTTATTTATTTCTTTTGTTTACTGAATGCTATTCTTATGTACGCAGGTGACACACTGTATTAGAGTGACCCATGGCCCAGGTGAGCCTCAAGTCCCCCTGTTTCTTCATGGGGTAGAGTAGCGAATGTGTACACAGGACTCAAACTGGAAGAGGTTGCGCTCTACCTACTCTCATGTGTTGGCGTCAAACATCGCCCTGTGCAGGCCTTGACAGGGGAGACTTTCTTCTGGACAATTTCTGATCAAGAGAGTTGCAAGATGTGCTCAGGAACAGCCAGTCAGGAGGGCCTGTGTGTCTCATGTCGTCAAGTTGAGTCGAATCTGCACTGGAAATTCTTGTGATACAGCTGTACTTTTATATACTCCCTCTTATCTGGCTTTATTGTCTAGCATTTATTGACATACAAAAGTAGACATACATAAGGAAAATATGCTGTGTTTTTACAAAATAATTTCTAGATCTATTTATTTTACTTTCAGTCATAAACAGACTTCAGTAGAAATAAGGACAAAATATACTGACAATCATTATCCTGAATCATCCTGCCTCAATTTTTGCCATTGTTAGGCCTCTCTGGCCTAACATAACAATACCAGCTGGAAAAGTTAGGGCAATATTTACAGCTGGGTGGTAGGCTTAGTTGGAACTCAGCTGGCTGGGAAGAAATGCTAAGAAATGTCAGCTGGCTAAGTTGCTAGCTGGGTAAATTGAATTGGCTGGCTGGCTAAGACGGTTGCTAGCTGGGCGAATTTAATTGGCTGGCTGGCTTAGAAAATAATCATCAATGGGCTGGCTGGCACCAGTGCTTATGCAGTAGCTGGTAAGTCAGAAAAAATGAATAACAGATGAATGTTTCCTAGACTGACAACTTTTCAACTCTATTGTTTATGAAACATATAGAAACTGAATATCAGCCTGCTAGCCAGCCGTTGTAAAATTTGCTGGTGGTGTGCTCCTGTCAGGATGGCCCTAATGCTTCACTCCCAGAGCCCGCAGACATACCGGACGCTTCATAATACTGGTCTGCTTCAGTTGCCTGGGGAAACCACTCTCAGGGATTATTCTAATGCTTCTTCCCCTCACAAGGCTTTGAGCCAGAGGTATGAACAAATAACAGAGCTATAAGTGTGTGAAATCAGTTACCGTATATTTGCCATACACTATTGTGCTAAAGAATATTTATGACTGATCTAATTTCTTTGAACAGGGGATCGCAGAGATGGATCCAGGACTCTGTGGCAAGAATGAACCTATCTGATAATGAGTGCTGGGTGATCCTCATGTTTGATGAAATGAAGATACAAAATGATCTGGTTAGTATTTCTGCTATTATATGCAAATTTAAGTACTTTGAGTATTAAAGTATATTTAAATAGAAATAGGAAAAATTGTACTATCACCTGCGAGTCTTATCATTACGTACTCTGTGAGACAGGTCATCTGTAGTATATGAGCCCTGCTGCATGATCTATCAGCGCACATTCACATTTTCAGGTGTATATAGATAGATATGGATAGTGCAGCCCTCTAAGACAGGTTCAATTGCTCATGAGGGTTGATTCATGAGAGCATGTTTTCCACATGTAATTGTATAATTGTACAATGTCATGTATGTTGTATATTAACAGGTATTCAGTGAGAGGACGGGTCAATTGGTCGGATTTGTGCGGATTTGTGCATGATGGGTGGAGAGTTGCAACACACATTTTAGTGCTTATGGTTGTTGGCGTAACCCATCGTGCTATAAATACAGCATTGGCAACTTCGGGACAAGTGGTGTGTCTGCGGATATGTTATATCCAATGATTTGGAAAGCTGTATTCCATCTGGAATGTGAAATTGGGCTCAAGGTAATCGCAAAATTATTTTGGAACTGAAATAAGAATGTTATTTGTTGTTCTTTACTTAATTTTGAATTTTGTTACATGTTAAGTTTTTCGTTACTTGTTCAAAAGTTAAACTTTTATTGTTGTTTCTGTCTTTGACATTTATAGTTGCGTTGGGAATTTGAAGTCTCATGGAGGTAAGTAGACTTGAGTGGATGGTAATTCTACAGCTTAAGTTCATTAATATTTAATGTCTAATGTATATGTATGTATAATATATATGTATTTTTCAATAATATTATCTTTTTGATGTACAAGAAGTTTAAACAAGTTATATAATAACAAAATTTTGTAAGCCCATTACATATTTGTAATCACACTAGTAACAATACAGAATACAATACAAATATATCAAATACATGCTGAATAATAGAGTGATACTGGTGTGTAATGTCCCTGAAATTGTTTCACATTTTTAGGTAATCGCGAATGGGACAAGGAAAGAGAAACTGCTCTCGGCCTTAAAATGCAATTTAGACGCATCTTTAATGATTTATCAAATTAAAACAATAGAAACTTAGTACATATATACTGTATGTATGGTATTTATAGGGTGTCAATACTTTATAACCAATCAAACACGAACAATACATGTATAACAAAAATGAATGACAAAAATATGATAATTTATGTCCGGTGTATCATTTAGTTATTTTTGAACCAATGATTGTTATGTGAATGAGTAAAAATAGGCTGTCTAAGAAATCAGGAGTGCAATGCATGTTTATTTATTTCTTTTCTTTACTGAATGCTATTCTTATGTACGCAGGTGACACACTGTATTAGAGTGACCCATGGCCCCGGTGAGCCTCAAGTCCCCCTGTTTCTTCATGGGGTAGAGTAGCGAATGTGTACACAGGACTCAAACTGGAAGAGGTTGCGCTCTACCTACTCTCATGTGTTGGCGTCAAACATCGCCCTGTGCAGGCCTTGACAGGGGAGACTTTCTTCTGGACAATTTCTGATCAAGAGAGTTGCAAGATGTGCTCAGGAACAGCCAGTCAGGAGGGCCTGTGTGTCTCATGTCGTCAAGTTGAGTCGAATCTGCACTGGAAATTCTTGTGATACAGCTGTACTTTTATATACTCCCTCTCATCTGGCTTTATTGTCTAGCATTTATTGACATACAAAAGTAGACATACATAAGGAAAATATGCTGTGTTTTTACAAAATAATTTCTAGATCTATTTATTTTACTTTCAGTCATAAACAGACTTCAGTAGAAATAAGGACAAAATATACTGACAATCATTATCCTGAATCATCCTGCCTCAATTTTTGCCATTGTTAGGCCTCTCTGGCCTAACATAACAATACCAGCTGGAAAAGTTAGGGCAATATTTACAGCTGGGTGGTAGGCTTAGTTGGAACTCAGCTGGCTGGGAAGAAATGCTAAGAAATGTCAGCTGGCTAAGTTGCTAGCTGGGTAATTTGAATTGGCTGGCTGGCTAAGACGGTTGCTAGCTGGGTGAATTTAATTGGCTGGCTGGCTTAGAAAATAATCATCAATGGGCTGGCTGGCACCAGTGCTTATGCAGTAGCTGGTAAGTCAGAAAAAATGAATAACAGATGAATGTTTCCTAGACTGACAACTTTTCAACTCTATTGTTTATGAAACATAGAGAAACTGAATATCAGCCTGCTAGCCAGCCGTTGTAAAATTTGCTGGTGGTGTGCTCCTGTCAGGATGGCCCTAATGCTTCACTCCCAGAGCCCGCAGACATACCGGACGCTTCATAATACTGGTCTGCTTCAGTTGCCTGGGGAAACCACTCTCAGGGATTATTCTAATGCTTCTTCCCCTCACAAGGCTTTGAGCCAGAGGTATGAACAAATAACAGAGCTATAAGTGTGTGAAATCAGTTACCGTATATTTGCCATACACTATTGTGCTAAAGAATATTTATGACTGATCTAATTTCTTTGAACAGGGGATCGCAGAGATGGATCCAGGACTCTGTGGCAAGAATGAACCTATCTGATAATGAGTGCTGGGTGATCCTCATGTTTGATGAAATGAAGATACAAAATGATCTGGTTAGTATTTCTGCTATTATATGCAAATTTAAGTACTTTGAGTATTAAAGTATATTTAAATAGAAATAGGAAAAATTGTACTATCACCTGCGAGTCTTATCATTACGTACTCTGTGAGACAGGTCATCTGTAGTATATGAGCCCTGCTGCATGATCTATCAGCGCACATTCACATTTTCAGGTGTATATAGATAGATATGGATAGTGCAGCCCTCTAAGACAGGTTCAATTGCTCATGAGGGTTGATTCATGAGAGCATGTTTTCCACATGTAATTGTATAATTGTACAATGTCATGTATGTTGTATATTAACAGGTATTCAGTGAGAGGACGGGTCAATTGGTCGGATTTGTGCGGATTTGTGCATGATGGGTGGAGAGTTGCAACACACATTTTAGTGCTTATGGTTGTTGGCGTAACCCATCGTGCTATAAATACAGCATTGGCAACTTCGGGACAAGTGGTGTGTCTGCGGATATGTTATATCCAATGATTTGGAAAGCTGTATTCCATCTGGAATGTGAAATTGGGCTCAAGGTAATCGCAAAATTATTTTGGAACTGAAATAAGAATGTTATTTGTTGTTCTTTACTTAATTTTGAATTTTGTTACATGTTAAGTTTTTCGTTACTTGTTCAAAAGTTAAACTTTTATTGTTGTTTCTGTCTTTGACATTTATAGTTGCGTTGGGAATTTGAAGTCTCATGGAGGTAAGTAGACTTGAGTGGATGGTAATTCTACAGCTTAAGTTCATTAATATTTAATGTCTAATGTATATGTATGTATAATATATATGTATTTTTCAATAATATTATCTTTTTGATGTACAAGAAGTTTAAACAAGTTATATAATAACAAAATTTTGTAAGCCCATTACATATTTGTAATCACACTAGTAACAATACAGAATACAATACAAATATATCAAATACATGCTGAATAATAGAGTGATACTGGTGTGTAATGTCCCTGAAATTGTTTCACATTTTTAGGTAATCGCGAATGGGACAAGGAAAGAGAAACTGCTCTCGGCCTTAAAATGCAATTTAGACGCATCTTTAATGATTTATCAAATTAAAACAATAGAAACTTAGTACATATATACTGTATGTATGGTATTTATAGGGTGTCAATACTTTATAACCAATCAAACACGAACAATACATGTATAACAAAAATGAATGACAAAAATATGATAATTTATGTCCGGTGTATCATTTAGTTATTTTTGAACCAATGATTGTTATGTGAATGAGTAAAAATAGGCTGTCTAAGAAATCAGGAGTGCAATGCATGTTTATTTATTTCTTTTCTTTACTGAATGCTATTCTTATGTACGCAGGTGACACACTGTATTAGAGTGACCCATGGCCCCGGTGAGCCTCAAGTCCCCCTGTTTCTTCATGGGGTAGAGTAGCGAATGTGTACACAGGACTCAAACTGGAAGAGGTTGCGCTCTACCTACTCTCATGTGTTGGCGTCAAACATCGCCCTGTGCAGGCCTTGACAGGGGAGACTTTCTTCTGGACAATTTCTGATCAAGAGAGTTGCAAGATGTGCTCAGGAACAGCCAGTCAGGAGGGCCTGTGTGTCTCATGTCGTCAAGTTGAGTCGAATCTGCACTGGAAATTCTTGTGATACAGCTGTACTTTTATATACTCCCTCTCATCTGGCTTTATTGTCTAGCATTTATTGACATACAAAAGTAGACATACATAAGGAAAATATGCTGTGTTTTTACAAAATAATTTCTAGATCTATTTATTTTACTTTCAGTCATAAACAGACTTCAGTAGAAATAAGGACAAAATATACTGACAATCATTATCCTGAATCATCCTGCCTCAATTTTTGCCATTGTTAGGCCTCTCTGGCCTAACATAACAATACCAGCTGGAAAAGTTAGGGCAATATTTACAGCTGGGTGGTAGGCTTAGTTGGAACTCAGCTGGCTGGGAAGAAATGCTAAGAAATGTCAGCTGGCTAAGTTGCTAGCTGGGTAATTTGAATTGGCTGGCTGGCTAAGACGGTTGCTAGCTGGGTGAATTTAATTGGCTGGCTGGCTTAGAAAATAATCATCAATGGGCTGGCTGGCACCAGTGCTTATGCAGTAGCTGGTAAGTCAGAAAAAATGAATAACAGATGAATGTTTCCTAGACTGACAACTTTTCAACTCTATTGTTTATGAAACATAGAGAAACTGAATATCAGCCTGCTAGCCAGCCGTTGTAAAATTTGCTGGTGGTGTGCTCCTGTCAGGATGGCCCTAATGCTTCACTCCCAGAGCCCGCAGACATACCGGACGCTTCATAATACTGGTCTGCTTCAGTTGCCTGGGGAAACCACTCTCAGGGATTATTCTAATGCTTCTTCCCCTCACAAGGCTTTGAGCCAGAGGTATGAACAAATAACAGAGCTATAAGTGTGTGAAATCAGTTACCGTATATTTGCCATACACTATTGTGCTAAAGAATATTTATGACTGATCTAATTTCTTTGAACAGGGGATCGCAGAGATGGATCCAGGACTCTGTGGCAAGAATGAACCTATCTGATAATGAGTGCTGGGTGATCCTCATGTTTGATGAAATGAAGATACAAAATGATCTGGTTAGTATTTCTGCTATTATATGCAAATTTAAGTACTTTGAGTATTAAAGTATATTTAAATAGAAATAGGAAAAATTGTACTATCACCTGCGAGTCTTATCATTACGTACTCTGTGAGACAGGTCATCTGTAGTATATGAGCCCTGCTGCATGATCTATCAGCGCACATTCACATTTTCAGGTGTATATAGATAGATATGGATAGTGCAGCCCTCTAAGACAGGTTCAATTGCTCATGAGGGTTGATTCATGAGAGCATGTTTTCCACATGTAATTGTATAATTGTACAATGTCATGTATGTTGTATATTAACAGGTATTCAGTGAGAGGACGGGTCAATTGGTCGGATTTGTGCGGATTTGTGCGGATTTGTGCATGATGGGTGGAGAGTTGCAACACACATTTTAGTGCTTATGGTTGTTGGCGTAACCCATCGTGCTATAAATACAGCATTGGCAACTTCGGGACAAGTGGTGTGTCTGCGGATATGTTATATCCAATGATTTGGAAAGCTGTATTCCATCTGGAATGTGAAATTGGGCTCAAGGTAATCGCAAAATTATTTTGGAACTGAAATAAGAATGTTATTTGTTGTTCTTTACTTAATTTTGAATTTTGTTACATGTTAAGTTTTTCGTTACTTGTTCAAAAGTTAAACTTTTATTGTTGTTTCTGTCTTTGACATTTATAGTTGCGTTGGGAATTTGAAGTCTCATGGAGGTAAGTAGACTTGAGTGGATGGTAATTCTACAGCTTAAGTTCATTAATATTTAATGTCTAATGTATATGTATGTATAATATATATGTATTTTTCAATAATATTATCTTTTTGATGTACAAGAAGTTTAAACAAGTTATATAATAACAAAATTTTGTAAGCCCATTACATATTTGTAATCACACTAGTAACAATACAGAATACAATACAAATATATCAAATACATGCTGAATAATAGAGTGATACTGGTGTGTAATGTCCCTGAAATTGTTTCACATTTTTAGGTAATCGCGAATGGGACAAGGAAAGAGAAACTGCTCTCGGCCTTAAAATGCAATTTAGACGCATCTTTAATGATTTATCAAATTAAAACAATAGAAACTTAGTACATATATACTGTATGTATGGTATTTATAGGGTGTCAATACTTTATAACCAATCAAACACGAACAATACATGTATAACAAAAATGAATGACAAAAATATGATAATTTATGTCCGGTGTATCATTTAGTTATTTTTGAACCAATGATTGTTATGTGAATGAGTAAAAATAGGCTGTCTAAGAAATCAGGAGTGCAATGCATGTTTATTTATTTCTTTTCTTTACTGAATGCTATTCTTATGTACGCAGGTGACACACTGTATTAGAGTGACCCATGGCCCCGGTGAGCCTCAAGTCCCCCTGTTTCTTCATGGGGTAGAGTAGCGAATGTGTACACAGGACTCAAACTGGAAGAGGTTGCGCTCTACCTACTCTCATGTGTTGGCGTCAAACATCGCCCTGTGCAGGCCTTGACAGGGGAGACTTTCTTCTGGACAATTTCTGATCAAGAGAGTTGCAAGATGTGCTCAGGAACAGCCAGTCAGGAGGGCCTGTGTGTCTCATGTCGTCAAGTTGAGTCGAATCTGCACTGGAAATTCTTGTGATACAGCTGTACTTTTATATACTCCCTCTCATCTGGCTTTATTGTCTAGCATTTATTGACATACAAAAGTAGACATACATAAGGAAAATATGCTGTGTTTTTACAAAATAATTTCTAGATCTATTTATTTTACTTTCAGTCATAAACAGACTTCAGTAGAAATAAGGACAAAATATACTGACAATCATTATCCTGAATCATCCTGCCTCAATTTTTGCCATTGTTAGGCCTCTCTGGCCTAACATAACAATACCAGCTGGAAAAGTTAGGGCAATATTTACAGCTGGGTGGTAGGCTTAGTTGGAACTCAGCTGGCTGGGAAGAAATGCTAAGAAATGTCAGCTGGCTAAGTTGCTAGCTGGGTAATTTGAATTGGCTGGCTGGCTAAGACGGTTGCTAGCTGGGTGAATTTAATTGGCTGGCTGGCTTAGAAAATAATCATCAATGGGCTGGCTGGCACCAGTGCTTATGCAGTAGCTGGTAAGTCAGAAAAAATGAATAACAGATGAATGTTTCCTAGACTGACAACTTTTCAACTCTATTGTTTATGAAACATAGAGAAACTGAATATCAGCCTGCTAGCCAGCCGTTGTAAAATTTGCTGGTGGTGTGCTCCTGTCAGGATGGCCCTAATGCTTCACTCCCAGAGCCCGCAGACATACCGGACGCTTCATAATACTGGTCTGCTTCAGTTGCCTGGGGAAACCACTCTCAGGGATTATTCTAATGCTTCTTCCCCTCACAAGGCTTTGAGCCAGAGGTATGAACAAATAACAGAGCTATAAGTGTGTGAAATCAGTTACCGTATATTTGCCATACACTATTGTGCTAAAGAATATTTATGACTGATCTAATTTCTTTGAACAGGGGATCGCAGAGATGGATCCAGGACTCTGTGGCAAGAATGAACCTATCTGATAATGAGTGCTGGGTGATCCTCATGTTTGATGAAATGAAGATACAAAATGATCTGGTTAGTATTTCTGCTATTATATGCAAATTTAAGTACTTTGAGTATTAAAGTATATTTAAATAGAAATAGGAAAAATTGTACTATCACCTGCGAGTCTTATCATTACGTACTCTGTGAGACAGGTCATCTGTAGTATATGAGCCCTGCTGCATGATCTATCAGCGCACATTCACATTTTCAGGTGTATATAGATAGATATGGATAGTGCAGCCCTCTAAGACAGGTTCAATTGCTCATGAGGGTTGATTCATGAGAGCATGTTTTCCACATGTAATTGTATAATTGTACAATGTCATGTATGTTGTATATTAACAGGTATTCAGTGAGAGGACGGGTCAATTGGTCGGATTTGTGCGGATTTGTGCGGATTTGTGCATGATGGGTGGAGAGTTGCAACACACATTTTAGTGCTTATGGTTGTTGGCGTAACCCATCGTGCTATAAATACAGCATTGGCAACTTCGGGACAAGTGGTGTGTCTGCGGATATGTTATATCCAATGATTTGGAAAGCTGTATTCCATCTGGAATGTGAAATTGGGCTCAAGGTAATCGCAAAATTATTTTGGAACTGAAATAAGAATGTTATTTGTTGTTCTTTACTTAATTTTGAATTTTGTTACATGTTAAGTTTTTCGTTACTTGTTCAAAAGTTAAACTTTTATTGTTGTTTCTGTCTTTGACATTTATAGTTGCGTTGGGAATTTGAAGTCTCATGGAGGTAAGTAGACTTGAGTGGATGGTAATTCTACAGCTTAAGTTCATTAATATTTAATGTCTAATGTATATGTATGTATAATATATATGTATTTTTCAATAATATTATCTTTTTGATGTACAAGAAGTTTAAACAAGTTATATAATAACAAAATTTTGTAAGCCCATTACATATTTGTAATCACACTAGTAACAATACAGAATACAATACAAATATATCAAATACATGCTGAATAATAGAGTGATACTGGTGTGTAATGTCCCTGAAATTGTTTCACATTTTTAGGTAATCGCGAATGGGACAAGGAAAGGTTCATATTCTTTGTGTCAGATCCACCACACCTGCTCAAGACTGTCAGGAACAAGATGGCGGCATCAGATGCTGGAAGAAGGACTAAGTTTCTTGGGGTAGGTTTTTAAATGTCTATGTCTATCAAGTGTAGAAAAATGTATTGTTGAGATTATAAATGAAATGCAATTTTTGTAATCCAAATTTTCCATGTATTGCGTCCATATCATTCCATGGCAAATTGGAAAGATCAACATGTGTGCAGCACGTACGTGTGGGCAAATGAGAAATTACCCCTACTGTAAATTGTAGAACTATTATAAAGCAGGTTTTTTTATATTTTTCAGAACAACGGAAATCACATCCTCTGGAGTCATGTGAAAACCATATTCCAGGATGACCAGAGGAGAGAATTGCAAAGGACTCGCCTCACAAATGAGCACATCGAACTGACGTCTTACTCAGTTATGAATGTTAAGCTGGCTGCACAAGTAAGTATTGTGATCAGAAATACTAAATTATTTGCTTAAGTAGCTGTATGACTATAGAAACTATCAGATTTTGCACAGCTTGCTATCATTCCACTGTTATATTTGGTTTTCAAAGTGCATCTGATATTGATGTACCAGTTGTGGTTAAAGTGAGGTTGAACCTTCTCCTGTAGGTTTTGAGTGACTCGGTTGGTCGTGTGATGTCAGTGTATGGAACCCCTGATATGCAAGAAACTGCTAAGTTCATCTTGTTAACGGACCGGTTCTTTGATTGCCTCGATGTCCGGGCAGAGAATGAGGCCTACTGAACAAGGAAACCAGACCGGCTGCCATATACAGATATGGAAGATCCCAGACTAAAGGTATATTTAACAT
Source organism: Alitta virens (assembly GCA_932294295.1). NCBI lineage: Eukaryota > Metazoa > Annelida > Polychaeta > Phyllodocida > Nereididae > Alitta > Alitta virens. The sequence goes on from OW028581.1 coordinate 11,474,582, forward strand.
GTTGGATGATGTTAATGGTGTGAAAGTCTTAAGATGAATTTAATGTGAAGCATCTCTATGTTTTCTTGTCTTTCCTTTTCAGTTCCTGCATAGATAAAGCCCAGAATAACGTACTCGTGCATTTTCTGCCAAGATTGCTAGTAGTCTTATAGATATTAGTGGGGCCCTCATCAGCGGTGACACAGAAGTGCCATGTCATCACTGTCGGACTGATGGTCAGACTGGTGGTCAGACTGGATGTGTGAGGTTCTCAGTTGTTTTTGAGCAGAAATGCCTTCTGCCTCATGGTAAGTACTATACAAAATAAATAAATGTAACTTACTCAATGTACCATCATAATTATAGTGTGGATCAGAGATAGTTCTGTGGTGTGGATGAATATTTAAAATAATTGATCATATAATTGGTCATCACATTTTTGAAATGAGATTTGATAATGATGTATCATGAAGTACATTGTATAGTTAATTACATTATCTGTTGTATGCTGTATGTTGTATGCTGTATGCTGTATGCAATACCTTGGGTAAATCTCTATTTATCCAAGGCAATACTGTGGGAGCATTATTTACAAACTAGGCAAGACACAGAAGCTGGTACCTGGCAGTTTGCCAACACTGCATATGCCACAGAAGTCTGTCCCTGCCACTCTGCCTGTCCCAAGAAAAGACATTGAATGTTGCCAATCGCTGGCCTTTGTATTTGTTGAATTGCTGCCTCTGAATTAAGATTTATGATATCATGAATACTTATAAACATTTCCAAGTTGTGAATATTCTCATATTTTTTAACCCGTTATATAAGTTATAAGAGCTTTGCACCTAAAATTATAATGTCATGACAACACAAGAATACAAGTATAATTAATTACATTTGTTTTTCTCCAGATACCTCGACCACCTCCACCCTTGCCCCTGATGGTATCTTACTATCAATTTGAGGAGCTCTGCCGAGATGGTGGAAAGGTCCAAGAACCTTGGGTATGTTTGCGGAGGAGCAAAACATTCTTGGCCATTGGCAAGATAGATGACAATTTGGATGTTTCCACAAAAATTATATTTTCAAACACTTTCAAGCCTGTCATCAAAAGATACAGTATATATATATATATATATATATATATATTTATATTGACTGATTTGTTTTGTAGTGTTGACTGTGTGTATCAGTTCAAGTGATGTAAGATGTATGAGTATTACTGCGTTTATTTTAGACCTAACTTTGAACAAGGACTTTGATGTGGAGGAGACAGGTTTGACTTCTCTAGTGAAGCGGTTGGATGTAGTGGAATGGTGTGCTGCGAATCCAAAGTCCAAGGATTGTACAGTTGCTGTGGAGGAGAGGGGTAACACTACATGCAGTTTGCATCATGTTCTATTACTATTGTCACTGCACTCGGCGGAATCTTTTTAGAGAAGGCTTGGAAGCCTTCATTCATAGCTTGAACATCACTTAATTAGAATTAGTAAACTGTTTATATATTTACCTATCCTGACTTTGAGAAAACAAAAAGTGTACATGTACCAAACTAAGTGAAAGCACCTGTACAAAAATTAATCAATAAATTCCCCTATGTATGTACCATAAATGCCACAACCTAGCGGTTAAGTACGGCGTTCCTCTGACATGTAGTTTCCAAGTCTATGAGATTTTTTTCAAGTCTGTGAAATTGGTTGTAATAAGAATGTCTTTCCAGAAGTTTGTAAGTTTTGTGCCACAACAGAGTCAATTATTAACAAGTCAATCAAGACCAAGACACCACTTGCTTCTGCAAGCAAGGCCGCATTAATTCAAGAAGTGAGGAACAACCGGCAGGTTATGAAAGATCAAGAGGCAACTCTCGCTTTAATACACAAACAGATTGATCAGGAGAGTTTGATTTTGGAATCATCAGTGCAGGTTGGTTTTTAAAACATGACATATTTTGGTGACAGTCCATGCCTTGTGTCTGAGATATTAAATGTAATAATAGTTTGAAAGGATGGTCTTGAAGCTGTAGTGGAAGCCAGCAAAATAAACGATCTTTTCTTGCAACTCTTCTGGGAAGAGCAACTAAAAGCACGGAATCGGGATCCGCGTGGAATGCGGTGGCATCCCATGATGATAAAGAAAGCTTACTTTTACAATCTCTATTTTTTACTTTCTGCATGTAGGATTTATTACCTACTATTTGCTTAGTATTATCCTTTATATTTTAATAGATTTGCCATATATCTCCAGTACCAAAGCCCTAGAGCATACGAAGCTTTAAAGCGGACTGGTGTGCTGCACCTGCCCAACAAATCGACATTGCAAGATTACACGGGCTTCTTCCAACCAGGCGAGGGGTTTCAGGCCCACGTTCTGAAGGTTAAAGCCAACATTGCTTTGATATATCTACTGTGGCAATTAATTATAAATACCTTACACTGCATGTTTAAATTGATTATGTTCAGAATGTTTCAAGATTATTCACTTGTTCCTATATTTTTAGTCCATACATGAGAGACTCAAGCAACAGCCAGAAAACAGTCACTATGGAGTCCTCATGCACGATGAGATGTCGATTCGTAGTGACCTCATCAATGATGAAAGAACTGACAATATGATTGGTTTTGTTAACCCGTCTTCATGGAAATTCTGTGAAAAAGTAAACAATTAATGAAATGGTTAAAAATATTTTACCAGTGAATTTGTGTAATATTGGGCATTTCATCACATGCATTACCAGAATCCTACGGCAAAGATCCTGGCTAACCAGGTGCTAGCCTTCATGGCCGTTAGCATAAACAGCACGATCAAGGAGTGTGTTGGCTTCTTCGCTACAACTACTGCCAAAAGTGACTTTCTGTTTGAATGTATGTGGCAAGCCATTGCATATTTAGAAATGCATGGCATGAAAGTAAGTACAAGGGAAGTATGTTCTTCATTCACATAATAATGCTACCTTAAAGTTTGTTAACTTTTCTCTTTCATTCCTCAATTTTCTTCCCTACGAGTTTTCCTATTTCTTATTTTCTTCTGGAACTGCTTTAAACTTAGGTTGGTTGTGGGTTCGATTCCCACCGAATGTTTATTGAGACGTTTGCGTTGGTGAACTGACCTGGTTGAGCTGTTCCTTTCTATTGACTTCTTTTGTCCCAAAATGAAAAAATTCAAGCAAATATGACCTTGCATACAAAAATTTCTCATTACTCTTGTTACATTGTAAAATATTTGCAATACTATTTCGTAAACTAGTCTTTTGTGGGTATCCCCAATGTTAACCTGAGTGACACACTTTAATATCAGCTAGTCAGATCTTTTATACTTCTAGTACTTTGCATATTCATTAAAATAAACTTAATTATTCAGGTGATTGCCTGCGCGAGGCATAGACTAATCAGGCCCTGTACCGAATGCACTCGCAATCAAGTGATGCCGTATACGTGACAATTAATCCCTATTGTGACGAAGTCAGGCCCCTGTTTTCATTTCGGACCCACCTCATCTGATTGAACTTTCCAAATTGTTTCGTAAAGTTTTAAAGTCAGGGGGCAGCAGATGCCTTTGGGTAAGGTCACTTTAAGGTCACTTTATAATGGTGAAACTTGAAAAGGAATGATACTATATATATGTATATATACATATGACTCTAGTTAATTTCTTGTCATTTGGGCCTGAACAGAAACTACTTTAATTCACAGAACAAACAAGACCACCTGTGGAGCCACATATGGAAAGTGTACCAACAGGATGCAAACGCAGAGCTGAGGTTGAGGTTAATGAAACTTCGCACTGCACATGTGCGACTCACTCCACCATCTCGAACGAGTGTCCAACTAGTAGCTCAGGTAAACTATGAAAGAAATATGCATGAACTTAGAATTGCCAAATGTGAAACCTAATGATGTTTTGCCATGAAGTACTAACTTACTACAGCTATTGGCATCGGAATGTTTATTTGAAAATTCCTCACTAAACAAATTGGTACTGCTCATATATATATGTGTTTATAAATCAGTATCATTTTGACAATCAATATTTAATCAGATATTACCTTCACTTATACGCCCAGGTTCTCAGTACCAAAGTTGATCTGCTTTGGCCCAGAGATGTCAGAGACTGCCAAGTTTGTACTGATGTGCGACAGATTTTTCGATTGCCTCAATGGCAAGTATAACAATGAGGACTCGGCAACCATGAAGCAGGACAGAGCAGCTTACACAGCAGTGGATGATGAAAGATTCAATGTAATAATTATACTTTTATAAAAGCTCTTGAGAAAAAGTATACTGTACATTATGAATTACCCAGAGTCAGAATCAAATCTACATTGTTTACTTAAAATACAGTAATTTTGCAAATGCTTGAAAATTTATCTTGATATACATAATGCAATTGTTCACTTTCAGTTCTTGCAAGATTTTCTCCAGTACTTGAAAATGTGGAGGACTACAGTTCAGCAAAGAGAAGGGTTTTCCAAAGCTGAGAAGGACAAAATGTGTATAGCAATTTAATTTGTTTTGCTATTATGAGCATGATGTCTTTTCCGTGAGCACATTGGATTGTCAACTCTTTACATTTTACTTGTAGGCATCAGGAAACAAAACTGCATATGCAGAGATCCCTGGCATTTACCTTTTCAGCAAAGGGCAACGTTGCAGCTGAAACAAAGCAGCCAATTGAAGTTGACAGTGAGCCACTCCCTAAAATCAGACGGCACTAACTTCTAGGTTTCAGTTACTGTTCAGACTGATTTCACCAAGCTGGTGTTCACTCTGAAATGGAGACATTTTTATTACTATGTTATTCAGCTTCTTAAACATAAGTGACACAACAGTGTTCATTTTCTTGTTTTATTGGATTAGCAACACCATTAGTTCATATTACTGGATTTACATAACAATAATAGTTTTTTACATTTCATGTTGAATACTGATATCAGTGTTGTTACAGGTACTTTAACCAGTGGTACCAGGTACTCTGCAAGCCACATTCTATGTGAACCATTTAGACATAAAGTAACTAGTGCAAATGATAACTGTTCTATAGCAACTGTAATTAAGATTCATTACTTCAGAATATAAGTATATATGTTACTAATACATGTGGTTACCTTGAAAAGTAAAAAATGTTCATTCACTGATAACTTGACATTTGCTACAATGTGTGTCAGTGAAATAAAAAATATTCGAACATAAAAAATTGGCTGATGATGACTTTACAAAATTACCTTTTTTTTTACAAAATAAAAAAGGAAGACTTTTTCAATTGCTATTATTCTGACCATGGCAGTGGGAGGATCGGCTGACTATAGTTGGCTGAATAATACAGTTAGTTTCATTAAAAATGGCCTGTCAAATTTAACCTGGAAAAGCTAATTTCTGCTATATGACCCAAAAGTACACACAGCATCCAGCTGGTACATAAGTCGCGAGTTGCGCATATTTGCCGTTTCTTGTTGAACAGATGTATGACTGTATGTCTATCATGTCTATCGCAAATACATATTTATGATATCTTACATAAATTTCTGACATTTACCAAGGGTGTGTAAGCTGACTATAAGCTAGGAGTAGACAGAAGCAGCTTTAGCCAGTTATAACACAATACATTATAAACTGTAAGAGTAAAAAGCCAGCGAACTATTTGCATTACATAGTATGGGAAGGCAAAAGCTGACAAATGTGAAAGTATATATATACAGCCAGGAATAAGTTGCTACAGCTGTCTAGTGTCAACCATATCTTATATAACTAACTGTATTACAATGAATCACGCAAAGCTGTATTACAATGAATCACGCAAAGCCTTGTTTTTGTTGACAATTTTCGCTTGCATTACTTGTTTGGTCAAGAATGCACCTGCACTTTTGGTGCATTCTGATGGTGTAAAAAAGATTAGCACAAGTAACTAAAAAATTTCTGAAGGATTCATCATTTGGCAGACACAAAAAAAAGTCACTGTCAACATTTTGAAACTTCTGGAAATAAAATTACATCTTGTAATATCAAGAACAAGTTTTGAGCGGAAGATTTGCTCCATTTATGCACAACAAACAAGCAATTTTAAGTTAGGAATTTTTTAATGAGCCACAAACAAAAATAAAAACTTGAGGTTTGGCAATCCATGGGGCTGCTCGCTCACACCATGGACGTAAAAGCTCTTTTACGTCCATGCTCACACTAAGCTAAAAACTAAATAATCTAAAACTGAACTGCGTTGGCTTGAAGGCAAGGCAGTGAAGTGGGTTCAGATGGTGTCAACACAGCTGTAGGTGAAAAGACCAAGCTGGACCAAGGTGTATGCACATAACAAGCAGGTGCATAGACCGACTAACTAGATGTAAAGTTAGGCAATAGATAAATGAATAACCTAATGCTAAACTGACAATAAAATATTTACATTACAAGTTGGGGGAAAATCCCCATGATAAAAGCCCAAACGAGCAAAAAGTGAGCGAGAGCCCGCAATGAGTTAAGTATTCATTGAAAGTTGGGCAGAGGAAATGGAGGACTTTTGCGTGCCGATATATCGTGTGTAGCACGACGACTTCCAACGGCCCAAAACTTGGAGAAGGTAGTCGGGAACACCAGCTGCCCCTGAGGTACAGGCGCCTATCCTAAAAGAGTGGCCATTGAAATTAGAGTCTGCATATCCGAGGCGGGTAGCCCAAGAAGGTGGAGCGGCTTAGTGGCATGTTGCAGAAATCAGAGTTAGTGAACAGGGGTGCGTCTGGTAGGGCGCCTCGGGTCAAGCGTAGACTAAGGAAACTGGTCATAGCGATAACAGGGTACAGAGGCTTGATGTTATGAATGTAGATAGTGACGCCTGTACCGAAAGGGCCAGTCTTAGACTTGCGAAGCAGCAAGGTGAAATGATTAAACTCTGGCTGTACAAAAACATCACATATTCTAATGAATGTACAGTTTAAAGACACCACAGTGAGTTCGCCTCACCGTAAAACACCATAAAAAGCTGAAACAAAAATACAATGCAACATTTGATCTACAAAAGATCCAAAAAACCCTTGCTTTACAAGCATACATAAATCATATAAAATGGTCTGACTGCGTTTTCCTATTGGCTCTGAGGATGTATGGCAGCTGTAAGCAGCCTGCCGTTATGTCAAAGTTTTTAGTCCTGATGTAATGAAATTTAACACCAGCTAAATAGAGTTTGATGGTGTCGTATCGTAGATGTAGAACTTGCGCACAGTGAGTCACAAAGGAGATAATAATGTCTTCCGTGACATCCGGTAAGACCCCCGGGGGCCAGGGTCCAGTGAGAGAAGACATCGCGAGAAACGTCAGGAATGTAGATAGGGCCGACGAGTATGTCGCAAGCGTGGACTTGCTTAGCGAATTGTCCCATAGGAAGTTGAAGCGAGAGGTTAATCCATCAGGAGAGCTGACAGCGGGGGGCACGGCGAAGGGTGTTGGTCTGCTTGGGGAGCGAGCTGATGGAACTTGGACATCTGGAAACGAGACAGAGCATCCGCAATACAGTTAGACGAACCAGGAATATGTTTGGCATGAACAATGTAATTGCAATTTGCTGCACAAATTTATCGTGGGGCAAAGTGAGACCACCACCATTAATAACAGAGATCCAACTATAGTCAGCAGATCCTCCAACCAACTCACTCTCACAAGACAACTGACTAACAATGTCAGGATAGGACTTCCTTGATTTAAAAAGCAAGTACCCAGCAATATAGGTCACAACTGCATGTTCATCTCCTGTGAGACCTGCTGGAGTGTCAATGGATTGTCCCCTTTTTTGAGCCCGTCTAAGTGCAGTCATCGTCTGCAATGCTACAAATGATCGAAGTTGGCGGCTGTCAAATAGCTGAGATGAACTGCACCAAGCTGTTAGATACTTGTGAAAACTTGTCCACATCAAAGTTTCTCTGTTCGTTGTTTTGCAGCAATCACTGATCCATGAAAGTTCCCTTGGGAGGTCTTCGACTGTAAAATTATACAGTATAGCTTGGATAAATCAGTTAGAGTATAGTTATCCATCTTTATTCAATATGCTTCTATTTATTATATTAATACATTTTATTCTTACTACCTATTTTGCACTTTTACATATTGTATAATTATTGAGTGCTGATCTCAATAAACATCTTTCAAATTGATAATTAAATTTAAAAATTATGACTTTAGCAACATAATTTACTTCCTGGAAACAGTCTTCAAAGCATCCTTCAGTGTTGTAACTTCAACAAGAGGATTCTGAAACAACTCTGATACCACTCTTCCCAATAAATCGGGGTTGACGAGTAACTGACTCTCCTGCAAAAAACAAATATGTCATATGAAACAATAACAAGAAATACATGTAGAGTCACGCACTTTTCAAGTATTTGGTTCATGCGGGTTAATTAGTACTTTGCCTAAACCCAAACCAATTGGTCTCAGCAGTGATCTGTCGTAAAGTGTCGTGAAGTGTTTCGGAACTATAAGCATTAACTTTACATACAATGTAAACACACCTGAGGTTCAGATTGCACAAGGCTTTGATTCAGCTTCAAAATTAACAAGTAATATTATGGGGTATGATATTAAAATAAAAAGTATGTTTCTTATTGTGGCAGTATGAAATGGAATGCAGCCAACAAAATGAGAGCTAATTGTACGTGTCACATTTAGTAACCAATATAGATCTATAATTAAGTTATGACATGTACAACATTCTTTCTTTAGTAATGTCTCACTCATGGCATACATACTGATACTGTTTACAGAATTGTGCCTTACAACCTGCAAATGACAAATATTGTTGCACTAGACATTGAACATATGCAGCTCAAATGGTCCATATAAATCTTTTGTTTTGCGTGATAATCTGGGAAGGATTGGTCAAGGCACCAGTAACTTCAATGAAGCTCCACTGCATGTAATCCTGTGAAATGAAAGGTAGATTTAAGAAAGAAAAAAAACTTCTTATTGCAAATCAGCAGTTCATTTTTATTTTTATGTTATACAATTTCAAGATGGCATTTAGGCCTAGTGACAGTCAGGGTGAGCTACTTTTTGAAGATGGCGGGTTAAAAGCATAAAATCCTGGGCTAAACCCTGTTCATTACAGTATCTATAATTCTGCTAATGTAGTTTTTAAAGAAAAGTGGTTCTTAAATACTTACATAAACTTTACATCCCCAACAACTAAAGGAAATTTTCATTTTCACCATTTTTTTTGTTTTATCAGCATGAGATCTGAAAAGAAATTTTTTTTAGACTAATAGTTGGAACATTGTCATGTGGTAATTGATCGGTTGTAAAGCATTGCTTGTTGTGACATTGTTTATATATATATTGGTGCAAATGAATCCTGAAAATTCAAAACCATTATTCCTGGGCATTAATGTGCATGTTGTAATTTTTGGCATTAATATATACACCTCGTAATTTTGTAATTGTTATAAGGAGCATTGCAATGCATAAATTCAGCCTTAGTATTTCAATTGTATTTTTGTGCAAACTGTGATAATTTGACACAGCATATATAACTGTGATAATACATTCTGTAATAATATGTTACTGATTTTTACAATGATATTCAATATAAATAGCTTTATTACCAGATTGGTGAAATAATTAAAGTTTGTGTTGATCTAGTTACTTGATCTTTGTATTTTTGTTTTTTGTACAGTAAATAACATGCTCATCTGCAAACTGAGCGAAAACAAGGTTTTAATCACCAATGAGATCAGCTTGGCCTTTACCATGGATCTTTACTTATGCCACGACCAGCAAAGCAAGGTCATTAATTAAGGTGGCATATTCTAATCAGTACTTCATTCTGTGCTGAATGACAAATCAATTCGGATTATGACAATAATTACATAGAATGTCCAAGTTCTTATGTAACAAAGGACCTAATTATAAATTTTTTGTTTAAGAATGTTCAGTCAACCATTACAACAAAACTCTAATTTTACATTGAATTACCACCAACCTTTTCACTCTTGGGCAAGTGTTCAACAATGATTTCCACTCATGACTGCATGTGTATGACTGCTGCATGCAGAAAACACTGTTTAAATCTGAAAAAAGAATTTGGAATCCATGTTGAATACAAATTATGTTACTTTCAAATTTTGCTTTCTCTTGAGTAATAAATTAACTTCATGTAGAGGAGAGTGGGGAACAATGATACACTTTTTTTGCTTTCAATCATGACATAAATTCTAAAATCAGGGCAGTGTTGTGATAGCTACTTTGTTTTGGTAACTAGTTACTTATTGCATATTTTTACATACATAAAATATTTACAAAACGTTTATAGAATATATGTCCATCCTATACCTGTACAATTTCAAAGCAAATAGGCTATACAATGTTCTTACCATTAAATTTTATTACATAAAGTCCATAACTATTATCTGTAATCTCACATTTGCAGCCTACAAAATAGATGAATGCCCTTTAGAAAAATTTGCCTTTTGCGCAAATGTATAGGTTGACATCAGATCCATATTAAAAAATATATATTTATGTTTCAGGACTTTACATTTAAAAATATGAATTGGCAGGAAATATTTTATTCATTTAAAGATGGGAAGGTCAGTTTAAGATCAGAAAAAATAATTCCACAGCAAAAATATTGTTATAGCTTAACACTGTTTGTGAATTGAAGTGCCTTGAAAATTTTAATGCAAAATTTTATAAAATACAATAGTAAAAGAAAGTTGCAATTGACACTAGTTATCTTCGCTCTCTTTAGTTCTAAATTTATGAAATTTCACTATGTTATTTTCCTGAATATGACAGATGAAGGTGCATTATTAAAATATCTCTATCTTTGCTCAAAAACTTATAAAAGATCACAAAAATTCAGCTTTAAAAAATCGGAGATGGCCATTCAAACCATTGCCCCAAAAAATGTGTCTTTTGTGATGACAGGTAGATGAAAAGCACGTTTTTCATTACTAGGAAATTAGTCATGCATGCTTGCAATTGCTCAGTATTTAATTGTATTTTTTTTTTTTTTTTGCATTTAATTAGGCAGCAGGCAGAAATGTGAATGATGATATGCACTGAGTACTAATAAAGAGCGATGTCAATCAAACTTAAGCTCCGCCCCCTTCAGTGACCTGGCTAAGCTCCATCTCCTTCAGTGCCCTGCTCCGCCCCCTTCAGTGGCCTGGGCTAAGCTCCGCCCCCTTCAGTGGCCTGGGCTGACGTAACTTACTGATTGCGCAACATAAGCGGCCCAGTCAAAACACTAATTGTAACAATTTTTTTACACAATAGCCTATCAAGTCTAATTGTTTACAAAGCGTCTAATAGGGCAAACCTTGCTTCGAGCTACATTAAAACATGTAGAACATGTAGATGGTTGACAGTTCAGTTTTGTTTGTCTAATACACACACTTCATAGGCCTTAATTTTACCAAAAAAATCAGCAAAAATAACAATGGAGAATAGCCAAATTTGCACGCTGTTTTACAGGATTTTAACCTTACAAGAAAGTCTTGGGGAGCATTTCGTATTTCATATAAATATTTGTATACATGTACTTTTTTTAATAACCTTCAAATCAGTCAAAGTGATCAACTTATCTTATAATATTTTAATTAACTTCTCAGTAGCATGGAATGGACTATGATAGTTTCTTCAGTATACAACTTAAAAGTGAATAGCTATTTATGGTGTATACTGCCTGGACACAAAATAATTTCATGTCTGACCAAACTTTTACAGTTATTTCGCACACAATTGACAGGTTAAATATATTTGACATCAAAAATCAAATGTAGTAAAAAAAATCATATATATATATAATATAAGAAAGGCTGTTAAATCTTATTCTGATCCCACCTATATGGTGCAAATGTGTAAAATGTTTTGGAATCCAAGCCTAATCATGTCATCATCATGTCTGCCTCTGGAAAGTGGTCGTACATGTATAAGCTGAGTCAGCTTCAGGTTTAGTGAAAAGATAATTTAAAACTATCATTTCTTAAAGTACTTTTTGACTGAACTGACATAATAATTATCTTGCTACATTGTGTATTACAACACCAGACTCCTTGCGACGCCGATTTTTCCGGGAATCGGCCGACAAAATCGCTTGGTGTGAGGCCGGCTTAAATTATGAAGTGTCTTACCTTTTTGGTTTGCATAGTCCGCTTTTACGTCAGTAGTGACGTGACGTGCGAGCTGAGACCGATCAATCAGTCCCTCATGTATATGTAGGCACGTGGCATGCACTGATTCCAAACCATAGCCTAGGTTTTTTCATAAGGCATTTTCAAAAAGCCACTTTTGTCTACATTGAAGTGAGAAATCATTGAAGATGCATCAGAAAAATATGTTTGGCTAAAAAACATTAAAAACATTATTACTGCTCTTCAAGATTATGTTTGTCGTGAAGCATGGCAAAGATATTTTTTTGCTAAATCGTCAGAGATTATATCTTCACAGAGGGCGCTGCAGTGACGTGACAGGTGCGCCACCACGCATACAATAAATAGGGACGACCTAAAAGGCGGGACCAGCCGCCGGGATATGGCGGGATGGGCGGGACTAAGTTGTATGATACGTTATACAATCTCTGGATATGCGGTACCAGCAGAGACATGTCTCTGGTACCAGCAGAGACATTTACAGAGACATTTCTCTGGTAAATGTCTCTGGTACCAGTGCTAGGGCGGGACGAACTAAAAGGCGGGACCAATGTAGGCAAAATGCCTGCGAAATTATACAGGGTGCGCTGCGCATCTATTACCATTACCTGCTGCCCTCTGCTGATATTTAGTCAACTATATATTATTGTAAGAATGGAAGTCACGTGACTTGTGACGTGCCAGATCGACGCCATTGCTATGCGTTGATGCCGGGCAGAACAGCCAAATGGCATGTGCAGACGACCGCCAGTATCATGGCCAGAAACCAAAGAAAAAAAGCTGGAAACAAGTGGAACGGAGTGTTTTGCCATCAACTGTACATCATACAGGAACAATATGACGAAGGCAGAAGGGAATTACTTTCCACAAGTAGGTTTTGTTAATATATTTTCGAGGGTTACTTGACCTTGCAGTCTGCCCGAAGATCCCCGGACCGCCGTTATAGTGTTCAAGATATCCTAGTTTATGACCTCCATGTAGTCCCCTATTAAAGAATTAGCAGGTTTTTTAAAATCAAAAAAATATTATTGCCTTCATGAAAAGATTCGTCACTCGAAGAAAGTCTGTTCGTCACCCGAATTTGGTCGATTCGTCACCCGAACTTGGTCGGTTCGCCACTTTAAAAATTTAATTGCAGGCACAGGCTTCCCGCCGGCTGGCCTTACTTCACGCCCCCTCCTTTTACAGGCCTAAAATTATTCAGTCACTTAATTTGAATTATGGGTGTATTATAGTTGTGAATTTATAGAATGCATTTCTTTCAGCCAAAGATAACCCAGCAAAGACTATCAAGAACGAGTTTGCAAGCCCTTGAAGCTGTGGCAGCTCTAAGTGAAGATCCAAATTCACAAGTATGTAATAACTATATGTCAGTTAAATTCATAATTTTCTAGGTATTTTTTTGTTGTTGGTCTAAGTATGATCATTACTTTAGGTTCAACATACTTTTGTTTTAGCTTGACCATGTTTGCTTCACACATCAAGATGATGATGACAGGTTACTGCGAGTGGAAGAGGAAAATAAAGCTCTCAAAAAACAGCTGCGGAATACGAAAGTTGCAGGTATACATTTCAAATACTTAGTTTGATGTCTAAATGTTTTTGTCTTATAAAGATAGTGATATAAGCAAATTTTGATTAAAACTTGTAGAGAGGGGTGATAACACATAGAAAAATAAAATTATTTCGGAATTTCAAATGGAAACCACCCGGGTTTTGTTAAGGCTGAAATACCATTTCCAAAAAGGTATAACACATGCCTGTATCTTTATTTTTGGTCCCTCCCAAGACTGATTGAATATTTAGTCAATTTGAAAGAATTTTTAGCATTTGCGCGAAGTCGCAGTTTGTCATATATCCTTTATTATGGAACATATAAAGTTGGTAGGCACATGACTGTATTCAGTGAAAAATAAGCTTCACTTTGAATACCAACATTGCTGTATTTAAAATTGTATTCACATTGTAATAACTCAATTTTGAGACTAAATGAGCCCGAATAGACATATTTATCGCTCTCTTTATTCCGTATTTTTACAGGCCTAAAATTATTCAGTCACTTAATTTGAATTATGGTGTAAAACCTGAAAATTATAAGCATTGAATAGACATAGCTAGAAATATTTCTCTGGATCAAAAGATAATATTGCACAGATTATCTGTGCATGGATTGTTTTTTTATTAAGACAATTATATTTTAACAAATCTAAAATTATTCAGACACCGAATCTCCAGCTTGAGAGCAAAGGTTTTCAGTATTTTCTTAGACTTTCATAAAAGCTATCCCCCCCCCCCCCCCCAACATCTGGTTCAGTTCTTCATCAATGTTCTTCCCACCTATTTGAAAAACTATGAAATAGTTCAAACATGTCAATCTGCCACGCAAACCCATAACTTGAAATAATAGTTTGACAGTTGGGCCTGGGCATTAAGGATTAAGTCTCCCCACAATAGCCAAGAATTTTAAGCTATTTTAATTTATCTCTGCACAAGCATTGCTTGTCATTAAGGGCATTGGTTATTTTTATGGGCACATATCTATTTAGTCAATTGTTATTTTACTTGCTGGTCAAAGATTAAGTATGTTTTGTGAATTATGCATAGAAGTCTGTTTAAATTATTATGCTACATTTATTTTAAATTGCCAGATAAGCCCAGTACTAGCCCTGATGCTTGTCTTCTTTATAGGCCATTTCCATTTACACACATTGCTTGTCGCACACACAAGGTTACCTATCATAACATTATAACCATGTTATTTCCGACGAATCCCCACACTTCTTGTATACTGGTCCATGAAATGCCCTTTTTAGTTTTTGCCATTACACTTAAAGCTTAACTTGGCTCCTTCACAACCAAAACAGATTTTGTACATCCTTGCAAAACACTACAGGGTAATTTTTATTATTTAGATTTGCTGGCAATTTTGTGAATTTGCAGGAAGGTCATTTAGGTATTACATCAATGCTACATGTAATGATGGACTATTCCATTATTTAGTAGACCCCCTAAACTGGTATTCATATTAAAGCTCTTTACAAGACCAATCCAAATAACTCATTATCAAAGAGATATATGGAGATTACATCAATATCGCTGACCTTTAAAGTTGCAGAAATCGCTAAATTTCTGCGTAAAGGATCAAATTTTCAACGAGGCTTGGGAGGGATCAAAAATAATGGTACACCTTTGTGTAATACATCATTAGAAAGGGTTTTGAACCTTAACAAAGTTAGGTAATTTCCCATTAAAATTTTGACATTATTATCACCCCCTCCCCCCCCCCCCTATAAAAAGTAGGACAAATAATGAGTTCTGGTAAGATCTTGCAAATACTAGATTTTACAATTTAAGATGTGACATTTGATATTATGAAAGCATTTTAACATGACATTTAATTAAATTTTTTATTTATTTATATCTTCTTTACTATTTGCAGTTATATTCTACTTCTCATACAAATGTACCTTGTAACAAAGTGTTATTTTATTTTCTACAGATATTCCTTGTGAACTGCTGAAAAAGTCTTCTAACTATACAAAGGACCAGCGCAATTTTGCACTTACGCTTCATCTATACTCAAGCAAGGCATATCGATATCTGCGGGATATAGTCAAAATAAATCTTCCAGAACCAAGAACATTGCGAAGGTACAGTTCTTAAACTTGAAAATTCACAAAAATTTAAGATTATGCATATTATTACAAAAATAGGGGATTGTGACAAGATTCAATCATGTTTCGATCTCGTAACATTAACAGGTGGCTTGAGAGAATTGATGCTGAGCCTGGTCTCAACCTATGCATGCTGGACAGTCTGGCTCAGATATTGAAGGAAAACCCTACCGACAACAGAAAGTAAATATCTTGTTGCTTTTTGGTCTAGTAACAAATTACATTATTGATTTCATTTATCAGTTTCTTTTTCGGAGAAGTTTTGTTTGAGAAGTTTTGTTCAAGTTGTAGCAGCAGGATTGGCACATTTTTTGGGAGCAAGATGTATATTTCGAAACATACTAAGGTAAATGTAATAACAGGCTATTCTGACAAATTAGTGACTGGATATTAAATTTATTTATTGTACAAAGCATGTAATTATTTCTGATTGAACTTTCCCAAAGTGGATTGCCCTCTATTAGCAGCATAAAATATGACACATGTATACTATAAATTTTCTTTTCAGTTGCTGCTTGTTGCTGGATGCCATGGCAATTAAACAGCAGATAGATTATGACACCCACAAACAGAAATTCACCTGGTATGTGGACCTTGGAAATGGGGACGAGTTGGATTGTGTAGCAAAAGAGGTCTTGGTGTTCATGCTCGTGGGGTTGAAAGGTCATTGGAAGGCCCCAATCGCTTACTTCTTCACACGAAGCTTGCCTGTGGAAGTACAAACTGAACTTGTGACGCATTGTTTAAATAAGCTTCAGGAACTTGGCTTTTGTGTCCGAGTTGTAACCATGGACGGCCACGCCACCAACAAGGCAATGTGCAAGAAGTTCAGGTGCAATCTCTCTCTTGATGACAGCACACTTCAAACCTGCTTTTCAGATAGAAGGTGCTGACTATCAGATGTATGTGATGTTTGACACATGTCACATGATTAAACTAGTACGGAACACTCTGCAAGCGCTGAGACGCATATGGTCATTGGATGGACAGATATCCTGGCAGCTCATATCTGATTTGCATGAAACTCAACAACAACTTGGCTTACATTTGGCCAACAAACTTGGAAATGCCCACATCGACTTTCACTCTCAGAAAATGAAGGTAGCCTTAGCTGTTCAAGTACTTTCTGCATCCGTTGCTGCAGCACAACAAACTCTGAGAGACCTTGGTATGATTAATGAAACAGTTTTCGTACAGCGGTCCCACTATTGAATTTATCAAGGTGATTATTTGTTCCATGTCAATAATGATTTAATTTTATGGCACTTCTAATGGTGTAAACCATCTAATGAAAGTAATCTGTATTGAAAGAATATCTATTCTCATTATAAATATTGATTACATGTAATTTTGCAGAGAATTGATAGGCTGTTTGACACACTCAACAGTAGGTCTACATGTGCAGGTGGTACAAAGAAGCCCATTTATCTGAATGAATGGCAGAAGGTTAAACAATTCCTCAATGAGACGAAGAACTTCCTAATTACGCTCCGTACAGTTAATGGGAAACCATTGCACAAATCGCCCAGGTAAGACATTGCCCATATCAAGATTTTGGTCTGGTTTTCAACTTTATTGCACTTTTATTTTTGTTAGGGTCTATATTGAATTTAGCTGTTTAGTTGACCTTAAGTTATCATGGTCATAAGACTAGGGTGCTTGACCTCACAACACCCAAGGTCATATACCTGGCCAATGGTTATAAAACCTATGATGCTAGGTAAAAAAAGCACCATAGGCACCATCTATAGCAAGTGTCTGAATATTTTTGGCCACAGCTATTACTATTGTGGAGACTTTGAAAACAACTAAAAAAATTGTTTAAACTTTTCCATATGTTTACAGGGGTACCTCCAGGATCTCCACCAGTCGCAGGATAATTTCAAGTATCTTCTGACTTACAAATTAAGCCAAGACCATCTGTGAAACTTTTGATTTTAACTAGCCATAATTTTTAGTTTAAATCTGGTATTCATAATTGTACTAATTTCAGGTGGATGGGGCAATAACCCTACAGCACTCCACTTCAAAATATATCTTCAGAAGACTCTTGGCTAGATCCGGCGCTCTTGCAGTGTCGCCTTCTGCAAACGTATCTGCCTTGGAGGAATTTAACATCACCAGTGCTGCTATGTCCACCTACCTACCCCCTACCAACTTCAGATTGGACAAGACCTTGACCTTGAAAAACCACCAGCAGAATTTCATGGCCAGTTGAGTCCCCTGGTAGAGAACGTAGTCGTTCACATCGCAGGTAATTATACATATTATGTACTTACATTAGCTTGCATTATGTACTGGCATTATTCCAGCATTTTTTCCTCCAACATAATTTTACATGTCAGTAGTAATTCAGTTTAACAAATTCATCACCTATTTATTTGTTTGTATACGTTTTTCCTGCCCTGTTATGCAAAAACGCCCAAAGTGGTGTTCCTCTACCCTTGAGGCTTTGCGTTTGTACAGCGTGTATTCTGTCACGCAGTGTTGTCCATCCACTTTGAAATCAATCTTAAAGTTTGATATTGTCAATAAAATATCTACTACTATATTCTCACTGTCATTGATATCTTTAAGTAAAATGAAGTAGAATCTAATCCAATACTGCTCTTTATATCTTCAGGATGGGTTGTAAAGAAAGTCATGGAAAAGCTCCAGTGTGATGTGTGTCGTGAACAGCTGGTGACTATAACAGCATCAACAGAACACCAAGCTGCATTTACCCTGCTGAATGCAAAGAATTGTGGGGGTTTGATAAAACCAACAGAAAGTGTCATTGGCATTTTACTATGTGCCGAAGAGAAATTAAGACAAATTACCAACATTCAAAACATTAACAGGTCGTGCTCACAGCTGAAATTGGAGAGTGCAGTTCTTTCTCAGATGGGATGCAATGCTTTTGAGATGGATGATCATGCTAGATCAACAAGTGTTGGAATAAACAATCACTATTATGACCTGGTTCGTCTACTAGTGAAAACTTACTTCAATCTTAGGTTCCATCATATTGTACGCCTTCACGACATGAAACTTCAAGAAAGTAGATCCGACAGAAATGTACAAAGTTGGTGTTGTTTAAGGGACAATAATGACATTATGCTTCCCACTTGTAGACTCTTTTCTCACTGAAGAAACACTGAAGATCGATTTGTTTGAGGCAATTATCATTTACAAATGTAAAATATAAGAAATGAATCAACAGATAACTAGTAATTTAGCAATTAGCATAGCAGCATTATATACATGTAGTTGATGTGGACATATAGAATATACTTGAGTTTGACAGACAAGATGTAATTTACTTTACTATTGAAATGCTGATATGATATAATGCTAGAGTGTTAGCTGCTATGACATATCTGCCAAAACTGTAGAAAAATACACATGGTGATTTTATAGAAAAACTCAGTTCTACTGTATTGATAAATTAAATAATGTACTAAGGTAAGATTGTCATATTAAGATTTTCAAATCATTGCAATCCAGGTGATATCGATTAGGTCATTCATAAATTATCATGATTTGCCTTCCTCGTTTTGCATTCGACAAATAGGTCAAATTTGACCTTAAGTTTGATATTGTCAATCAAATTTCTACTACTATATTCTCACTGTCATTGATGTCTATAAGTAAAATTGAAGGATACCTCGTTTCCTTGTTAATGAATTATAACTTTACTACTTATTACAGAGATCTTTGTCAATTTGTATTTGAATGAAACTGAACATATTCATTAAAAAAAGAGAAATGAAACATACCACTCAATTTGTACTAATTATTGGGATGCGGAAAGGTCTGTACGTGCATAGCGTGCTATAAGGCATTGAAGACACCTACCCATTTAAAAAATTAATTTAAAAAAGGTCTAAATTAAGCATATTATGCAGGAAAAATTACCAGTTGCCTTGAGCCCTGACTTTCTAGTGCTAAGGGCAGCCAAGCAGATATAAACACATCGACCTGCAGTAATGTAAAAAACAGTCTGCTCAAAAAATAGAAACCTCCGTTTATCCCTGTATTGGCCTCAAAATTTCAGCCGGGATCAGTCCTGGGGCAACGCAAAAACTGCCGTTAATGAATTGCATGGGCACTGCTCTGATAGGCACCATACTAAAAAAAAAAGGACTACAAATGGCCCTGTACAATTATATTCTGCGAGTTTTTAAAGCAGGTTACAAAAGTGATCCATGCCACACATGCTGTATCCCATAGCCAGGGCCGGTCATATAACTTGCGGGGCCCAAAGCAGGGCCTAATTTGCCTCCTTGCTTTTCAATTATAAGCATGGCCTAATATTACGGATGTGCGGGGCCTCTTTAGGTGCCTTGCTTGCGTTGCCCTATGACCGGCCCTGCCCACAGCAATTTTATGGTTGTGTAAGTTGCAATTTTAATTTTAATCAGTGGAACTGGGGGATGGGTGCACTTTTGGTCCCATTCAAGCACCCTTTGGACAGTCTTGAATAAATGTTGATAAACCTATTTGATCTCTTTAGCTTCTCTCATCTTCTCAGGGCAAAATTTTAAGGATCAGTCTTTTGAAAATTCAAAGGGTAAGATAAAAATAATAAAATAACATTGTGTGACCTCTACTATCACCTTATATTTTGTCACATTTCACATCATTTAGATGGATCCGCAAAACTAAAAATTGAATAAGACTCACTGGTGGTTTTATTTAGGCGATGTGAGCGCATCATAGAAAGAAAAAGAGAGAAACGTTTATTTGACCATCATAATATGATGTGACCACCTTGAGCCACTTATCCAGCTTCCCTGCACACAATAAACAACAAATAAAGAAAATAAAAACCAAGGTAACCATCCAAATTTATTGTGGCTTAGAATAGACACCAGCTGATAAGTGTAAACCAGCTGATAACCTGTTATTCACTTTTATCTGTTATTCATCAAAGCACCAGCTGGCTGGAATCTTCCCAGCTGGAGGTAACTCTGAGACCTGTCTCCCAGCTGGATCATTCCCAGCTGGTATATAAGCCAGCTGACAAGGACTTGAGCTGGATCCATCCTAGCTGGCAAATTCTCAAATTATTGAGGCTCCAGCTAGTGACCTCTAGCTAGCTGGCAGTCTCCCAGCTGCAGTGACGATGCTTGTTATTTTTCAACTGGAAATTCTTGTGATACAGCTGTTCTTTTATATACTCCCTCTCACCTGGCTTTATTGTCTAGCATTTATTGACATTCAAAAGTAGAGAAACATGAGGAAAAAATGCAGTGTTTTTCAAAATAATTTCTGGATCTATCAATTCAGTAGAAATAATGACAAAATATACAATCATTATCCTGAATCATCCTGCCTACATTTTTGCTATTATTAGGCCTCTAACATAACAATACCAGCTGGAAAAGTTAGTGGTAGGCTTAGTTGAAACTCAGCTGGCTGGGAAGAAATGCTAGCTGGGTGAATTTAATTGGCTGGCTGGGCTAGAAAATAATCATCAATTGGCTGGCTGGCACCAGTGCTTGAGTAGCTGGTAAGTCAGAAAAAATGAATAACAGAAACTGTTTCCTAGACTGACGTTTCAACTCTATTGTCTATGAAACATATAGAAACTGAATATCAGCTTGCTAGCCAGCCTTTGTAAAATTTGCTGGTAGTATGCTCCTGATTAAGCTTGACATATATATGTCTAAAATGACAATTGAGTGTAGAAAATAAAATACCCACGTGATTTAGCTGAACCTGTGGAATGAATTCCATTTACTTAACCATAGACATAGTATTTGTTTTGCTAAATATATATATACAGATTTATGAAATATCATGATCATTTAAGTATTGGGGTTGTCAGTAAATTTACAAGGTGAAACTGAAAGCATGCAGAACTTTATAACAGTCAAAAAGCAGTTTCACCATTGGCATTGCCGACACTACTTCCAAGTGCCCGTTTTTATTGTACATAGGATCTTGTTACATGTACTTAAACCAATGGCTTCCCCAGGTCAAGACGGTTCTGGCAATAGGTATATTGTAGCTCTATTATTAACGGAGCTAGGCCGTTTATGTGTGACGAGGTCACTGTTTTCCAGCTATGCACGTGTGTTTGTTGACCATGTTGACGTCCACAATCAACACATAGCAATGGCGCCTTGCGGCGCGCGTCACAGACAATGGCAACCAATAGGCTTCGTCCAATGTATGGTCCATTCCACTCTTCTAGTTCCATGAGCTGACGCAGTACGCAGGTAGGGGCTGCCATTAGCCGGAAAGGATTCCTCCCGGTAGCGTGCGTGCGCATCCTAGGCTTTAGCATTGAAAATTCGTGGACCGGAACGTGTTCCCCAGTCTTAAAATAGCACAGCCAATCAAAACATTCAGCGTTTGGCCAATCAGATAAGTAGAGGCAACCTGCCCATCGCGTTTACGCTTAGGCAGGTCGCAGCCAAGTGCCTGCGATATCCTACAGGGTGCGCTGCGCATCTATTACCTGCTGCCCTCTGCTGATATTTAGTGTAAACTATATATTGCAAGCTAAAATCAACACAACTTCAAAGCAACAAGTATCACATTTCAGACACAATAGCAAGCACTAGCAAATTCCCAGCTGGAGGTAACCCTGAGACCTGTCTCCCAGCTGGATCATTCGCTCCCAGCTGGTATATAAGCCAGCTGACAAGGACTTGAACTGGATCCATTCTAGCTGGCAAATTCTCAACTTCTTGAGGCTTCAGCTAGTGACCACCAGCTAACTGGCAGTCTCTCCCAGCTGCAGTGGCGATGCTTGCTATTTTTCAAATTGAGGCTCCAGCTAGTGACCTCCAGCTAGCTGGCAGTCTCCCAGCTGCAGTGGCGATGCTTATTTTTTTCCAAATTATTGAGGCTTCAGCTATAGTGACCTCCAGCTAGCTGGCTGTCTCCCAGTTGTAGTGGCGATGCTTATTTATTTTCAAATTATTGAGGCTCCAGCTAGTGACCTCCAGCTAGCTGGCAGTCTCCCAGCTGCAGTGGCGATGCTTGTTATTTTTCAACTTATTGAGGAGGCAGCTGGTAACCTCTAGCTAGCTTGCAGTCTCCCAGCTGCAGTGGCGATGCTTGCTATTTTTCAACTTATTGAGGGTCCAGCTAGTGACCTCCAGCTATCTGGCAGTCTCCCAGCTGCAGTGGTGATACTTGCTATTTTTCAACTTACTGAGGCTTCAGCTAGTGACCTCCAGCTAGCTGGCAGTCTCCCGGCTGTAGTGGCGATGCTTGCTATTTTTCAACTTATTGAGGCTCCAGCTAGTGACCTCCTGCTAGCTTGCAGTCTCCCAGCTGCACTGGAAATTCTTGTGATACAGCTGTTCTTTTATATACTCCCTCTCACCTGGCTTTATTAACTAGCATTTATTGACATTCAATAGTAGAGATACATAAGGAAAAAATGCAGTATTTTTACAAAAATAATTTCGAGAAAAAATTACAAAATATACAGACAATCATTAGCCTGAATCATCCTGCCATTTTTGCCATTGTTACAATACCAGCTGGAAAAGTTGGGGAGTTGGAACTCAGCTGGCTGGGAAGAAATGCTAAGAAATGTCAGCTGGCTAAGAAAGTTCCTAGCTGGGTAAATTGAATTGGCTGGCTGGCTAAGACGGTTGCTAGCTGGGTGAATTTAATTGGCTGGCTGGCTAAGACGGTTGCTAGCTGGGTCAATTTAATTGGCTGGCTGGCTTAGAAAATAATCATCAATGGGCTGGCTGGCACCAGTGTTTGAGTAGCTGGTAAGTCAGAAAAAATGAATAACAGATGAATGTTTCCTAGACTGACAACTTTTCAACTCTATTGTTTATGAAACATATAGAAACTGAATATCAGCCTGCTAGCCAGCCTTTGTAATATTTGCTGGTGGTGTGCTCCTGTAATCTTTTATTCTTACAGTTATCACACAACCATGATGAAATATTTAAATTCTTTTGATTTGAGCAATTTTGGTGGAACCATTTTCTACAGCGGTCTCATGAAACCATCCCACTTCCAGTAATATTTGCCAAACCACATTGACACTCAATTTTTATTTCAAAAACATCGACATTCATTGCCACCGGGGAAACTTAAATTTTTGGAAGTATAGTGAATTCCTTGTTCAGTAAACATTCCAACAAATGTTGCCTTGAAACATTAGTATCGAAATCCCAAGTTCTATGTTTTTTCAAACTCAGGGATCCATTGAAACAAAATTCCACAGCATTTTCCCCTATGAAGGTGAGACCTACTATGTCTTTGGTCTGGGGATTAGGGTGGCATGCACAGCTTCCTCTGGTGAGCATTGCAATAATTCCATGCATTTTAAGTAGCTACCAGTGGCTTTGGTATTTATGACACTCACCAACATAAGAAATTATGTCGTAGTCTTCTGGCCCTACTTCCTTTTCGAGGATACCAGCAACCTGGTTGCTCTCTGGCCAAATTCGCCTTAAGCAGGCCTCAAAAACAGGCTAACTGTACTTAAAGACAATTGTGGGTATTCAGTTCTACCACTGAGAATGCCATGAAATTTTGTACAAAGTTAAAGCAAGTTCTTGTTCAAAATAATAAAAGAAAAATTGGGGGTCACCATAGTTTAAAAATATTTGTCTGACAAATACCAATTGCATGTTAATTCAATATATATTGAAAATAATATGTTTCCAAGCAT
Source organism: Alitta virens (assembly GCA_932294295.1). NCBI lineage: Eukaryota > Metazoa > Annelida > Polychaeta > Phyllodocida > Nereididae > Alitta > Alitta virens. The sequence continues at coordinate 11,498,994 of OW028581.1, forward strand.
AAGAATGGGTTTAAATGCATTTTCACCATTGATTTTTTACCACTTTTTTGTGAATACTATATTAAGTTATCCCAGCATCTTTTAAGAAAAAAAAAAGTATAGGCACTGCATCTGGTGGTAAAAACGAAATTGATTTGATGGTTAGTTCTTGCATATAAATGATATATGGGACATTTTTACTGGGTATAACACTTATTTTCATAAATAAAACATAAAAGTAGACTACATGTGCTAGTTTTGGAACTTAACCCCCCCAAAAAAACAGAAAACAGCAGAGGCGACTTGAGCGCCATCTGTGTTTTTTTACATGCTTGAAAGTGAAAAATTATACTGAAATACTGCAAGAAAGGGTCTAGTCAACTGGTCCGCCAGATGGTCCTAACTAGCCCGCCGATAAAACTGGTCCGCCACTAAGAGTTATTTGGTCCTCCAGAAAGTCTGCAGAAAAAGTCAACTGGTCCTCAATGAAATTGTTTTGGGTCCTTTGTTTTTATTTCAATATGGAATTATTATAACACTATCTTTAAGAAAGGTGAACAAAAAAACATGATAGAGAAGTGGTACAAATTTCTAACAAATTTACTTGTATATTGTTAAATTAATTTTTAATTTGATGAAAAAAGCAACAGAAAACTGAGCAACAATGATCAGCTAGGTGAAATTGCTAAATTCAATTTCAGCTTATCACTATTTTCCTTTAATTTTTGTATTTTTGTATTTCCACTAGGTGGCTAAGACAGCATACTGCAATTCTATTGTAAAAGTTCCCGCTCTTGACTGTCATCAATATAATTGGCTGAAGCAAAGTGCATCCAAGCAGCAGTATTTTTAGTGCATTTTAATGTATATTTGACACATTATCATTTAGTTGATGTTTGTTATTTTGCTGAGAAAGTTATATTTATGGAATCACTTAGTTATTACCTACTGTGTCTGAAAAGCAAAATGAGTAATAAGAAGAGGGGAAAGACTTATGTCTTGCTGAATTCAGAGCTGTTCAGTGAAAAGACTATTGATATATAGATCTACAAATTACGCACTTGATACAACATCCAAAAAACAGACCTTTCTGGGCAAACAAGAAGGTACAAAAACTATTTATGATTTTTAGTTCTCAAGGAATTCCAGTTTTGATTTTGTAAATCTGAGTAGGCTTTGGCAGCGGACAAGTTGACTTTGCCGGCGGTCCAGTTGGTCGGACGGACGAGTTGGTAGGACGAGTCGTCTGCGGACGAGTTGACTATACTCCGCAAGAAACCATTGCAATGGCGCTTTTCGTAATTCTCACAAGAGGGCGGGCGCACTTGTGTTTATGACGAACTACACAGTGTGGCGCTGATGATACTCAATTTCTGCCGTAAGACGGCGCTTGTACGGTGCTTGGCACCGTATCGTGGCGCCGCCTTTCGGAAGAAACGCATTTGTCCAAAGAATAACTATCAAGAAGCGCCACTCGTTATACTTTACATTGTAAACGCCGGGAATGCTGGGAAAAGGAGGCGCACACACAGGATTGACAGGCAGCGATCCCAGTTGTTGCACTGCTTTTACTGAAATTAGCATTGTCACTGTCATGCCACAATGGATTTACCATGTCCGACGTTTAAATGGATTAAATTAACTGGGTACGTATAGTTTGACACTGTTTAGCACTGTTGTTATGAGATAAACAATGAGGTCATTGAGGTCGTCTGCTAGATCAGTAGATGTCTGGAGTGGAGTGTGGTCTGCATTCAGTCAGTAAAGTTTCCAATTAAGATTTAGCCATGCATGACCAGCAGTTCTCTTGTGACTTGATCTTGCCTGACATTGATGGATGACCAATTGCAGTCATATTTTGCAGTTTATTTAGTATCGGACAGTACTCATTTTGGGTGCCTGCAAAATATGTAAGAGTGAGTGTCTCATATTGTACATTGTCTAATGCCATTCTTTCTTTTTGCAGACCTTCATGAATTGATATGCAATTGGGAATGAGATTGCAGATGTATGCAGATCTTTGAGCTACCGAAAACTTCAGCGTAACATCATCTTGATTGAAAAGAACCTAAAGACACTAATTTTAGGTAGGTAGTTACATTTGATTTTGCTTTAGAAACTGCTGCTTTTATAATTTAGATTTGGGTGTGTAATGGTCAGACATAAAAGTATGAAGTGTATGTCAAAATGAAGACTAGTAGTGCAGCTTAGATTGGCTGCCTAATTAACAAAAGTTGGCTGTTGTTGCTGTTGTTGGCTCGATGTTGGGCCCACATCAATCCATCAATGGCAATAAAAGCTTATAATTGGCCCAATCTTTCATGCCCTGCAATGAATATCATTACAAACTGTCAGCACACAACCTTTTGATGTGAACTTTGCTTATAGGAATGCCTGGAATTTGTTAGGTTAAAGCATGTGCATTATTACACAATATAAGTGGACATTTTTTCTGAATCTTTACTGAAATGTCAAACCACAACTTTATAGTTGATAAGAACACTTTAATGACTTTTCTCTGCTTTAAATTTTCAGACTTATGAGATGCCTGGCTTGCAGTGGTTGGTGGATGTCATTCGAACGGATCGATCAATTCTTCAGTTGATCATCGATGCTTTAGTATAAGTTGGTACCACCTGCGTGTGGTTCTTAATTATAATAAATTCATCATTGTGATCCATTATTCATGTGTATAATGTATGGTTAACTCACAGATTTCTATAGTTGATACGAAATACTGAATGATTTTGATGTATGCAGAAAAAATATATTGGCAATTTACAGACTGAATAAATAATCTAGTTAATACTTTATGACGTGATTATGTTATGTCCAGACATTTTATGTAATTATGAATTTGCATTACTGATGTAGTAATACAATTATATCATAAATATTTCAATTTCTACTTAAGAGATTATTATGATTGCGGCCTCTGTTCAGCTCTGTCACTGATCCAGAAAACTTTATCTCTTATATTCTGTCACAATTTATGAATTAAGTTTTCTATATCTGTGACAGTTTTTGTAAGTTCTGTTTTTCAGCAGTTTTTTGAAAATGTCCTAATAATTGGAAATAATAAAAGTTGAAACTTTTTTAATATACAGCTGCTCACATTGCGTGGCTAACCAGCTGCTAACTGTACTTAGCAAAATGGAACAAAACCACTTCAGAAAATGTCAAGATGCATGAATCTTGCACTGTGACTGTCATCAATACCTCAACTGAACACTTGTGTCACTGAGATGGCTATCAGTGGACAAACTGGGTTTAATGGACATCCATTAACTTCATGCGATTCAATTTACTGAAACGAGGGGTTTTTTTGGAAAAAGTGACGGCTGTGTATTGCATTATGCACTTATTAATAACAATGGATTGTTGTTAGGCCTACATGCTAATCTGAGATTCTATGTGATACATATAATCTGTCGGTCTAGATTGACACCCTATAAATACCATACATACGCCATATGGTATACCATACATACAGTATATATGTACTAAGTTTCTATTGTTTTAACTTTATAAATCATAGATAGATAGATAGATAGCTATAGATAGATAGATAGATAGATAGATAGCTGTAGATAGCTACAGATAGCTATAGATAGATAGATAGCTGTAGATAGCTATAGATAGATAAATAGCTATAGATAGATAGATAGCTGTAGATAGATAGATAGCTGTAGATAGATAGATAGATAGCCGTAGATAGATAGATAGATAGCTGTAGATAGATAGATAGATAGATAGCTGTAGATAGATAGATAGATAGATAGATAGCTGTAGATAGATAGATAGCTGTAGATAGATAGATAGATAGATAGCTGTAGATAGATAGATAGATAGATAGCTGTAGATAGATAGATAGATAGCTGTAGATAGATAGATAGATAGATAGATAGCTGTAGATAGATAGATAGATAGCTGTAGATAGATAGATAGATAGCTGTAGATAGATAGATAGATAGCTGTAGATAGATAGATAGCTGTAGATAGATAGATCTGTAGATAGATAGATAGCTGTAGATAGATAGGTAGATAGATAGATAGCTGTAGATAGATAGATAGATAGATAGATAGCTGTAGATAGATAGATAGATAGCTGTAGATAGATGTAGATAGATAGATAGATAGATAGATAGCTGTAGATAGATATATAGATAGATAGATAGCTGTAGATAGATAGATAGATAGCTGTAGATAGATAGATAGATATATAGCTGTAGATAGATAGATAGATAGCTATAGATAGATAGATAGATAGATAGCTGTAGGTAGATAGATAGATAGCTGTAGATAGATAGATAGATAGCTGTAGATAGATAGATAGATAGCTGTAGATAGCTGTAGACAGATAGATAGATAGATAGATAGATAGCTGTAGATAGATAGATAGATAGCTGTAGATAGATAGATAGATAGCTGTAGATAGATAGATAGATGTGGGATTTTGGTGAAACTAAAAGAAGTAGATCCGTGTTGCCAAGCAAATAAACAATTTAGTTAATAATCTCTTCGGCCTAAAACACCTTTATAAAGTATTTATAATCATCTAAACTATAATTTCACTAGTACTGCAGAATTCTATAACAGCTTTAATCCACTTTTACGCCCACCCGAAACCGGGAACTATTTGTGACCTGATCGTTCGAAAATAAGGTATGGATACTCAAAAAGTTGGGAAGAGCTAGAGATCCTGAGATGCCAAAACGGTTTTAAGAAGGGCTTAAACAATGGCACAAAGTGTGGTGAGTTTCCCAAATTGATTGAAAACTAGTCCTAAACAAGCGAAGTCCATTTTAGATGTATGTCAAGAAGTGTCATCATGATTTTCTAGCCTTTCAGGCGCTTCAAAGTTTGCGTGTTTTACAAGTGCTGGGATCAAGCCCTGTCACATGTTCAGATTTTAGTCAGATCTACAAGTTGCTTTCTACCCTTCGGGAATATTTAAACTGTTTATAGTTGTCGTAGTCCTCCATCCGAAGTATAGGCTCATTTAAATAACAGTCAACCTCAGTATTACGTTTGGTAAAGCCTAAGTTTTATAAAATTACACAACGAGAAGTCATTTAATTAACTTGTATTTAGAGAGCCAAAACGTTACACATGTATAACAAAAATGAATGACAAAAATATGATCATTTATGTCCGGTGTATCATTTAATTATTTTTGAACCAATGATTGTTATGTGAATGAGTAAAAATAGGCTGTCTAAGAAATCAGGAGTGCAATGCATGTTCATTTTTTTCTTTTCTTTACTGAATGCTATTCTTATGTACGCAGATGACACACTGTATTAGAGTGACCCATGGCCCAGGTGAGCCTCAAGTCAGCCTGTTTCTTCATGGGGTTAGAGTAGCGTATGAGTACACAGGACTCAAACTAGAAGAGGTTGCGCTCTACCTACTCTCATTGAATCCATGTGTTGGCGTCAAACATTGCTCTGTGCAGGCCTTGAAGGGGGAGACTTTGTTCCGGGCAGTTTCTAATCAAGAGAGTCGCTTGAGGAGCAAGATCAGTGCCAGTCAAAAGGGCCTGTGTGCCTCATGTCGTAAAGTTGAGTCGAATCTGCTACGCAGAAAAAAGAGGAGGACGAAAGGACCTGTGGGACACAAAGCACCACTCAAGCGACTCTCTAAGAAGCGTCTCAAAGATGCCCTTCAGAGTGTAAGGAGGGAGAAGAAGCAACTCGAGGCAAGACTGGAGCCACCTGCAAAAGAGGTAGAGGTGGAGAGCATCTGCATAACAGCCTGCATACAGCTTGGCATTGTGCAGAGCACCAATCTGTCGCAAGTCCTGCCACATGTGAAGATATTTTGGGAGGAGCAGTTGAAGAATGTGCAAAGGAGCACCACTGGCAAGAGGTGGCAGCCAGCCATGATCAGGATGGCCCTAATGCTTCACTCCCAGAGCCCGCAGACATACCGGACGCTTCGTAATGCTTCAGTTGCCTGGGAAAACCACTCTCAGGGATTATTTTAATGCTTCTTCACCCTCACAAGGCTTTCAGCCAGAGGTATGAACAAATAATAGAGGTATGAGTGTGTGAAATCAGTAACCGTATATATTTGCCATACACTAACTGTGACTATTGTGCTAAAGAATATTTATGACTGATCTAATTTCTTTGAACAGGTGATCGCAGACATCCGGGACTCTGTGGCAAGAATGAACCTATCTGATAATGAGTGCTGGGTGACATGTTTGATGAAATGAAGATACAAAATGATCTGGTTAGTATTTCTGCTATTATATGCATATTTAAGTACTTTGAGTATTAAAGTATATTTAAATAGAAATAGGAAAATTTGTACTATCACCTCCGAGTCTTACCATTACGTACTCTGTGAGACATGTCATCTGTAGTATATGAGCCCTGCTGCATGACCTATCAGTGCACATTCACATTTTCAGGTGTTCATAGATAGATATGGATAGTGCAGCCCTCTAAGGCAGGTTCTGCTGCTCACGAGGGTTGATTCATGAGAGCATGAAGTTTTCCACATGTAATTGTATAATTGTACAATGTCATGTATGTTGTTTTGATATACTAACAGGTATTCAGTGAGAGGACGGGTCAATTGGTCGGATTTGTGCATGATGGGTGGAGAGTTGCAACACACGTTTTAGTGCTTATGGTTGTTGGCGTAACCCATCGTGCTATAAAGTACAGCATTGGCCACTTCGGGACAAGTGGTGTGTCTGCGGATATGTTATATCCAATGATTTGGAAAGCTGTATTCCATTTGGAATGTGAAATATAATGTTATTATAGTCTATTTCCAGATTATTTAAACAAATTAGCTAAACACAAAACTTCAAATCATGATTTACAAGACAAGTATATTGTTTGTTTAAAGATATTTCATACAATGCAATATGGTTGTCGAACATTATCTTATGCTGGGTGCAAATTATGGAATTCTTTACCAGCTGTATGGAAAGAAGCATGTGATGTTAATCAGTTTATTGCACATTTGTCCAAATGGACTTGCTATTATGAAAATTGTACTCGGTGCAAAGGTTATGTGTACCATACATGATTTTAAAAGTAAAGCATTATGTTTTTAATTTGTCATTTTATTTTGTTATTATTGTTTTACATATACTCGATGACCAGCCTTAGTGCTGTTGTTTCTGTTTATTTTAATCGAGTTTAAATAAAGATTTATTATTATTATTATTAATATAAATTTGTCATATTTGATTGTATAAGTATTTAAAATAATTAAAAGTTCAAAATGCCTTTCACTGTGTTTGTCGAATCTATCACTATCGAACATGATACTGTGTCTTGAATAGTGAATTTGGTTGATAAGTTGGATTAACTGCAATGTATATGTACATTATATGCAGAAGATGTGCAACAAAGTGAATTAAGCCTGATGCATTGATTCTTTCAAGGTAAAGAGCTTGTTGAGCAGTTAGTCTGGCTAAAATGATTGCCTCAAGCTAAAAGAGAGTTGCACCTGGGCAACTTTCCACCAGAAACTCAGCGTCTGGTGTGATGCGGATGACGTCTTGGGTAACCGGCAGAACAGGTCGTTTGTGGCCTTGGATGTCATGATGGCCCTTGTGCAGGCTAATGAGCCTCAGTTTACCATGCCCCAATCAACTGTTGAACTGACTGAAAGGGATGAGGCCAATTTGGCATATATAGCTGGATATATGCTGCAAAAGCTACGAGGCTGCTACCCAGCCATTGTTTCGGCTTTAATTCTGGAACAATCGCCCAATACCGCCAACTACAACTGGATTAGGGCAATCAACCGAGGTGGCCTGATTGTGCCAAATTGTGATTTCGTTGACTGCACAAGTCACCTAGAAAAACTTTTTCGCAGCACTTCAGTTCTGAACATCAGCAGAACTGACTTTATATCTATGATCGCCAGCAGAGATGACTTTTACCTGTTTTATTTTTGATTGTGCTGACCTTTTTTATACTGTACACATGCATAAGAAGTGTCGCACAATCTTTGATGAATTTGAACAGGCAGCTGCCTCCAACAAGCTGAGAAAAAAACTTTGCGAGACTCTCTGTTTTGATTTATTTTCATAACGCTGCCATGTTTCGTGCTTGACAATATGTAACATAGAATGTTTTTTTTTATTTATAAACTTTTTTTGCTTAACACATGATTCCCAATCATTCTGGGCTATGAATTAACGAGGCATCAATTAATATTTATTGTATATATAATAATAATAACAAAAATTGTTAATAGGAAAATCTATTCTTTGTTTCATTAAAAATCATCATATACTATTGAAATAGTTTTTGCTTGTTGCAAATTAGTGTAGCAATATAAGTTTTACAACTGGTAGTTCAGAGTATCAAGAAAATGTATCATAGCTTGGAAAAAAGACACAGTTATGGCAGATGAAACAAATCCAAAATTTAGTAAAACAGCGCACTTAAAGTCAAAAAGTTTCTGGACAGCATGGCATATCTTCGTTAGCATCATCTATTAGCTGAAAAAGCACAGGCCAAAAGGTATGTGAAAGGCATTGCATTATTAACAAGATTAATATTATATCAAATAGGATAAGCCAAAAAAAAAACCGGCAAAGGATTGCATGATCACACAATTGCCATAAGACAATCAGTGCAGTTTACAGCGACATTTAAAGCACAGTTTATCAATGTTAGAGTGGCACACTACTACTGACTCCATCAATGGTAAAATAAATTAAGGCAACATCAATATGACCCAAACTGTGACATACATAATATATATATATATATCTGAACATGAACTAATGACAAACAATCTCATTATATCAGCAATTTGCATATCTGGCATATATTTCATTTTCTTTGAGCTTTAGATTTACAGAGTTAGTGCAAACTGTATTGACAATATTGTAATTGTAGTAATTCATTATGAAATAAAGAATGACTAATGTCTCTGGACTTTAGCCATTGGCTCATCGTCTACTTCAATTGGTCTTTTTGACTCAGCAGTGACGTTGCCCTTCACGGAGAAATGGAAAGCAAGACTGCGTTGCATGTGTAGAATAGTCTCGTTGTGGCTGCAAGTGAGAAACTTTATTGTAAGATGCAGAAAGCAGGAGCACACCACCAGCAAATTTTACAAAGGCTGGCTAGCAGCCTGATATTTAGTTTCTATATGTTTCACAGACAATAGAGTTGAAAAGTTCTCAGTCTAGGAAACATTCATCTGTTATTCATTTTTTCTGACTTAACAGCTACTGCAGAAGCACTGGTGCCAGCCAGCCCATTGATGATTATTTTCTAAGCCAGCCAGCCAATTAAATTCACCCAGCTAGCAACCGTCTTAGCCAGCCAGCCAATTCAATTTAACCAGTTAGCAACTTTCTTAGCCAGTTTACTGTTTACATTTCTTAGCATTTCCACCCAGCTGTAAATTTTCCCCTAACTTTTCCAGCTGGTTTTGTTATGTTAGGCCAGAAAGGCCTAATAATAGCAAAAATGGAGGCAGGATGATTTAGGATAATGATTGTCATTATATTTTGTCATTATTTCTACTGTTTATGACTGAAAGTGGTAAAATAAATAGATCTAAAAAATTATTTTGTAAAAACACTGCATTTTTTCCTTACGTATCTCTACTTTTGAATATCAATAAATGCTAGATAATAAAGCCAGATGAGAGGGAGTATATGAAAGAACAGCTGTATCACAAGAATTTCCAGTGCAGCTGGGAATGCAAGCTAGCAGGAGGTCACTAGCCTAGCCTCAATAAGTTGAAAAATATCAAGCATCGCCACTGCAGCTGGGAGACTGCCAGCTAGCTGGAGCCTCAATAAGTTGAAAAATAGCTAGCTGGAGGTCACTAGCTGCAGCCTCAAAAAGTTGAAAAATAGCAATCATCACCACTGCAGCTGGGAGACTGTCAGCTAGCTAGAGGTCACTAGCTGGAGCCTCAACAAAAAAAGCTCAATAAGTTGAAAAATAGCAAGCATCACCACTGCAGCTGGGAGATTGCCAGCTAGCTGCATGGAGGTCACTAGCTGGAGCCTCAATAATTTGAGAATTTGCCAGCTATGATGGATCCAGCTCAAGTCCTTGTCAGCTGGCTTATATACCAGCTGGGAGACAGGTCTCAGAGTTACCTCCAGCTGGAAAGACTCCAGCCAGCTGGTACTTGAATAACAGATAAAAGTGAATAACAGGTAGTGGTGTGCTCCAAAGAAAGTAAGGTGTATCATGGTCAAATTTCGATTGTATCAGTATTTTACTGTTGGATGATAAAGTTGGATTTGTTACATGTATTGCATACATGCATTGCATACATGCATAATTTACACTCATATATATATATATATATATATATATATTATAATAAAACCCTACCACAGTGGTGGATCAGCTCAGTGAAACCCACGAGTGAGCTGTCTGGGGGAGGCAAAGCCACTCGTGAGTTCCTCCCCCAGACAGCTCACAAATATATTTATCTATCTATCTGTATACAGTGATAAATTTGATCCATACCCAAACTCCTTTAGAGAAGGGTTTCTGCTCCTTGCTCCAAGTCCTCTATGTCGGCCAAACCTGTTTTCTAGGGGATCTTGGCAGAAGATATTGGCATGGATCGGCTTCACCCCGGCTGACAACAAGTGCTTAATGGTGCCTGTGAAGCCCTTCACTGAATTTAAAATGGGTGTTATGAACTGTTAAGTCCAAAAAGAGATGCCAAAACTATTGTTTTTTATTATACTAATATAAATATAGGGTTTTCTGTCCTCTCTACTATTCTTGATAACGAGCTGTTCTGACATTGCAATTTATGTCCATGGCAGGCATGTTCAAACAGCCTGCCTCAATTCCAGGGAGTATACCCCAGTGTACTTTGCTAAAACAATTACTGTGCTCCTTAGCCAAAGCACTGAACAGTTGCAATCAATGTCTACCATGTTGACTTATTTGCACCCGGGTGAAGTGAAGCAGTATTTTGAGGATCTGTTTAGTTTCCGTGGCCTTGGCACTCATGATGGCAGGGTTTGAAGTATGAGACAAAGACCATGTGTGTACTAGTTGAATATATCACCCACTAGACCATGGATGCAAAAAACTTAATTTTACATGCAACTTTCTGGTCATGGTTACTGTATCACAAACTATGTAAGGAAATAATCATAAGAGAATTATAAGATTAATAATTACACAGATTCCAAACCCTGAGGCTGGAAATGAATTATACCTGTAGTCTTTATGCCTTGGTATGTCTGTTGTGAGAGGAACATTTTGTCTTTCTCTTGTTTCGAGAAGCCCTCTCTTTGAGCAACTTCAGCCTTCCAGGCTTCAATGTCCCCCATGAAGTTAGTTTCTAGATGAAACTGTATTAATGTGACATGCATTGTGGTTAGGAAATTAAGGTAGCAATTAAAAAAATAATATTCATTCTAAATTAAAAACATTTGCTATTCTCAAATAGCATTATTTTACCTGAAACCTGGGATCATTGAGGTCTGTGTAGGATGCTCTATCTGGCTTTTTTGTGGCAAGATCCTCATTCTCGCATCTGCCATTAAGGCAGTCGAAAAATTTGTCACAATTTAAGACAAATTTTGCAGTCTCTGAAGCATCAGGCTGCTGCTCTAGAACCTTCCCAACTCTGGTGCTCAGAACCTGTGTGAAGGACTGCATTTATATATCCAAGAAAAGAAGGTAACAGGCCCAAAAATTAATAATGTATGTACAAATTTCTATTGCAATTACACAGTAGAAACAATGTACCTGTGCGGCTAGCCTGACAGACATTCTGGATGCTGGATTCAATCGAATGTGCCTAATTGTAAGCTTTGTCATGCTTAGCTGGTGCTCGGCTTGGTATGCTTCTACAATGTGCTTCCACAGCAATTCTTTATCATTCCTCTGAAATGGAGTAATTTACCGGAGTAAGATCAAGTATGGTGCATTAAGAATATTCCTGACAGGCTGAATCGCCTAACAAATAGGTAGTAAATTTTTACCCAGATTTGCCTGCTGCCCCTACCATTTTGGAACTTTCCAAGTTATTTCTGATTGTTTTAATCCGGTGTTGCGGGTCCGAGATGAAGAACAAAGATCTTTTTTCGGTTGCAAACACATTTCGGCTGAAACAGCTTCATCAGAATGTAACTTGTACAATGCCTGATTGGCAGATCCTTTGTCACTTGTGCAGGCGATATCCTTTTGTTTATGAATGCCATAAAATATTTAAGTAGACTACAAGAATGCAATTAAGCTACTACTCTAATTTTGCAAAGTAATAGCATAATTAATGTTATGCAAAATGGTTGAAGAACAAGAACAAGATCAGTTCACCAAGCAAACGTTTCAATCATAACATTCAGTGGGAATCGAACCCACAACCAACCAAGTCAAGTAAATCAACCACAGTGCACAACGTCAAAGCCTTAAGGGGCACATGAGAAATTACTGAACTCAACGGACAGAGTAGTATAGTGAGTAGGAGAGTAGTAAAGTGAGTAAGAAATGTGTTCTTTGTGGTTTAGCTTTTTTAGTGCAGTTGATGATTAGCATAACTTCAGGTTAGTTCATACGTTGACTTCCACTTACTTTCATTCCACATATCTCTAAATAAGCAACAGTCTTCCGCATACATTGATACAGGAGTCCTGGTTTTGCGGATATTGTTGCAAAGTAAGCAATACATTCTTTGACATCATTGTTAATTCCCACCATCATCAATGCCAACACATGACTAGCAAGAGCTTTAATTGTAGAAGTCTGGAGCATAGAAAATATAAGTAGACTGGTTTAGTATTAAATTCATTACAACTGAGCCAGATTGTGTGGTAATGAGGAAATAATTTCATGCCTTTTCATGCCCACGAAGAGGGATTAACGAAGCCGATGATGCTGTCACCCTTTCTGTCATACACCAAATCACTTCTGATAGTCATTTCGTCATGCATTAATATGCCGTATTGTTTTTCACTAGGAAGTTCCTTCATGAGTTTTTTAATGTACTGAAATAATGAGCATGCATAAGCTGTTTTTAAAGCAGACTGGCCATTTATATGCAAATTCAGAACTGATAAAAGGAATTGTATTTGGCCATACTTGTACTGCACCAAGGACATAACCTGTTTGCTCCGGGCTAAAATGGCAAATTTAAATGTTATATTACCTCCAAGACGTGCATCTGAAAACCTTCACCAGCTGTGAATACCCTGTGTAATCCCTCAAGGTGCTCTTATTGGGGAGGCGGAGTATATGGCAAACCTGTAATTTCATAGTGAAAGTCACATAAACGGTGGTACAAATATGACAATATTGCTTATTTGCTATATTATCAAAATTCATAAGTTAATCAGAGGCTTTCCTTATCATCATAGGATGCCAGCGCATTCCACGGGGATCCAGGTTGCGAGCTTTGACATGTTCCTCACAAAACAATTTTAGGAAAGGGTCTGTTATTTCACTCTGTTCTACGATGGCTTCAAGTCCATCCTAATAAAATAACACTGTTTATTACAAAAGCTAGCAAAGTGATACATCAGAGCACTCTTAACCCAACTACCTTACTCATAGTGGGTTTGTTGACATTAAATCTAATTAAGTCATGACAAAGTAGCATTCTGGTCATGTGACCTCAGGCACTGATGTAGCTCTGAGTTACAGGAATCAGGCAGTATTATTTTTATGTGTAAGCCCCTCAGTCTTGATTATTGCAAACTTATCTGTATGATCCCACTAAAAAATTTAATATATAAGGTAAAATTCAAATTCAATTTAATTATGCAATTCCAGAGTAAAGAAACAACATCTTTGGTTGAATTTAAGTGCTTAAGTGTCCTTTGAAATGATGAAATTGTTATTGTTCCTGCACCTACATCTTCATTAATGAGATAAATGAGTCAGTTTCACGGAGTTATTAATCAAGTGCTAGAGCATATTTATATAGAAATAGTTTAGTTAACTTTACATTCAGTGATTTAAACAATGCAAACCTGCAAGTCGGGTTCTAGTTGTAGACTTTCATTTTGTAGCTGTTTTTGAATGCTGGCAATGGTGGCCTCTTGCTCCTTGATCAATTGTCTATTGTTCTTGACCTCCTGGATAAGCGATGACTTGCTAACGTTTTCGGTTTAATGGGTTTTGAAGAATCCTTCTTCCTCTCACAAAACTTGCAAATGCCTTTAGAAATGATGAAGTTTTATACTACATAAAACATATATACATTGTCTTCAGTGGAACCCTGTCTTCAGACCACATCATTGTAAACAGTTGTAATGGTACCTTTGTACATATATATTTTAATAATTTTGTTTCCCTTTAAAAGAAAAAAAAATCATCTTAGTAATTGTTATGATCTCCTTAATAAATGCCTTTGACATTACTAGATAAAATATGGGTTTAGTGCAGTATAGCGGACCCAAATTTATGCCCATATTTGGCGGCCATTAAAAATTAAATATTATCAAATATTTCACTATTTTTAAGTTCTAGCACAATTACAATAACATTTGATGTAGATAAGCAGAGATTTGGGGGCGGTAGCCCCCAAGAAAAAACCAAAATAAACGCTGTCTTTACCGTGAAGATGAAACCGCCGTCACAACAACATTAGTTTGCGACGTCATATTTACATTTCAAGCATTTTTACATCATAGGCCTGGCAATGAGGCTTGTTAAATATGGTCATAAATCTGGGTCTGCTATACTGCATTTTTTCCTAAAATATATTAAGAATAAAAATGCTTCATCGATAACTTTTGTGTCAACAGCAACTGTACAGTCTTTGCATCTTGGAGCTGCATTACACCACTCCATTTTCTTCAAAATCCTCAGCAGATGCACAAGTCCTCGCTCCTCAACATCAAATTCTTGCTTCATGGTGAGATCTGAAACCAGGGAAACTTGTGGTTGGATTTGATTTAGTGCATTAATAGCATGGGATTAACAATAATTAACAGCTTACTGAATTTGCGCATCGCAACATACTGTATCTTTTCACTGTTGCCATAAAGCTATTTTGAAGATAACTTTAGTGGCTACATCCAGGTCATCATCGATAAAGCCAATGGCCAAAAAATAATCACTCTGCCTGAGGCAAACCCATGGCTCTGGGAGTTTCCTCACGTCATGACGCAATTTGGCGAAATTGTAATAGAAAACAATCAGCAAATGTTTCAATACTGCTAACATTGCAAGAGGAAAAAAGCAAAGATTCCTAAATTTCAATTTTACAACACTTGAACTAGTGAATGTTTTACATTCAAATTGGCTTACGGACTCCCTTCGAGATTCTTTTGGTGCCGAAGGAACAGATTTCAATGGCATGTTCAGGGTTGGAAGGCTGCCTGGCATCAATCTGAACGTTTTACCTTAATTATCGGAAGGGTCAGATTATCGGAATAATTCAAATTTGGATTTTTAATATATATAATAAATGTTTGATTCATACAGTATGAATAACATAATTGCTGTTTAAATGCAAAATGGTTGAAGAACAAGAACAAGATCAGTTCACCAAGCAAACGTTTCAATCATAACATTCAGTGGGAATCGAACCCACAACCAACCAAGTCAAGTAAATCAACCACAGTGCACAACGTCAAAGCATTAAGGCGCACATGAGAAATTACTGAACTCAACGGACAGAGTAGTATAGTTAGTAATAAGTTGTTTTTTTTTCAGAGGATTAGATGTATAATTTTATATCATTATGGAAAGTTTACTGATTCACATTGTACACAGGGAGATGTGTAAGATTCACCAGATATGAATGCTTATTATTGAAGGGGGACTAAAACTAAACAATTATAATTCCGGGGACTACACTCCCTCTCACTCACTCTAAACTTACAACTCAGACAAAGTACTCAAATCACTCAATTACACTTAGTTTGGGGAACTAGTGCTTAAAGGTAGTCGCTTGGCTAGTGGAGGCACAGGGATCGCTGGTAATAGCGGTGTGCTGATGGCTGTGTCATAACTCAATTCATGTGTATAATCTTAATCATGTATTCTGAGAAGTGTTACATTTGCACATAAATATACAGTGGCCCACATTTAAGTGCTGCCAGCACTGAGCAAGGGTATGTTCCTATCAATCAAAAGACACCTACCTGGTTGCATTATAGTTTTTGCCTGTTGTTGCCTGATGAGTGCTGTCAGCTGATGATGTCCAACCCATTGCCAAAGACTATGCTATCTGCCAGTTACCCATTCTAAGTGACATGGTGCTGCCTCCGTCTCTCTCTGAACCCTCTGGCTTCACTCTCCTGAGCTCTCTCCAAGAACTCTCTTCCAGAACTGAATCACTTGAATGACCCCCACTCACTGATCTTTCTCTGATCCTAAGGGCATGCCCCAGCCCTTACTTATCCCTGCAATTACCCAATCCCAGACTGCCACTACAGCAGCCACTGGCCACGTGGTCCAGTCAGCCTATGGATGAATCCCAAGTCATCCAGAGGAATGACGTGGACCAGTGCTGGAATGTGGGGAATCCCCAATTTCTAGGAAAGCTCATTACTTCCTACAGTGCAGAGCCCTAAAGTTGTGAAGCACTCTGATCACAGTGATCTGACCTGCTACTCCAGTCTCTCACACTGGAACCCAATCCCACATAAGGACATCCCACTTCTATCTACTGCTGCTCACACCAGCTTCCCCCTTTCCCCATGTCATCTCATCATGACATCAGCCCTACATCAAGCACATTCCACAGTGCTGCAATAAATATGGGCACTCACACTAGTGCACCTTAGTGGAACTGAACCCAGAACATCAGGTGCAGGACCTCTAGTCCACTGCACCTGGAACCCAATCCCCAACAACTATCTACTGCTGCTCACACCAGCTTCCCCCATTCCCCATGTCATCTCATCATGACATCTCCGAACCCCACATCAAACACATTCCTCATCAACCCCCAATACTATTAACACATAAAGACATATCAGGCCAGAGTGATCCAGCTGCACCCCTAGCAGGACTCATAACAAGTGATGCCTAAACATAATTATTATCAATTAATTACATATGGAGGCCCTAAAGACCCATGGCCTTTGAATCCAAGGGCTAGGCTATTTTACCCCTTTTCTCTTAGTCATCTTGAAGTCAGCTGACAGCTCCCACATGGCTGGTCCAGGCAATCTGCAACACCCTCTTCTAGTGTTTACAAACAAACTTCACCATTGCACTCCTGCTAGGATGCAATATTATATATATTGCTTATGTTATACAGACTACAATATAATAAATATTAGAGATATTTTGATTTAAATTTCAGCATTGTGCCCATATCCAATTGTGACATTCCTGGAGAAAAAAAAAGGTGGACATAAGCTGTAATTATTCTGGACTAAAAGTCTTCATGTCAATATACCCTTACCTACTTACCAAGTTATGCGAAGTGATATGGGTTAAAAAATGGGTTGTCTGTACTCTGTAGAGGCATATATGCCACATGCCTTTGCATATACAGTTGGCGACATCACTTACGTGACGACATCACTTACGTGATACAATCAATGAGTCAATATTATCACATACTAACTGAGAATAAGCCATCACTGTTATAGAACGATTACTTGACACATGTTGACCTGCTTTCTTGGCATCCAGCCAAGTCAAGATTGGCGCATGTTTATGAAATGGCGGCCTGCGGGTAAAGATGCTGTTTCAGAAAAAATTACTTATGCATTATTATTCTGCTCTATGCTAAATTTAATTATGTAAAATATGGCATAAGAATAAATAAATATTACTTTGGTAAACTCCTTGTTGTGCTTTTATTTCGACTTGCAAATGTTGCCTGTAAGTTCTTTAGCTAACCCTAGGTGTCGCCCTGGTAAGGCGGTGGCGACACCTACTAGACGTTCTGCGAAGCTGAAATTCGTCTGCTAGCGTCGGGATATTTTCATTTTTGGAATTGTTACAATTCACAAGGTAAATACCTTTACACAATCATTAGTCTTTATGAATACATTAACAGTATATTGGGATAAACAATTATGTTTTTATTGTTTCTTTGGGGAAAAAAAAGATGGGGTCTGGTCAAAACGGCCAACATACCAGGATGGCCAATCGCAAAAAAACGGCCACTATACCAAGACGGCCAAAAGATAAAACGGCCACCTACCAAAACAGCCAATTGTACTATTTGCAGCTTTATTAGGATATATGCTTTCTCATGCATCTATCTTTTAAAACCTGTAGAGTAGGTGGTATTAATAACGTGATTTTTTCGACACTTTTTGCTTGTTTACCTTTGGTATTCTAATAGATTTCTATGAACGAATTTCTGCACATCCTTCATACTTGACAATGACATGTACCAAGCTTACCTTGTACTATAAACGACAAACGTGTTTTGGTTATTACTTTGTTAGTGAAGAATCTTTCTTAGAAAACGAATGCCCCAAACAGTGGCAACCAACTCTGTTTACAACAGGAGCACACCACCAGCAAATTTTACAAAGGCTGGCTAGCAGGCTGATATTCAGTTTCTATATGTTTCATAAACAATAGAGTTGAAAAGTTGTCAGTCTAGGAAACATTCATCTGTTATTCATTTTTTCTGACTTAGCAGCTACTGCATAAGCACTGGTGCCAGCCAGCCCATTGATGATTATTTTCTAAGCCAGCCAGCCAATTAAATTCACCAAGCTAGCAACCGTCCGAGCCAGCCAGCCAATTCTATTTACCCAGCTAGCAACTTTCTTATTCTTAGCCAGCTGACATTTCTTAGCATTTCTTCCCAGCCAGCTGAGTTCCAACTGAGCCTACCACCCAGCTGTAAATTTTCCCCTAACTTTTCCAGCTGGTATTGTTATGTTAGGCCAGAGAGGCCTAATAATGGCAAAAATGGAAGCAGGATGATTCAGGATAATGATTGTCTGTACATTTTGTCATTATTTCTACTGAAGTCTGTTTATGACTGAAAGTGGTAACATATAGATCTAGAAATTATTTTGTAAAAACATTGCATTTATTTCTTATGTATCTCTACTTTTGAATGTCAATAAATGCCAGATAATAAAGCCAGAGGAGAGGAGAGGAGAGGGAGTATATTTATAAAAGAACAGCTGTATCACAAGAATTTCCAGTGCAGCTGGGAGACTGCAAGCTAGCTGGAGGTCACTAGCTAGAGCCTCAATAAGTTGAAAAATAACAAGCATCGCCACTGCAGCTTGGAGACTGCCAGCTAGCTGGAGGTCACTAGCTGGAGCCTCAATAATTTTAGAATTTGCCAGCTAGGATGGAGCCAGCTCAAGTCCTTGTCAGCTGGCTTATATACCAGCTGGGAATGATCAAGTCAAGTCAAGTCAAGTCAACTTTATTGCGGACTCTAGGTCCATAAAAGGTAGAGAATACATATATGATAAATGGGTCAGAACGACCCCAGACATCAAGAGAATTTAAGAGAATCTATCTTATCATAGGAACTGCAATAGCCAATGAGAAGCAAAGCTGCCGCTGTGAAGCACACCCATGTCATAGATCTTTTTAACTAATATCTTACTGGACGACCTCACTCTGCAATGTAAATTAAAACAATTTTTCCGAATAATGCATTTTGGACTGGGAATGTCAGACATGGTGTACATCAGAGAGGCACTGCATCTCATTGGCAGGTACAAAAATCTTCTAATGCAATTATTATATGATACAAATAATCTTCGCAATTTGTAAGCACAGTAGTTAAGCCATAATGCACAGCAATACATGTTACTGCAGAAATTTTTGTACAAGAAACATTTGACATAATCAGTACATTTGCTAAATCTTTTCCTGAGCATGTTACTTCTACAATACAAGCTTCTAATTTGTCTGTCTATATCCCTGGCATCAGAGAAAGTTGAAGTGATGATATGGCCAAGATATTTCACTTCACTAACAATTTCAAGTTTCCGGTCATTAATGAAGAACTCTGGGACAGAGTACTTTGTAGGCCCTTTTTCAATACACATACAAACTGTCTTTTCAACATTATAAACAAGGTCAGCATCTGAACTAAACCTGTGACATACATTTAGCATACTTTGCAGCCCACCAGCCGAGGGTGAAAAAAGCACGACATCATCTGCATACATAATATGATTAATTTTACCACTTCCATAAGAAAGGCCACAATGCAGAGATTCTAATTCTATACTCAGGTCATTAACATAAACATTGAATAGAAAAGGGGACAACACACCCCCTTGCCTAACACCATTGGAAACATTAAAAGTATCTGATGTAACAGCACCCCATCGGACGTACATACTCTGGTTATAGTACCAAAAATCCAATAATCTGACAATACACTTAGGGATGCCCCTTTCCAGCAAAACATTCATTAATCGGTTGTGATTGACCCTGTCAAACGCCTTGGAGGCATCAAGGAAACAACAGTAAACAGTACTTCCTGACTTCAAATAAGAATTTACCAATTCTTTGAGAACATAAATACACTGATCAGTACTCTGACTTTTTTGAAATCCAAATTGATTTGGTAATGTCCACAGGTAAACATCGATTTTACACAGAATAATTCTTTCAATGACTTTGGTTAATACATTAGACAGTGCTATCGGTCTGTAATTGTCCTTGGATGTGAGTGACTTACATTTATTCTTGACAATCGGTACTAACATTGATTGAATCATACTGCTTGGCATAAAGCCATGTACCAGCATACCTGATATAAGAAAGGCAAGAATAACATTTAATCTAGGTGAGGCATATTTAAAATGCTCACCTACAAGACTATCAGGTCCCGCAGATTTATTACCAGGTAGACTTTTTATACAATCAGCTACAACCTCAGATGTGACCATCATATTTTCAGAGTAAGCACAATTATACACACCAGGATTACGATTACCATAGAGATTAAACATTTGATAATAATGATCTCTCCACATCATAACAATATCTCTAGAGCCGGAAACCTCGTCAATATTGTTAGGTAATGGCACTTTGGCAGAGTTTACATGTTTGACATCTTTCCAAAAAGCATCATAGTGCTTATTGAGCATCTTCTTTGCTAAGGCATCAGCCTTACATGACTCTTCATTACGTTTACATTGCCGTAAGGCGTACTTAAAACGAGCTTTACATCTTTTCATTAGTTGAAATACTGGTCCATTTCTTGGTTTGCCAGCATTTACCCACAGCAAAAAGCTCTCTCTGGACGCATCATTCCAGTCTTTCACATAGTCAGTCCAACCAGCTACAACTTTAAAATTCTTCTGTTTGGTAGGTCTACTACTGCATTTCAAACATTTAACAACTTCATTATATAAATCTTCTATAGTTCTCAAATGAGTTTCATTTCTGCAATCTGGATCTTGACAATATATAAAATCACCTAGCTCAATACTGTGCAACAATTCATCAGTCTGCTGATGATACTTAGTAATTTCACTATCAGCCTGCCAATTTGCACGGCTTGTGCTCCAATGTAATTGGTTCTCCTCTGACACTGAAGGTGAAAGAGAGTAGTCCAAATCTAACACAGTGGGTCTATGGTCTGACCATGTAAGTCCATAGTCCACAAACATATTTCGAATAAGATCAACAAAGTCTGCTGTACACACACAGTGATCAATCCATGAAGTAGTATTCCAGCAGTCACTGACAAAGGTAAATGTATCTTGTGTCAGTTTTTCAACATCAGCGCATGAAGTGTCAAGATCAGCTATGAAGCTAGATAGAGTATGCCCAAATGCATCATCTTTACGAGGGTCACAGTTGAAATCGCCACATATCATAACTCTAGTAGTGTCCATTTCTTCTAGGATATATTGAAGTATTCCAATACATTCCACGAACAAGTCAATATTGTCACGACAATTATATGGCAAGTAGACATTAATAATACTGTATTTCACATTAGTGACTTTGTCAATGAGATCAAGACCAGCCAGCCAGTCATGACCATAGTCACAGGGACGGATATTAAAGGTAGAAGTTAAAGCTTGATTCCAGAGAAATGCAACTCCACCTGAATTACGACCAACAGGTAGAGATGATTCATAATCAGTCTTAGAGACACCAAATGCATCATAGTCAACAAAGGCATTTAAAAGGTGCAGTTCCTGTTTAGCTAACCAAGTTTCTTGGAGAGCCAGTACATGAATAGAGTTAGTGTTCAAAAAGTCTTTTAGCCCTGAGACTGAACGTAGAAATCCACGGCAGTTTAAGTATGCTAGTCGCAGAGCCATTATCCAAGTCCAGTGTTATTTTCTGCATCAAGGGCGTGAGCAGAGGGCGGGGTCTGCTGCTTGACTTTGTACCATTTGACGAACACTCCTTCATCCCACATATCAGGTCGCAGCAGCACGTCGGGGTCTTCACATCTGCCATGAATACGGTATGAAGCATAACCGGGGTACTTCGTCTTCAATTTTTCACATTCAAGATGGTCGATGATTACACCATTCTGGGACAATTCGGTCATGACATCCTCTGAGGTGGTTGTCTCATCTAGCCTGGAAACAAAGACGCTGGTGTATTTTCCAGCCTTTTTTGGAGCCACTTTCAGTCTCCCTTGCCTGGATCGGGATCCTATCACGAAGTTCTTCTGCTGCTGGGTACGCCTATCACCCACTCTTTGTTCCTGAGGTCCTTTGCTCTGTTTCAGTTTCCAGTTAGCAACTGTAGCATGTGTAGGTGACTTCACAGAGGTTTCTGTTTGACGGTTTTCATTCAGGGGATTCTGCACAGCCCCCTCTGTAGATGGTAAGTCAGTATATCCAGTCCATGGTTGAGGGGGGTTCAGATCATTGGCAACAACCTTGCTGTATAATCTGGGGGACTCGGAAGGACTTTTCATGTTCTCACAGAGCTGAGTGACAGTGTTTGTCAGGTAGCGGAGCTGCTCTCTGACTTGTTTCAGTTCTAGTATGGCGGGACAATTCCCTTCGCATGTCGAAGTGTCACCATTCATTTTCCTCCGTAGCTCACTGACCTGAGTGGCAAGTGATGCTGCATCCACCCTATCAATGTCTATGGCAGGCATATTATGTAAGTCAGCTGCAACAAACTTTGGGATAGACCATCCTTTGTTCATACAATTTTGCAGGTCATCATATATATCTCTGGCATAGGCAAAGAAGCGGTTGTCGCCTTTTCTGGTCTTTAGACGTCCAAGATCGTTCACTTTCTTGTGTAGAAGACTGGCAGATTCATGCAGTGCTTCACCATAGAAATCAGCAACAAGCTTGCATAATTCATCCCGGGGGATCACAGAGATTTTTGCCACTACATAGCACAGGAGTTCATTCACCACTATATCACCTTTGTTCACCTTGAATCCAAGCTGAGAAGATGCATATTCATCCTGGCTCCCTGCCAGGTCACTGTCATTTGCAATGCCCTCATCCTGATCATCTAAGTCACTTGCCGAAGTTTCGTCAAATCGTTTGACAGCTGTTTGTTGACAATCGACTTGTTTACATCCTGCCTCCGACGAGGCATGCGCAGTGGAGGCCGCACTCAATGGCCGCATGGTAACAGGTTTTGTTACTACTTTCTGCCAGCTAATTAGCAACGTTCTTCTCGTTCATGCTGTACCACTCTGACCAAAAGAATCACTATAAGTTCCTCTATATGGCGATCTCCGATACTGCGTCGTATACTGGTCACGAAGGGAATTCCGTGCCAAGTTTGGGGAAGCCCTGTTACACCGAATTCGTTTACAACTGCCCCCTGGTGTAATCCAGCTGGGAGACAGGTCTCAGAGTTACCTCCAGCTGGTAAGATTCCAGCCAGCTGTTACTTTGATGAATAACAGATAAAAGTGAATAACAGGTCGTGGTGTGCCCCTATTACAACCATAACTGGTCCTAATTCCGTGATTCTGTTTGTGATGTCTTAATTCGAGAGGGCGCCAGTGGTCAGTGCTCACAGACTGACGTTGTTGTATAGATGTCAGCACCATACAAGTCAATGCCATTGAGTTTTAAAGCAAGACAAAATAATGCATACCCATGAGGAAAACTTCATGCAAAATACTGCAGTGCATTTAATAGTAGACCTGAGAATTTACAATACATATAATACTTAAATATAAAACATTTTTTAAAACCATAATATATTATATACAAATTTGATACAAATAATTGTTAGTACAGCTAACCATTTCTTCTAATCCAGCTAAAAGGCGATAGTCCACCTTTACCCCTCTTGTTCTTCTCTGCATGTAATTATTATCAAATATAAACATTTATGATTTAAAATTAAATACTTATTACTCATGCAAAAAAAATAAAAAATGGTTTTTAATTTATATAAAATGTAATATAAATTGCATTCATATTTACCTTGGATGTGGGCTCATCCCATTCCCTGTGCACCTGTGCAACCTTTTAAAAAAGTGATTGGTGTATATATGTACTGTCTGAGTGTCTGTTGGTTATGTGCAGTCACTGTCCTACTTCCTTTTCGAGGATACCAGCAACCTGGTTGCTCTCTGGCCAAATTCGCCTTAAGCAGGCCTCAAAAACACAAATACATAAATACTTTGCGATTTTTTGGTCAATCGGGAGGGTGATCCCCTGAACTCTCTCATGGAAGAGCATCCAGGACTTTTCCTTGCTGGAGTTCTTGAACTTTGTTAGAGTCAAACAATCACTGAGACTTCCGAGGCATTTTAACACTTCTGCAAGGACCAATAATTTAATAAAATTAAAACTTATTTGTTATAGGTTAAAATGGGTATTATTGCACCTTAAGTACCATATAACTCCTAATTAACCTTTTATTTATTTATTATAAATATGCACAATAATTCTCATTTCACCCTATATTTGGCCTGAGCGATAAGCAATTCCATTGTCATGAAAAAGTACCGCAAGAAAAAAATAAGAATACAAAAAAATTTCAAACTAGGAAACCCATGCATTCATGTTAGGACTCCACTTTTGTTAAATAAGTGAGATCGTAAACTCCGCGCCGCCATCTTGTGTCCTCAGAGGTCAAAGGTCAAGTGGGATAAACAAAGCCACGTGGGCCACTGCAGCAATGCTATGAGTGCTTGTTTGTCACGTTTTTTGGAACTTTTGGAGATCAAATAGGGGCCTATGCAAGTTATCACGACAATAGCTCTCTATATTTACAATTTAGGTAGATATGTCTGATTAAAGTTTAAAATAAAAAGTCATTTGCCCCAGGCCTGCTAAATGTGATGTTCATGTATACATGGTTATCTTAATTTGATCATGTCAATGAGTGGGGTTGCTGGTGTATATTTTTGTGTAGGCCTACGTTTTCTGAAAGGGTAAACTATTACATACATGCATGAATTTTGTTGTCTTTTTAATGCATCCATTGAAAAGAATTTTTGTAATTTATCAAGGTGTGGATGGCTGGACATTATGTTTATGAATCTGATGGAAAGGACCATCTGATCTCAATAATATGACTAAAGAATTGCAATAAATGCCCCCCCCCTGTACTTAATAAGAAAATGGTATAATTTTCAGTGATGTTATACTGTGTACATTAACTTCAAAATGCCCAAGACACACGCTTTGTGCATTTGTTGGTGGTCACAATGGATATACAGATGAGAAAAGTGGCAGGAACAATTCTGTGTTTCACATGCCCATGAATCTGTTGTATTTCATAAAAGTTAACACTAAACAACCATTTAATGTCTCACTTCTATAAAAAGCCTTAAATTTGTAAAATTTTATTTCTATTTAGGCCAACAACGTAAGTACATCTTATGTACTTTGGCTTAATCATTTTATTTTATTTTATTGTGTGCCACACTTATTTGATCTTTAACTTCTCAGATTCTTTCAAATGGGTCAGTCGAAAATCCCCAAATAAAACACATTGAATGTTGGGCATAATGCTTGGAACATCCATTCTCTATTTTTCTTTCAGCAAAATATATTTTCACAACTATTATTGCTGATGTTTCGACATAATTTCAGCAAACTATATGCTAGAGTACATGTAATTATATAATTTCTTTGATAATACATTATAAGAGGAAATTTTCCTTCATCATTGTTCATAAATAATATTGAGTTTGGGATTCTCTTTTGTAAGATGAACAGTGAACAGGCAGAGCAAGTTTATCTAAACTTTAAACGTGTATTGGAAAATGTTAGTTTATACAACATTAAATTGTAAGCATGAATTATTGATATCAATTGATCAGTAATATTTGTTAAACTTAAAAAAATATAACACTAAAATGGCAAAAATTGCTGTTTTTCCACCGTTAATGTTGTAATTAAATCAAACGGCTCAATTGATTTGTCTCAATATTTCAGAGAATGCTCCAGCTTCTACCAAATATGAAATAGATGTACATAAGAACTGTACAATCTGTATTAAAGTGTAGTATAATTGTATTTCATGAGAGACTGAATATGACATGCTGATTTACTATGCAGGTCGTTTTTAAACCTCTAAAATCCATCAGTTAAATATACAATGCAAATCGTATTTCACAAAATACGATTTAATATATGCACCATACATATAGTTGAATACAAAATACAATATACACTGTTATGAGAATTGTTTGCTCTGAAAAAGTGTGGGGGAATCCTTGTTTTTCCAAATAATATACATTGTAAGGATACAAAAAGTGTGAAAAAGTTAAAAATATTCTGTCCCCTTACCTACACCCTGTACTAAGGCCCATGTAGGTATACACATTCAAAAATGCATTTCCACATTATGATTTATTGGATTCCATGTATTTAGCTGCTAAAGTTTTGTATGACAGTGTAAGATCTGGATTAATTTAGTTATCATTCCTCATTTTAAAAAAACAACATTATAATAGATGTTGTTATTGTCATACTTGGCAGCATAAATTCTTCCATAAACTACAATTACACTATACAATTCTCCTTTGGGGACAATGACAACAGCATGATCATTGACTGGATTCCAATTAATTTGGCCCATTTGTTGACCAGCTCCTACGTACGTTAATTTCAACAAACTTTGTAGCAACAAAATCTCAGAAGTATGTACGCCACGCTAGGGGTGCAGCAATAATGGGGGTTTGTTTATCCCACTTGACCTTTGACCTCTGAGTTCACAGCATGACCACAGGAGTTTACGATCTGGCTTATTAGCTTACACAATGGGTTACACTGTTATAGTCAATTTAGCTGTTTATGGGGTTGCCGTTTGTGTCAAAAATATTTTATTACTTTAGACATTTATATTTGTCAGTCTTAATAATTGGGCACAATTAACTCTCATAAATATAATTTTTTTTCATGATATATATTGTCTCATAGCACGATTTATTAAATGGTAAAAATATGTACCATATTAATCTGCAAATGGACAGACCTTGTCTAAACAGGCTGGTGTGTCAATAAGTTAAACAGCGTAATGAAACCTAAATCGTTCAAAAGTGGCTTGGTCATGATAGTTTAGTTAGAATCTGCCAGAGGGCAGCATCACTGCAAACATAGGCTGCGCTGCAGCAAAACCCTCAGCGAATGCCCACATAGCACTCAAGTAACATGAAGATTATTCAAGAAAACTTCTGTAAGAGTTGAGCACATGGACATTAATATATTTAGTAATTCTTCTTTTACACATCACCCAGAGGAATTGCAATTTGGTAATTCCAAAATAAATCAGAATAGAACCAACAGGAAGCATATAGGCACTCAGCATTGTTAATCCATTGAAACATTTGTACAGATAGGCCTAATAGGAAAGGACTAGTTTACATAGACATGAAATCTGGGTAAACTTTGTAAAATATGTGCCAAGGTGAATGGTCTAAAATATCTTTAGACAAACACCAGCAATTTGTTATTTATAATGAAATGTACTCAAATTCATGACCACGCTGTTTTTCTGACTTCTGCATGATTATTTGTATCTGTAAAGTGGTGACCAGTGCTATCCTGAGGCTAAAAACGATCCAGTATGCACATTTTTTATCTCAACTGTATGACTTTATCATTTGCTTAAAGAAAATCGCCAGTAAATTAATGATAAGGGTAATAATTTGCAAAATTTCATTAGGCCATGCACTACATTACCACCAGAATGTTATATTACCTGCACGAATTAAAAGCAAGAGGTGTTTGAAATCTCACTTTCTGCATCAGGTAAAGTAATTTTATAAAGACTTGGTATAAGGTACCATCAATTCATCATGTCATGCAACCAACATTTGGAAATATTGTTCTGATTAATTTGATACATTTTAAAGAGAATTTTCAAACTTACGTTCGCTCGCTTGTTCATGCTTTTGCCATTGCCACGCCCCAAGCAGTCACATGAAGGTGGCACCACTGCGCCTGTTAAGACTTTGTTGACGTTAAAATTGGTGATTAATTTGCTCCATTTGCATGTTATTGAATTGGAATCTTGTGGATGTTATTTTCATGTATTGTATCAAACTGATAGAACTAATGACTTGGCAGTGTTATTCCGTGTAAATTTTATTATTTACTAGGGGCGTTGCATGCTGGAGTGTTGGCTGGGACCTGCCTAAGTGTAAACACGATAGACAGGTAGGCTCTACCTATCCCGCATGGGTGATTGGCTAAGCACTGAATTTTCTGATTCGCTGTGCTATTTTTAGACTGGGGAACACGTTCCGGTCCACGCATTTCCAATGTTAAAGCGTAGGATGCGCAGCCCCTACCTGCGTACTGCATCAGCTAGTCACAGTGGCCCAGCAAAGCTGGAGTGTTGCCTTAGTCCTCTAGTGAGCATTGGCAGAACTAGTGTAACGTAGCTGGCTCTTCCACGTTAGCTTATCACATGGCATAGAATAAGGGGGTGTTGTTCGCTTCTGTGATGAGGTCCGGGTGGACCTGTTGACCACCGGAAGTCAGACTGTGTCCCTTGCAGTGTCATGGAATAAAGGAACACCAAAACCAGTTTTAGTCTTTCTTCAAATCACCATGCACCATCCATACATCACAGACCACTCTTCTGCTTACCTGCTTGCTATGATCCCTCTGCTATGATCTCTCTCTCAGCCTTTTCCCCTTCTAATTCTTGTTGTTTACTTGATCCTACTTATACTAGCCATGTAACCAATAGCGATTCTGTTCTAGCCAAATTTCTACTCAGCCCTGGGACCCATTTACTGAACTAACAGCTTTGCTCAGGCCTAGGGCTCTTAACTGACTTGCTGCCTAGTGTTCATATACTGAACTAATAATCATGCTGCCTAGTGTTTAATATGTTTATATACTGAACCTTGCTAGGTGCATGACTAGGCTGCAATGGCTATCATGGATCATCAACGAAGCACAACGAAGCACACAAAAACCTGTGTTAAGTCGAGCACTAATCTGCCATGATTTGAGCACAATTCTGCCCTGTTTCAGGCACACAACTGCTTGTGTGAAGCTAAGCCTTAAACTGCCATGATTTGGGCACAATTCTGCCATGGTTTGGGCACACAACTGCTTGTGTGAAGCAAAGCCTTAAACTGCCATGATTTCAGCACAATTCTGCCATAATTTGGGCACACAATAGGCTGTGTAAAGTCAAGCACTAAACTGCCATGATATGGGCACCATTCTGCCATGGTTTGGGCACACATCTGCTTGCATGAAGCATGGCCTTAAACTTCCATGGTTTGGGCATAAAACTGCTTGTGCAAAGCATGGCCTTAAACTGCCATGATTTGGGCACAATTCTGTCATGGTTTGGGCACACAACTGCTTGTGCCAAGCATAGCATTAAACTGTCATGATTTGGGCACAATTCTGCCATGGTTTGGGCACCCAACTGCTTGTGCAAAGCATAGCTTTAAACTGCCATGATTTGGGCACAATTCTGCCATGGTTTGGGCACACAACTGCTTGCGTGAAGCAAAGCCTTAAACTGCCATGATTTGGGCACAACTCTGCCATAATCTGGGCACACAATAGGCTGTGTAAAGTCAAGCACTAAACTGCCATGATTTGAGCACAATTCTGCCATGGTTTGGGCACCATTCTGCCATGGTTTGGGCACACAACTGCTTGTGCAAAGCATGGCCTTAAACTGCCATGATTTGGGCACAATTCTGCCATGGTTTGGGCACACAACAACCTGTGTTAAGTCAAGCACTTAACTGCCATGATTTGAGCACAATTCTGCCATGGTTTGGGTACACAAAAACCTGTGTTAAGTCAAGCACTAATCTGCCATGATTTGAGCACAATTCTGCCATGATTTGGGCACAATTCTGCCATGGTTTGGGCACAAAACTGCTTGCATGAAGCATAGCCTTAAACTGCCATCATTTGGGCACAATTCTGCCATGCTTTGGGCACAAAACAACCTGTGTTAAGTCAAGCACTAAACTGCCATGATTTTGGCACAATTCCGCCATGGTTTGGGCACACAACAACTTGTGTTAAGTCAAGCACTAAACTGCCACGATTTGGGCACAATTCTGCCATGGTTTGGGCACACAACTGCTTGTGTAAAGCGTAGCCTTAAACTGCCATGATTTTGGCACAATTCTGCCGTGGTTTGGGCATACCCAAACCATGGCAGAATTGTGCCCAAATCATGGCAGTTAAAGGCTCTGCTTTGCACAAGCAGTTGTGTGCCCAAACCATGGCAGAATTGTGCCCAAATCATAGCAGTTTAGTGCTTGACTTAACACAGGTTGTTGTGTGCCCAAATCATGGCAGTTTAAGGCTTAGCTTTGCACAAGCAGTTGTGTGCGCAAACCATGGCAGTTTAAGGCTACGCTTACACATGCAGTTGTGTGCCCAAACCATGGCAGTTTAAGGCCATGCTTCATGCAAGCAGTTGTGTGCCCAAACCATGGCAGAATTGTGCCCAAATCATGGCAGAATTGTGTTAAAATCGCAGTTAAATGCTTGACTTAACACAGGTTGTGGTGTGCCCAAACCATGGCAGAATTGTGCCCAAATCATAGCAGTTTATGGCTGTGCTTCGCATTAGCAGTTGTGTGGAAAAAACCATGGCTGGATTGTGCTCAAATCATTGCAGTTTAGTGCTTGAATTTACACAGGTTTTTGTGTGCCCAAACCATAGCAGAATTGTGCCGAAACTATGGCAGTTGAAGGCCATGCTTCATGCAATCAGTTGCGTGCGCAAACCCTGGCAGAATTGTGCCCAAATCATGGCAGTTTTGAGCTTGACTTTACACAGGTTGTTGTGTGCCCAAACCATGGCAGAATTGTGCCCAAATCATGGCAGTTTAGTGCTTGAATTAACACAGGTTGTTGTGTGCCCAAAGCATGGCAGAATTGTGCCCAAACCATTGCAGTTTATGGCTATGATTTACACAAGCAGTTGTGTGCCCAAACCATGGCAGTTTAAGGCCATGCTTCATGCAAGTGGTTGTGTGCCCAAACCTTGGCAGAATGGTGCCCAAACCCTGGCAGAATGGTGCCCAAATCATGGCAGTTTAGTGCTTGACTTAACACAGGTTGTTGTGTGCCCAAACCATGGCAGAATTTTGCCCAAACCATGGTGGTTTAGTGCTGGACTTAACACAGGTTGTTGTGTGCCCAAACCATGGTAGAATTGTGTCCAAATCATGGCAGTTTAACGCTATGCTTTGCACAAGCATTTGCATGCCCAAACCATGGCAGAATTGTGCCCAAATCATGGCAGTTAAAGGCTCTGCTTTGCACAAGCAGTTGTGTGCCCAAACCATGGCAGAATTGTGCCCAAATCATGGCAGTTTAGTGCTTGACTTAACACAGGTTGTTGTGTGCCAAAATCATGGCAGTTTAAGGCTTAGCTTTGCACAAGCAGTTGTGTGCGCAAACCATGGCAGTTTAAGGCTACACTTACACATGCAGTTGTGTGCCCAAACCATGGCAGTTTAAGGCCATGCTTCATGCAAGCAGTTGTGTGCCCAAACCATGGCAGAATTGTGCCCAAATCATGGCAGAATTGTGTTAAAATCATGGCAGTTAAATGCTTGACTTAACACAGGTTGTGGTGTGCCCAAACCATGGCAGAATTGTGCCCAAATGATAGCAGTTTATGGCTGTGCTTCGCATTAGCAGTTGTGGGGAAAAAACCATGGCTGGATTGTGCTCAAATCATTGCAGTTTAGTGCTTGATTTTACACTGGTTTTTGTGTGCCCAAACCTTGGCAGAATTGCGCCCAAATCATTGCAGTTTAGTGCTTGATTTTACACAGGTTTTTGTGTGCCCAAGCCATAGCAGAATTGTGCCGAAACTATGGCAGTTGAAGGCCATGCTTCATGCAAGCAGTTGCGTGCCTAAACCCTGGCAGAATTGTGCCCAAATCATGGCAGTTTTGAGCTTGACTTTACACAGGTTGTTGTGTGCCCAAACCATGGCAGAATTGTGCCCAAATCATGGCAGTTTAGTGCTTGACTTAACACAGGTTGTTGTGTGCCCAAAGCATGGCAGAATTGTGCCCAAACCATTGCAGTTTATGGCTATGATTTACACAAGCAGTTGTGTGCCCAAACCATGGCAGTTTAAGGTCATGCTTCATGCAAGCAGTTGTGTGCCCAAAACATTGCAGAATTGTGCCCAAATCATGGCAGTTTAGTGCTTAACTTAACACAGGTTGTTGTGTGCCCAAACCATGGCAGAATTGTGCCCAAATCATGGCAGTTTAGTGCTTGACTTAACACAGGTTGTTGTGTGCCCAAACCATGGCAGAATTATGCCCAAATCATGGCAGTTTACGGCTATGCTTTGCACAAGCAGTTATGTGCCCAAACCATGGCAGAATTGTGCCCAAATCATGGCAGTTTAAGGCTTAGCTTTGCACAAGCAGTTGTGTGTGCAAACCATGGCAGTTTAAGGCTACACTTACACATGCAGTTGTGTGCCCAAACCATGGCAGTTTAAGGCCATGCTTCATGCAAGCAGTTGTGTGCCCAAACCATGGCAGAATTGTGCCCAAATCATGGCAGAATTGTGCTCAAATCATGGCAGTTAAATGCTTGACTTAACACAGGTTGTTGTGTGCCCAAACCATGGCAGAATTGTGCCCAAATCATGGCAGTTTAGTGCTTGACTTAACACAGGTTGTTGTGTGCCCAAACCATGGCAGAATTGTGCCCAAATTATGGCAGTTTAAGGCTATGCTTTGCACAAGCAGTTGCTTGCCCAAACCCTGGCAGAATTGTGCCCAAATCATGGCAGTTTTGAGCTTGACTTTCCACAGGTTGTTGTGTGCCCAAACCATGGCAGAATTGTGCCCAAATCATGGCAGTTTAGTGCTTGACTTAACACAGGTTGTTGTGTGCCCAAACCATGGCAGAATTGTGCCCAAATCATGGCAGTTTAGTGCTTGACTTAACACAGGTTGTTGTGTGCCCAAACCATGGCAGAATTGTGCCCAAACGATGACAAAATTGTGCCGAAATCATGGAAGTTTAAGGCCTTGCTTCTTGTGTTGTAGTCTTATATTCCTTTATTATGGTGTTTGTTTCTCGCTTCTGTGATGAGGTCCGGGTGGACCTGTTGACCGCCGGAAGTCAGGATGTGTCCCTTGCAGTGTCATGGAATAAGGGAACACCAGAACCAGTTCAAGTCTTTCTTCAGATCACATCATGATATATCCATTTCAGACCACCTCGTACTCTGCTATTAGCTCTGAGCTCTTTCCCCCTTCTGATTCATGCTGTTTACTTCATCTTATTCATATGAACCAAAATGTTACTATTCTGAGTTATTTGAGGGGATTCAGCGTCGTAGTCAATTAAGTAAATACGACGCTGCACTCAAAAGCTTCCTTTTTTTCTCTGCCCCTGGTGCCCATTTACTGAACTATACTGTTTTGCACATGCCTAGTGCTCTTTTACTGAACTAGACAATCTTGCACAGTCACAGTGTTCATGCACTGAACTAAACTGTTCTGCACATGCCTAGTGCTTTTTCACTGAACTAAACAATCTTGCACAGTCACAGTGTTTATGCACTGAACTAAACTTGCTAGTGACATGGCTATGCCACATTCATGCAAGCTGATGTGTGCCCAAACCATGGCAGAATGGTGCCCATATCATGGCAGTTTAGTGCTTGACTTAACACAGGTTGTTGTGTGCCCAAATCATGGCAGTTTAAGGCTTAGCTTTGCACAAGCAGTTGTGTGCGCAAACCATGGCAGTTTAAGGCTCCGCTTACACATGCAGTTGTGTGCCCAAACCATGGCAGTTTAAGGCCATGCTTCATGCAAGCAGTTGTGTGCCCAAACCATGGCAGAATTGTGCCCAAATCATGGCAGAATTGTGTTAAAATCATGGCAGTTAAATGCTTGACTTAACACAGGTTGTGGTGTGCCCAAACCATGGCAGAAGTGTGCCCAAATGATAGCAGCTTATGGCTGTGCTTCGCATTAGCAGTTGTGGGGAAAAAACCATGGCTGGATTGTGCTCAAATCATTGCAGTTTAGTGCTTGATTTTACACTGGTTTTTGTGTGCCCAAACCTTGGCAGAATTGCGCCCAAATCATTGCAGTTTAGTGCTTGATTTTACACAGGTTTTTGTGTGCCCAAACCATAGCAGAATTGTGCCGAAACTATGGCAGTTGAAGGCCATGCTTCATGCAAGCAGTTGCGTGCCTAAACCCTGGCAGAATTGTGCCCAAATCATGGCAGTTTTGAGCTTGACTTTATACAGGTTGTTGTGTGCCCAAAGCATGGCAGAATTGTGCCCAAATCATGGCAGTTTAGTGCTTGACTTAACACAGGTTGTTGTGTGCCCAAAGCATGGCAGAATTGTGCCCAAACCATTGCAGTTTATGGCTATGATTTACACAAGCAGTTGTGTGCCCAAACCATGGCAGTTTAAGGCCATGCTTCATGCAAGCAGTTGTGTGCCCAAAACATTGCAGAATTGTGCCCAAATCATGGCAGTTTAGTGCTTAACTTAACACAGGTTGTTGTGTGCCCAAACCATGGCAGAATTGTGCCCAAATCATGGCAGTTTAGTGCTTGACTTAACACAGGTTGTTGTGTGCCCAAACCATGGCAGAATTATGCCCAAATCATGGCAGTTTAAGGCTATGCTTTGCACAAGCAGTTATGTGCCCAAACCATGGCAGAATTGTGCCCAAATCATGGCAGTTTAAGGCTTAGCTTTGCACAAGCAGTTGTGTGCGCAAACCATGGCAGTTTAAGGCTACACTTACACATGCAGTTGTGTGCCCAAACCATGGCAGTTTAAGGCCATGCTTCATGCAAGCAGTTGTGTGCCCAAACCATGGCAGAATTGTGCCCAAATCATGGCAGAATTGTGCTCAAATCATGGCAGTTAAATGCTTGACTTAACACAGGTTGTTGTGTGCCCAAACCATGGCAGAATTGTGCTCAAATCATGGCAGTTTAGTGCTTGACTTAACACAGGTTGTTGTGTGCCCAAACCATGGCAGAATTGTGCCCAAATCATGGCAGTTTAGTGCTTGACTTAACACAGGTTGTTGTGTGCCCAAACCATGGCAGAATTGTGCTCAAATCATGGCAGTTAAATGCTTGACTTAACACAGGTTGTTGTGTGCCCAAACCATGGCAGAATTGTGCCCAAATCATGGCAGTTTAGTGCTTGACTTAACACAGGTTGTTGTGTGCCCAAACCATGGCAGAATTGTGCCCAAATTACGGCAGTTTAAGGCTATGCTTTGCACAAGCAGTTGCTTGCCCAAACCCTGGCAGAATTGTGCCCAAATCATGGCAGTTTTGAGCTTGACTTTCCACAGGTTGTTGTGTGCCCAAACCATGGCAGAATTGTGCCCAAATCATGGCAGTTTAGTACTTGACTTAACACAGGTTGTTGTGTGCCCAAACCATGGCAGAATTGTGCCCAAATCATGGCAGTTTAGTGCTTGACTTAACACAGGTTGTTGTGTGCCCAAACCATGGCAGAATTGTGCCCAAACGATGACAAAATTGTGCCGAAATCATGGAAGTTTAAGGCCTTGCTTCTTGTGTTGTAGTCTTATATTCCTTTATTATGGTGTTTGTTTCTCGCTTCTGTGATGAGGTCCGGGTGGACCTGTTGACCGCCGGAAGTCAGGATGTGTCCCTTGCAGTGTCATGGAATAAGGGAACACCAGAACCAGTTCAAGTCTTTCTTCAGATCACATCATGATATATCCATTTCAGACCACCTCGTACTCTGCTATTAGCTCTGAGCTCTTTCCCCCTTCTGATTCATGCTGTTTACTTCATCTTATTCATATGAACCAAAATGTTACTATTCTGAGTTATTTGAGGGGATTCAGCGTCGTAGTCAATTAAGTAAATACGACGCTGCACTCAAAAGCTTCCTTTTTTTCTCTGCCCCTGGTGCCCATTTACTGAACTATACTGTTTTGCACATGCCTAGTGCTCTTTTACTGAACTAGACAATTTTGCACAGTCACAGTGTTCATGCACTGAACTAAACTGTTCTGCACATGCCTAGTGCTTTTTCACTGAACTAAACAATCTTGCACAGTCACAGTGTTTATGCACTGAACTAAACTTGCTAGTGACATGGCTATGCCACATTCATGCAAGCTGATGTGTGCCCAAACCATGGCAGAATGGTGCCCATATCATGGCAGTTTAGTGCTTGACTTAACACAGGTTGTTGTGTGCCCAAATCATGGCAGTTTAAGGCTTAGCTTTGCACAAGCAGTTGTGTGCGCAAACCATGGCAGTTTAAGGCTCCGCTTACACATGCAGTTGTGTGCCCAAACCATGGCAGTTTAAGGCCATGCTTCATGCAAGCAGTTGTGTGCCCAAACCATGGCAGAATTGTGCCCAAATCATGGCAGAATTGTGTTAAAATCATGGCAGTTAAATGCTTGACTTAACTCAGGTTGTGGTGTGCCCAAACCATGGCAGAAGTGTGCCCAAATGATAGCAGCTTATGGCTGTGCTTCGCATTAACAGTTGTGGGGAAAAAACCATGGCTGGATTGTGCTCAAATCATTGCAGTTTAGTGCTTGATTTTACACTGGTTTTTGTGTGCCCAAACCTTGGCAGAATTACGCCCAAATCATTGCAGTTTAGTGCTTGATTTTACACAGGTTTTTGTGTGCCCAAACCATAGCAGAATTGTGCCGAAACTATGGCAGTTGAAGGCCATGCTTCATGCAAGCAGTTGTGTGCCCAAAACATTGCAGAATTGTGCCCAAATCATGGCAGTTTAGTGCTTAACTTAACACAGGTTGTTGTGTGCCCAAACCATGGCAGTTTAAGGCCATGCTTCATGCAAGCAGTTGTGTGCCCAAAACATTGCAGAATTGTGCCCAAATCATGGCAGTTTAGTGCTTAACTTAACACAGGTTGTTGTGTGCCCAAACCATGGCAGAATTGTGCCCAAATCATGGCAGTTTAGTGCTTGACTTAACACAGGTTGTTGTGTGCCCAAACCATGGCAGAATTATGCCCAAATCATGGCAGTTTAAGGCTATGCTTTGCACAAGCAGTTATGTGCCCAAACCATGGCAGAATTGTGCCCAAATCATGGCAGTTTAAGGCTTAGCTTTGCACAAGCAGTTGTGTGCGCAAACCATGGCAGTTTAAGGCTACACTTACACATGCAATTGTGTGCCCAAACCATGGCAGTTTAAGGCCATGCTTCATGCAAGCAGTTGTGTGCCCAAACCATGGCAGAATTGTGCCCAAATCATGGCAGAATTGTGCTCAAATCATGGCAGTTAAATGCTTGACTTAACACAGGTTGTTGTGTGCCCAAACCATGGCAGAATTGTGCCCAAATTATGGCAGTTTAGTGCTTGACCTAACACAGGTTGTTGTGTGCCCAAACCATGGCAGAATTGTGCCCAAATTATGGCAGTTTAAGGCTATGCTTTGCACAAGCAGTTGCTTGCCCAAACCTTGGCAGAATTGCGCCCAAATCATTGCAGTTTAGTGCTTGATTTTACACAGGTTTTTGTGTGCCCAAACCATAGCAGAATTGTGCCGAAACTATGGCAGTTGAAGGCCATGCTTCATGCAAGCAGTTGCGTGCCTAAACCCTGGCAGAATTGTGCCCAAATCATGGCAGTTTTGAGCTTGACTTTACACAGGTTGTTGTGTGCCCAAACCATGGCAGAATTGTGCCCAAATCATGGCAGTTTAGTGCTTGACTTAACACAGGTTGTTGTGTGCCCAAAGCATGGCAGAATTGTGCCCAAACCATTGCAGTTTATGGCTATGATTTACACAAGCAGTTGTGTGCCCAAACCATGGCAGTTTAAGGCCATGCTTCATGCAAGCAGTTGTGTGCCCAAAACATTGCAGAATTGTGCCCAAATCATGGCAGTTTAGTGCTTAACTTAACACAGGTTGTTGTGTGCCCAAACCATGGCAGAATTGTGCCCAAATCATGGCAGTTTAGTGCTTGACTTAACACAGGTTGTTGTGTGCCCAAACCATGGCAGAATTATGCCCAAATCATGGCAGTTTAAGGCTATGCTTTGCACAAGCAGTTATGTGCCCAAACCATGGCAGAATTGTGCCCAAATCATGGCAGTTTAAGGCTTAGCTTTGCACAAGCAGTTGTGTGCGCAAACCATGGCAGTTTAAGGCTACACTTACACATGCAGTTGTGTGCCCAAACCATGGCAGTTTAAGGCCATGCTTCATGCAAGCAGTTGTGTGCCCAAACCATGGCAGAATTGTGCCCAAATCATGGCAGAATTGTGCTCAAATCATGGCAGTTAAATGCTTGACTTAACACAGGTTGTTGTGTGCCCAAACCATGGCAGAATTGTGCCCAAATTATGGCAGTTTAGTGCTTGACTTAACACAGGTTGTTGTGTGCCCAAACCATGGCAGAATTGTGCCCAAATTATGGCAGTTTAAGGCTATGCTTTGCACAAGCAGTTGCTTGCCCTAACCCTGGCAGAATTGTGCCCAAATCATGGCAGTTTTGAGCTTGACTTTCCACAGGTTGTTGTGTGCCCAAACCATGGCAGAATTGTGCCCAAATCATGGCAGTTTAGTGCTTGACTTAACACAGGTTGTTGTGTGCCCAAACCATGGCAGAATTGTGCCCAAATCATGGCAGTTTAGTGCTTGACTTAACACAGGTTGTTGTGTGCCCAAACCATGGCAGAATT
This sequence comes from Alitta virens, assembly GCA_932294295.1. NCBI lineage: Eukaryota > Metazoa > Annelida > Polychaeta > Phyllodocida > Nereididae > Alitta > Alitta virens. Next base: position 11,537,946 of record OW028581.1, read on the forward strand.
GTGCCCAAACGATGACAAAATTGTGCCGAAATCATGGAAGTTTAAGGCCTTGCTTCATGTGTTGTAGTCTTATATTCCTTTATTATGGTGTTTGTTTCTCGCTTCTGTGATGAGGTCCGGGTGGACCTGTTGACCGCCGGAAGTCAGGATGTGTCCCTTGCAGTGTCATGGAATAAGGGAACACCAGAACCAGTTCAAGTCTTTCTTCAGATCACATCATGATATATCCATTTCAGACCACCTCGTACTCTGCTATTAGCTCTGAGCTCTTTCCCCCTTCTGATTCATGCTGTTTACTTCATCTTATTCATATGAACCAAAATGTAACTATTCTGAGTTATTTGAGGGGATTCAGCGTCGTAGTCAATTAAGTAAATACGACGCTGGACTCAAAATCTTCCTTTTTTTCTCTGCCCCTGGTGCCCATTTACTGAACTATACTGTTTTGCACATGCCTAGTGCTCTTTTACTGAACTAGACAATCTTGCACAGTCACAGTGTTCATGCACTGAACTAAACTGTTCTGCACATGCCTAGTGCTTTTTCACTGAACTAAACAATCTTGCACAGTCACAGTGTTTATGCACTGAACTAAACTTGCTAGTGACATGGCTATGCCACATTCATGCAAGCTGATGTGTGCCCAAACCATGGCAGAATGGTGCCCATATCATGAAAGTTTAGTGCTTGACTTTACACAGCTTGTTGTGTGCCCAAATTATGGCAGAATTGTGCTGAAATCATGGCAGTTTAAGGCTGTGCTTCACGCAAGCATTTGTGTGCCCAAACCATTTCTGAATGTTCCGATAGCATAGCAGTTTAGTGCTTGACTTAACACAGGTTGTTGTGTGCCCAAACCATGGCAGAATTGTGCCCAAATCATGGCAGTTTAAGGCTATACTTTGCACAAGCAGTTGCGTGCCCAAACCCTGGCAGAATTGTGCCCAAATCATGGCAGTTTAGTGCTTGACTTAACACAGGTTGTTGTGTGCCCAAACCATGGCAGAATTATGCCCAAATCATGGCAGTTTAAGGCTATGCTTTGCACAAGCAGTTATGTGCCCAAACTATGGCAGAATTGTGCCCAAATCATGGCAGTTTAAGGCTTAGCTTTGCACAAGCAGTTGTGTGCGCAAACCATGGCAGTTTAAGGCTACACTTACACATGCAGTTGTGTGCCCAAACCATGGCAGTTTAAGATCATGCTTCATGCAAGCAGTTGTGTGCCCAAACCATGGCAGAATTGTGCCCAAATCATGGCAGAATTGTGCTCAAATCATGGCAGTTAAATGCTTGACTTAACACAGGTTGTTGTGTGCCCAAACCATGGCAGAATTGTGCCCACATTATGGCAGTTTAGTGCTTGACTTAACACAGGTTGTTGTGTGCACAAACCATGGCAGAATTTTGCCCAAATTATGGCAGTTTAAGGCTATGCTTTGCACAAGCAGTTGCTTGCCCAAACCCTGGCAGAATTGTGCCCAAATCATGGCAGTTTTGAGCTTGACTTTCCACAGGTTGTTGTGTGCCCAAACCATGGCAGAATTGTGCCCAAATCATGGCAGTTTTGTGCTTGACTTAACACAGGTTGTTGTGTGCCCAAACCATGGCAGAATTGTGCCCAAATCATGGCAGTTTAGTGCTTGACTTAACACAGGTTGTTGTGTGCCCAAACCATGGCAGAATTGTGCCCAAAGGATGACAAAATTGTGCCGAAATCATGGAAGTTTAAGGCCTTGCTTCATGTGTTGTAGTCTTATATTCCTTTATTATGGTGTTTGTTTCTCGCTTCTGTGATGAGGTCCGGGTGGACCTGTTGACCGCCGGAAGTCAGGATGTGTCCCTTGCAGTGTCATGGAATAAGGGAACACCAGAACCAGTTCAAGTCTTTCTTCAGATCACATCATGATATATCCATTTCAGACCACCTCGTACTCTGCTATTAGCTCTGAGCTCTTTCCCCCTTCTGATTCATGCTGTTTACTTCATCTTATTCATATGAACCAAAATGTAACTATTCTGAGTTATTTGAGGGGATTCAGCGTCGTAGTCAATTAAGTAAATACGACGCTGGACTCAAAATCTTCCTTTTTTTCTCTGCCCCTGGTGCCCATTTACTGAACTATACTGTTTTGCACATGCCTAGTGCTCTTTTACTGAACTAGACAATCTTGCACAGTCACAGTGTTCATGCACTGAACTAAACTGTTCTGCACATGCCTAGTGCTTTTTCACTGAACTAAACAATCTTGCACAGTCACAGTGTTTATGCACTGAACTAAACTTGCTAGTGACATGGCTATGCCACATTCATGCAAGCTGATGTGTGCCCAAACCATGGCAGAATGGTGCCCATATCATGAAAGTTTAGTGCTTGACTTTACACAGCTTGTTGTGTGCCCAAATTATGGCAGAATTGTGCTGAAATCATGGCAGTTTAAGGCTGTGCTTCACGCAAGCATTTGTGTGCCCAAACCATTTCTGAATGTTCCGATAGCATAGCAGTTTAGTGCTTGACTTAACACAGGTTGTTGTGTGCCCAAACCATGGCAGAATTGTGCCCAAATCATGGCAGTTTAAGGCTATACTTTGCACAAGCAGTTGCGTGCCCAAACCCTGGCAGAATTGTGCCCAAATCATGGCAGTTTAGTGCTTGACTTAACACAGGTTGTTGTGTGCCCAAACCATGGCAGAATTATGCCCAAATCATGGCAGTTTAAGGCTATGCTTTGCACAAGCAGTTATGTGCCCAAACCATGGCAGAATTGTGCCCAAATCATGGCAGTTTAAGGCTTAGCTTTGCACAAGCAGTTGTGTGCGCAAACCATGGCAGTTTAAGGCTACACTTACACATGCAGTTGTGTGCCCAAACCATGGCAGTTTAAGATCATGCTTCATGCAAGCAGTTGTGTGCCCAAACCATGGCAGAATTGTGCCCAAATCATGGCAGAATTGTGCTCAAATCATGGCAGTTAAATGCTTGACTTAACACAGGTTGTTGTGTGCCCAAACCATGGCAGAATTGTGCCCAAATTATGGCAGTTTAGTGCTTGACTTAACACAGGTTGTTGTGTGCACAAACCATGGCAGAATTTTGCCCAAATTATGGCAGTTTAAGGCTATGCTTTGCACAAGCAGTTGCTTGCCCAAACCCTGGCAGAATTGTGCCCAAATCATGGCAGTTTTGAGCTTGACTTTCCACAGGTTGTTGTGTGCCCAAACCATGGCAGAATTGTGCCCAAATCATGGCAGTTTTGTGCTTGACTTAACACAGGTTGTTGTGTGCCCAAACCATGGCAGAATTGTGCCCAAATCATGGCAGTTTAGTGCTTGACTTAACACAGGTTGTTGTGTGCCCAAACCATGGCAGAATTGTGCCCAAAGGATGACAAAATTGTGCCGAAATCATGGAAGTTTAAGGCCTTGCTTCATGTGTTGTAGTCTTATATTCCTTTATTATGGTGTTTGTTTCTCGCTTCTGTGATGAGGTCCGGGTGGACCTGTTGACCGCCGGAAGTCAGGATGTGTCCCTTGCAGTGTCATGGAATAAGGGAACACCAGAACCAGTTCAAGTCTTTCTTCAGATCACATCATGATATATCCATTTCAGACCACCTCGTACTCTGCTATTAGCTCTGAGCTCTTTCCCCCTTCTGATTCATGCTGTTTACTTCATCTTATTCATATGAACCAAAATGTAACTATTCTGAGTTATTTGAGGGGATTCAGCGTCGTAGTCAATTAAGTAAATACGACGCTGCACTCAAAAGCTTCCTTTTTTTCTCTGCCCCTGGTGCCCATTTACTGAACTATACTGTTTTGCACATGCCTAGTGCTCTTTTACTGAACTAGACAATCTTGCACAGTCACAGTGTTCATGCACTGAACTATACTGTTCTGCACATGCCTAGTGCTTTTTCACTGAACTAAACAATCTTGCACAGTCACAGTGTTTATGCACTGAACTAAACTTGCTAGTGACATGGCTATGCCACATTCATGCAAGCTGATGTGTGCCCAAACCATGGCAGAATGGTGCCCATATCATGAAAGTTTAGTGCTTGACTTTACACAGCTTGTTGTGTGCCCAAATTATGGCAGAATTGTGCTGAAATCATGGCAGTTTAAGGCTGTGCTTCACGCAAGCATTTGTGTGCCCAAACCATTTCTGAATGTTCCGATAGCATAGCAGTTTAGTGCTTGACTTAACACAGGTTGTTGTGTGCCCAAACCATGGCAGAATTGTGCCCAAATCATGGCAGTTTAAGGCTATACTTTGCACAAGCAGTTGCGTGCCCAAACCCTGGCAGAATCGTGCCCAAATCATGGCAGTTTAGTGCTTGACTTAACACAGGTTGTTGTGTGCCCAAACCATGGCAGAATTATGCCCAAATCATGGCAGTTTAAGGCTATGCTTTGCACAAGCAGTTATGTGCCCAAACCATGGCAGAATTGTGCCCAAATCATGGCAGTTTAAGGCTTAGCTTTGCACAAGCAGTTGTGTGCGCAAACCATGGCAGTTTAAGGCTACACTTACACATGCAGTTGTGTGCCCAAACCATGGCAGTTTAAGATCATGCTTCATGCAAGCAGTTGTGTGCCCAAACCATGGCAGAATTGTGCCCAAATCATGGCAGAATTGTGCTCAAATCATGGCAGTTAAATGCTTGACTTAACACAGGTTGTTGTGTGCGCAAACCATGGCAGAATTGTGCCCAAATTATGGCAGTTTAGTGCTTGACTTAACACAGGTTGTTGTGTGCACAAACCATGGCAGAATTGTGCCCAAATTATGGCAGTTTAAGGCTATGCTTTGCACAAGCAGTTGCTTGCCCAAACCCTGGCAGAATTGTGCCCAAATCATGGCAGTTTTGAGCTTGACTTTCCACAGGTTGTTGTGTGCCCAAACCATGGCAGAATTGTGCCCAAATCATGGCAGTTTAGTGCTTGACTTAACACAGGTTGTTGTGTGCCCAAACCATGGCAGAATTGTGCCCAAATCATGGCAGTTTAGTGCTTGACTTAACACAGGTTGTTGTGTGCCCAAACCATGGCAGAATTGTGCCCAAAGGATGACAAAATTGTGCCGAAATCATGGAAGTTTAAGGCCTTGCTTCATGTGTTGTAGTCTTATATTCCTTTATTATGGTGTTTGTTTCTCGCTTCTGTGATGAGGTCCGGGTGGACCTGTTGACCGCCGGAAGTCAGGATGTGTCCCTTGCAGTGTCATGGAATAAGGGAACACCAGAACCAGTTCAAGTCTTTCTTCAGATCACATCATGATATATCCATTTCAGACCACCTCGTACTCTGCTATTAGCTCTGAGCTCTTTCCCCCTTCTGATTCATGCTGTTTACTTCATCTTATTCATATGAACCAAAATGTAACTATTCTGAGTTATTTGAGGGGATTCAGCGTCGTAGTCAATTAAGTAAATACGACGCTGCACTCAAAAGCTTCCTTTTTTTCTCTGCCCCTGGTGCCCATTTACTGAACTATACTGTTTTGCACATGCCTAGTGCTCTTTTACTGAACTAGACAATCTTGCACAGTCACAGTGTTCATGCACTGAACTAAACTGTTCTGCACATGCCTAGTGCTTTTTCACTGAACTAAACAATCTTGCACAGTCACAGTGTTTATGCACTGAACTAAACTTGCTAGTGACATGGCTATGCCACATTCATGCAAGCTGATGTGTGCCCAAACCATGGCAGAATGGTGCCCATATCATGAAAGTTTAGTGCTTGACTTTACACAGCTTGTTGTGTGCCCAAATTATGGCAGAATTGTGCTGAAATCATGGCAGTTTAAGGCTGTGCTTCACGCAAGCATTTGTGTGCCCAAACCATTTCTGAATGTTCCGATAGCATAGCAGTTTAGTGCTTGACTTAACACAGGTTGTTGTGTGCCCAAACCATGGCAGAATTGTGCCCAAATCATGGCAGTTTAAGGCTATACTTTGCACAAGCAGTTGCGTGCCCAAACCCTGGCAGAATTGTGCCCAAATCATGGCAGTTTAGTGCTTGACTTAACACAGGTTGTTGTGTGCCCAAACCATGGCAGAATTATGCCCAAATCATGGCAGTTTAAGGCTATGCTTTGCACAAGCAGTTATGTGCCCAAACCATGGCAGAATTGTGCCCAAATTATTGCAGTTTAAGGCTTAGCTTTGCACAAGCAGTTGTGTGCGCAAACCATGGCAGTTTAAGGCTATACTTACACATGCAGTTGTGTGCCCAAACCATGGCAGTTTAAGGCCATGCTTCATGCAAGCAGTTGTGTGCCCAAACCATGGCAGAATTGTGCCCAAATCATGGCAGAATTGTGCTCAAATCATGGCAGTTAAATGCTTGACTTAACACAGGTTGTTGTGTGCCCAAACCATGGCAGAATTGTGCCCAAATTATGGCAGTTTAAGGCTATGCTTTGCACAAGCAGTTGCTTGCCCAAACCCTGGCAGAACTGTGCCCAAATCATGGCAGTTTTGAGCTTGACTTTCCACAGGTTGTTGTGTGCCCAAACCATGGCAGAATTGTGCCCAAATCATGGCAGTTTAGTGCTTGACTTAACACAGGTTGTTGTGTGCCCAAACCATGGCAGAATTGTGCCCAAATCATGGCAGTTTAGTGCTTGACTTAACACAGGTTGTTGTGTGCCCAAACCATGGCAGAATTGTGCCCAAAGGATGACAAAATTGTGCCGAAATCATGGAAGTTTAAGGCCTTGCTTCATGTGTTGTAGTCTTATATTCCTTTATTATGGTGTTTGTTTCTCGCTTCTGTGATGAGGTCCGGGTGGACCTGTTGACCGCCGGAAGTCAGGATGTGTCCCTTGCAGTGTCATGGAATAAGGGAACACCAGAACCAGTTCAAGTCTTTCTTCAGATCACATCATGATATATCCATTTCAGACCACCTCGTACTCTGCTATTAGCTCTGAGCTCTTTCCCCCTTCTGATTCATGCTGTTTACTTCATCTTATTCATATGAACCAAAATGTAACTATTCTGAGTTATTTGAGGGGATTCAGCGTCGTAGTCAATTAAGTAAATACGACGCTGCACTCAAAAGCTTCCTTTTTTTCTCTGCCCCTGGTGCCCATTTACTGAACTATACTGTTTTGCACATGCCTAGTGCTCTTTTACTGAACTAGACAATCTTGCACAGTCACAGTGTTCATGCACTGAACTAAACTGTTCTGCACATGCCTAGTGCTTTTTCACTGAACTAAACAATCTTGCACAGTCACAGTGTTTATGCACTGAACTAAACTTGCTAGTGACATGGCTATGCCACATTCATGCAAGCTGATGTGTGCCCAAACCATGGCAGAATGGTGCCCATATCATGAAAGTTTAGTGCTTGACTTTACACAGCTTGTTGAGTGCCCAAATTATGGCAGAATTGTGCTGAAATCATGGCAGTTTAAGGCTGTGCTTCACACAAGCATTTGTGTGCCCAAACCATTTCTGAATGTTACGATAGCATAGCAGTTTAGTGCTTGACTTAACACAGGTTGTTGTGTGCCCAAACCATGGCAGAATTGTGCCCAAAGGATGGCAGAATTGTGCCCAAATCATGGAAGTTTAAGGTCATGCTTCATGCAAGCTGATGTGTGCCCAAACCATGGCAGAATGGTGCCCATATCATGGCAGTTTAGTGCTTGACTTTACACAGCTTGTTGTGTGCCCAAATTATGGCAGAATTGTGCTGAAATCATGGCAGTTTAGAGCTATGCTTTGCACAAGCAGTTGTGTGCCCAAACCATTGCAGAATTGTGCCCAAATTATGGCAGTTTACTGCTTGACTTAACACAGGTTGTTGTGTGCCCAAACCATGGCAGAATTGTGCCCAAATCATGGCAGTTTAATGCTATGCTTTACACAAGCAGTTATGTGCCTAAACCATGGCAGAATTGTGCCGAAATCATAGTAGTTTATGGCTGTGCTTCGCATTAGCAGTTGTGTGGAAAAAACCATGGCTGGATTGTGCTCAAATCATTGCAGTTTAGTGCTTGATTTTACACTGGTTTTTGTGTGCCCAAACCTTGGCAGAATTGCTCCCAAATCATTGCAGTTTAATGCTTGATTTTACACAGGTTTTTGTGTGCCCAAACCATGGCAGAATTGTGCCCAAACTATGGCAGTTGAAGGCCATGCTTCATGCAAGCAGTTGTGTGCCCAAACCCTGAAAGAATTGTGCCCAAATCATGGCAGTTTAGTGCTTGACTTAACTCAGGTTGTTGTGCGCCCAAACCATGGCAGAATTGTGCCGAAATCATGGCAGTTTAGAGCTATGCTTTGCACAAGCAGTTGTGTGCCCAAACTATGGCAGAATTGTGCCCAAATCATGGCAGTTTAGTGCTTAACTTAACACAGGTTGTTGTGTGCCCAAACCATGGCAGAATTGTGCCCAAATCATGGCAGTTTAAGGCCATGCTTTGCACAAGAAGTTGTGTGCCCAAACCATGGAAGTTTAAGGCCATGCTTCATGCAAGCAGTTGTGTGCCCAAACAAAGGTTTTTATTGTGCTATTATGCTTTTATTTATGCATATTTTTGCATGCCCAAACCTTGGCAGTTTAAGGGTATGCTTCACGTAAGCAGCTGTGTGCTCAAACCATGGCAGAGTGGTGCTGAGACCATGGCAGTTTAATGCTATACTTCACACATGGTATTGTGTGCCCAAACCATGGCAGAATTGTTCCCAAATCATGGCAGTTTAGTGCTTGACTTTACACAGGCTTGAGCCAACATTTCATGGTGCAGGTACCAACCAGCTTTGCTCAACCTGGGACTATGTTTCTTGGCTAATCTTTGGTGATTGGGCCAACTTCCTTACTCGGGCCAAGCTTCCAGGCTTAGGTGCCAATCTCACATGGACTAGTGTTTCATGGAAAGGGGCCAGTCTTCCTGGTTTGGTTTGGGACCATGCAAACTTGTCCATAAAAGGAACAGCTAAAGCTGCAGGGTTGGGGCCAGTGTGGCCAGGCCGCTGGGGCATGAGTTCACCCAACTGACATTTCCCACTTCCGTCACTGTGTAAATGTACATTTTTGCAATATTATTTACATTTGTATATACAATTAAAAAAGTTAATGTGAAGGGGAGACTTGATCCTTAACAAATAATGTTTGTCCCTATCAGGGAGCCACTAGAGGAAGATATGTAAACAACACACTTCATAAATCAATAACAAAAGATGAACAAAATATGATAATCCAGAGGTATTTAATATTGAAAATGCCAATTTTTATGATGACGATGAGTACCTAGTTGTTCTTAAAATAAATAGATAAATAATTAAAATTCATATAGAAAGGCATTCATGTTCCTTATTTGTACATGTTTTTAAATGAAAATCATATGCCCCATGACTGGCATTTTCCCTAGTATCAATTTGTATCAAAACCATATATATGCTATTATTTTCTTGACAGTCCAAATCATTTATAATTATATGAAATTCACATACTCTCTGATCAAAGTATCTGCATGACAAGATACATGTATTAATTTTATCCATCATAAATGTACTGGCGGTCACCAGTAACAGTCTTATCAATAGATCACATCATTTTTGCCCATTTAGAAGGTTAAATGAGTAAATTGATGAGATTTAAATACAAAGAGCTACATCACTTTATATATATGAAGACAGCAGAAAAAGATGAATCGTTCCGAGATCATGGCAGTTTAGTGCTAGGCTTCACACAAGGAGTTGTCTGCCCAAACCATGGCCGGATCGTTGCAGTTTAGTCTTTGACTTCATAAAGATTGTTAGCTTAATGAATACATTTTAGTTAAAGGCTGGTCAGAATTTCATGTAGGAAGTACAGCACATCATGCACATATATAATAATTTACTTTACTCAAGATCTAGCTGTTAAATTAAATAATGAATATTTATTCACTTAATATTTAAACAAAAATGTTGAGGTAAAAATTACAATGGTAGTGCATGTAAAATTCATGTAATAATAATGACCTAATTGTGGTGTCCAAAAATATATTTCATTATTTTTCAAAAGTATCAAATTACAAACAATATAATAGCTCAAAATAAAATAAAATAAATTATATATATATAATTGTAGGCCTACTTCTGTCACTGTTTATATATTAAGCCATGAATAGTTTTTGTAATGCAGAGTATTTTACAATAGCGACAGCAAAAGGTTTTTAATTTATTTTATTTTATTTTCCCACTTAAACAAACACGTACATATATATTTCCAGATCATTTTTATATCCCCCCCCCTTGTAAATATACATGTTAAAAAATATTCGTGTTTCTAAACAATTTAGTCTTCATTGGACAAAAATCGGCCCAATATTAAGGAAGCAGTGCTCAGCTTTTTTTAAGTATATTAAATGACTGCAACCCGTCTGGAACCTCAGTGTTGGTGGCGCCATCTTACGATGACGATGTTCCCGAAAATCGGGCAGGAACGAGTCTTAAAGGGGAACTAACACCTTCAGCACTTTACCTCTCAGATGCTAGCTTTGGTCCATTGAAACAAATCCCCGATATTCATAACTTGTATATATGCCCTGGTAAAGTAATATCCTGCATTTATTAGCTCCGTGTTGTGAACTACGGAGGCCGCCATTTTCGACTTTTCCGGATGTTTTGCTCTTGCCGGAAATACGTCACTGTTGTACAACAGGTCTCAGCATGAAAGTATTCTAGAGGCCCTGCATTTCAGTCAAATTTTCACAAACAGGTGTTAATTGCACTTGAACCTTTGTTATAAGAGCATGTCACAGTTCTCACCAAGTGTCAAGTAAATTGTTATTGAACAATTTTAGACAATGCAATTAATTCTCAATGCATAAATGACGGCCTCTACACCCCTTGGTCTTGTGGTGAAAAACAATGACTTTGAAAATTTTGATAACTGAGTACTTAATTAAAAAAAAAATTTTGAATATTATAGAGTGGCAGGTATTACATTCTTGAATTGTTTGCAATGAAGGATTTGGTTCACTAGCCTTCAGTATAATTGCAATGAACTTAACAGGTTACCTAATATTAATAAACGGCACTGATTGCACTTAACACCTTTATGAAAAGGTGTCAGGCTGAATTGCTTTTATGTCAATTTGACACTGATGGTAAATAAAATCTTTTTTGGCCTATTACCATGACTACAGACCTTTCCTAAGTCTTCTCTGCATGGATCAGACTTCAGCCGTTGAAATCAAGACTAGAAACACGCTACCATATGATATAAGAAGTAAAAAAAAAAAAACAATCTAGAGTTTCAAAAGCAGTCTGAAGCAAATTTTATGAATAAACACTCATCTGAAAAGCGATGGAGAGCAATTTTATAGAATCTAGTGCTATACAAATAATCTATTATTATTATAAGACTACATATATAGTTAGGGTCCTATAACAAACCTGTCAATTCAGATTAGCCTTTAATACATGTAGGGGTTAATAAAAGAAATCTTATTTTGAAATTGCTTATTTCCTGATAAACATAATCTTTCTAATGGTGTATAACAAGCAATGATTAAATGAAAAAAGCTGTATTTACTAGTAGGCAATATATCGTTTTTTAATGGCGACAATACCCCAATGACCCTTGGAAAAGTAATGAATTCATTCTGCTAATCTTGTGAAGATTACTGAAGGGAACATCCTTTTAATAATTCTATACAACTCCATACAGTGCATGTATAAAGTTAACCTTAATTTGAATCAAATTGAATGTTAGGAACAGATATATAAATAACTACTAAAGTGTCAGGAATATAGGATATTAAAATTACAGGCATACAATCAAATTCGATTACAAATGTATAAAATCCAAAATTTGGTTATAGTTTTTAATATCTATGGTATTTCATTGTTGTATTATAATGATGATCATATATGCCTATTTGTTAATTTTATAACACCAAGGCTTAATGGTTGGGGGGTGGGGAGTGTTCTAATATACCTACATAAATACAAATCATTTCATTGCAATTAGTCAAAAAGAAATTCAACTATCTTTTCAGTTCTTTTCATTAAATTGCAATAAACAATGAAATGGATTAATTGCAATCTGTGCAGGTTGAGGAATTAAGGATGTAATTTTCTAGGGCTCCAAAGCAAAGCCCAGCTTTTTATATACCCTCATTAGGATTTAGGAAATAAGTGACGTCACCAGCTTCCGTGCCGTGTGCAATAATGGCGGCCCCCAGAAGTTTGGCGGACAGTGAAAACTGCACTCTTAATCGGCGTAAAATCACACTAAACATGACTTTTTAACTATTTTTTTTCACTACAATATGTTTCTTTACATCTAATAGATCTTTTAAAATTAACATGCAGAAGTCCTTGTGTTCCCCTTTAAGCTGGCGGCCGCTTCAGACCGATAGCCAGGCAGACCAGGCTAGAACGAGTCCCCGCACGGTGGGCCGTATCGGGCACCCACCCACTCGCCTATATATTCACTAGATGTCGCCCCAGTCATATGAATAACCAGGCCAAACCACGGAATTCCCTATGACGTCACCACTAACACAGTTCTTGCACAGCTCCGATTCATCCCGACATCATTGATTAGCATGTATTTAGTTGACACAGACCAAAAGAATGAAGTGAGTAACATTACACATTTTAAGTTGAAACTGCCGTGAAACTGTGCATGCCATGCATGATGGTAGATTTTATACAGTGTACCTGGGCATGGGCTATTATTTGGGGGGGGGGGGGGGGAGTGAAAGAGGATTGCCCCCCTGCCCACGTTTTTGGCAAATTAACAAGGCTCATGTCCTACACCTTCAGCCCTGTATTTATTATTTTTACATATGCTACTCTGCAGAGATAATTAAAAAAAAATATATATATATATGCCCCTGCCTCCCACCTCACAATGAAATTGCTTCAATAATAATGTATATTGACTTCTTAATTAAATATATGCCTTATTATCTCCCCCCCCCCCCCCCATTTTTACAGCTAAAACATTTACAGAAGGTATGTGTTGTGTCTTTTGATAGTCTCACTCAGCTGAATTTTACATTTAATGCCAAATGTTTAGGGATAAGTACACTGATTGCCACAGTAAATTAAAGTTAATTAATGTGATATGTATTTGTAGTCCTTGTCTTCACTCTACTGATGGTGAATATTATATTTCAGTTCATGGGTTGACCTTTTTGTGGAAAGTGTGTCTCCATACATTGGGTATGTCAGTTGTTGTGAAGAAGTCAATGCTTTAATCCAAGAGTATGAGCTGTCCACACATTCTTTTTTTGTCATTAGAAAGACAAAGTCGCAGTACCTACAACAGCCTGGTAAGTACATATTTTAACTACCACAGTAATAATGACATATTTAGAATGAAGAAGACAATTTAAATTATGCTGCAGTGATTGCTAAATATATCCTGCATAAAGTGCAAGAAACTCCAGTTGCCCTACAATGTGTACAGTTATATAATACACATTATGAATTATCTTTTCAGTGCTAAGCCAATTGAGTGGAAGGGTACGATGGCAGGATAGTCAGCAAAATGGCAATCCCCCACTACCAAATGATGGCACACCCTACATCATACAGGGATCAAGAATATTGGAGTGCCAACATGGTCCTGAAAGGCACAAAAAGGGAAAGGAAGACAGAAAGATGGCTATTGCCAATGAGGTAATTATAATCAATTACAGAAACATTTAATATATAAAGTTAACACATTTTTTTCTGGTATCAATAGTTAATTTTATGTAGGATTGTGTTTTTCATTGTTTTCTCTCTTGTGCACAGTTGATTGTCAGGTATGTATAATCTTTTACCACTATTGTGAAACTTTTTTTGTGAAGGTGGCATTATAATCATCTGTAGCTTTAATTTATTTCAAGGTGGTTGATCATTCTAGCTTGTGCTTTCTTTGTTTCTTTTGTTTTTTGAAAGATGGTAACACTCTGTGTAAGGTATTGCTTGCTTACCTGGCTTGGTTCTTCATGCTGATTGGTTGAAATAAAATAATCAGCCAATCAATTCTCGCCTTGATTGATGGATATGTTTTAGTAATAAACATATTCAAACAAAGTTAACCTTGACACTAGACATGTACATCTCTCTCTTTTTGGTTTTGTTTTATAGCACAGCAACCCTTCTTTCAAATTCCTTACCACCATAAGCATAATAAGTTGGCCATTGAAGATGCTGTGCGATATTTCCATATTTAACCTTTGCATTGTGTCATATATTTATATCCACATATATTACCTTATTTCATTAGACCAAATATCAAGCTTTAAAGGGGATTTTGAATCAATAATACTTTCTAAAATGACTAATTTACTAAGTGAATTGTCTCTATGCCTCTGGGTGCTGAGTCATATTAACACATACAATTAATTTCACTTACTAGTTATTTATGGACTCAAATTAAAAATATATGGCTGGCAGGGTGTCAACATCAAGCCCACTGGGCTGTGATCGTCTCCATTCCACATGAAAACTTATGCTGTAAGGGTAATTCATTAGTACTTGTCTCTTGAAATTACAATTATATACAGGACAGGGTACCCGCGTAATGCCCACTCGGGTGCTGAGCTGAGCTGAGCACTATATTCTTAGCCGAGCACTATATTCCACATTCACATGAGCAATAACTTGGATTTCATATCTGACTGGGCGCCATCATACAGCCCACTGGATGCTGATCACTATTGTACATACAAATCATCCAGTTAATATAATTATTAGTTCTTTTATGTGAGAAATGCAGATTTATATCTGACTGGGTGCCACCATAGAGCCCACTGGGTGCTGAGCACTGTTGTACATACAATTAATACAATGAATTTTATTCATTGGGTCCTTTTTCTGTAAGAAATGCACATTTATATCTGACTGGTTGCCAGCATAAGGCCCGCTGGGTGCTGAGCACTATTGTACACATAAATCATGCAATTAATGGTAATTTGGTATTCATAAGTTATTTTTCTGTATTAAATACAAATCTATATATGACTGGGTGCCATCATACAGCCCACTGGGTGCTGAGGAATATTAAAATGAATATTGTAATGCAATTAATGGTATTCAAATGCAGACCAATTAATGGTTATCAACATAAAGGCCCACTGGGTGCTGAGCTGGTACATATAAATTATGCAATTAATGCTATTTTTTAGTTCTTTATATATATATATATATGTAAGAAATGCAGATTTATATCTGACAGGGTGCCATCATAGAGCCCAATAGGTGCTGAGCACTATTCTATACATAAAACATGCAATTAATGGTATTTTTTTAATTTATTTTTATGTAAGAAATGCAGATTTATGCCATTATAGAGCCTACTTGGTGCTGAGCTCTATTGTACATAAAACATGCAATTAAAGCTTCTTTTGTTTTAGTTCTTTTATGTAAGAAATGCAGATTTATATCTGACTGTGTGTCACCATAGAGCCCACTGGGTGCTGAGCGCTATTGTACATAAAAGTCTTGCAATTATAAATAGAATTGATTCGTTCTTTTTTTTGTACAAAATGTAAAGTTATATCAGAACGAGTGCCTCTTTAGGGTCCACTGGGTGGTGAGCACTGTTGTACATACAAATAATACAATTAATTTCATTAATTTGTTCAATTTCTGTAAGAAATGCAAATCTATGCCTGACTGGGTGCCATCATACAGCCCACTGGGTGCTGAGCACTATTGTAAATATAAATTATGCAATTAACGGTATTTTTAGTTGTTTTTCTGTAAGAAATGCAGATTTATATCTGACAGTGTGCCATCATAGCCCCCTGGGTGCTGAGCACTATTCTACAATTAAAACATGCAATTAATGGTAATGTTTAGTTCTTTTATGTAAGAAATGCAGATTATATCTGACTGGGTGCCACCATAGAGCCCACTGGGTGCTGAGCACTATTGTACGCATAAATCATGCAATGAACAGTATTTTATAATTTTTTTTATGAAAGAAATGCAGATTTATATCTGACTGGGTGCCACCATAGAGCCCATTGCTGTGTCTGGAACCATCGAGGATTACAACATCAGTGTTCAGACATTGATGTCTTTAAAGACATGGGCTGCAAGTCCAGAATTTAGGAGGTGGTTCCTAAATACATGGCTGAATAACTCAAAGGTATGTGTGAAGAATTTTCACTTAACATGCGTAATACTCGCTTGAACATCACATTTGTAAGTCTATCCTTCTATCATGGCTTGTCTTTCAGATATATCAGTTTTACCAATATGAATAAATCCCTTTTGAGGTTGGCCAATATAATGCCATTATTCATTGAGCTTACTAGTGAGTTTACCATTGATCTTACTATGATTTCTTGTTGTATGATTTCTTTGTAGAGGTGGGTTAAACTGCATAGGGATGAACAGTTCAATGTGGCAATTAATACAACCAACGGGGTTGAGCGCCAAAATGCCACACTGAAGTGGGGATATTTGTGGTCTCTTGGCCAGCAGAAGACACAAACGTTGAGCCAGCTCATTCACATAATTGTTAAAGAATTTCTCCCTGATGCCTACAAGAAATATGTATAATATATCAGATGTTTGAATATAAATAGATGCAATATTTCGATACAGCGAATGTAATATCAAATTACATGTAATTGTTTTTTAATCTGTATATATTTACATCTAATACAGTTGGAGCTCTTGTCTCAGTGTGTACAGAGATGTGGGCCTCCTCAAAAAGTACCCTCAAATTATTACAACAGGTGCATTTCTAGTGTCTGCTAAGTCCTTTTATTGCATTTCACAGATATGTTCAGCAGAATTCACGTTGCAACACCATGGCATACAACTGTGAGATTCCCAAGTTCTTGCACAACAGGCCAAATAACTTTGTCAGGCATGTTATGCAACGATGGCATGAGGCATGTGCTATGCAACAGGATATTGTGGCGGCTGATGATGGTGGCATGCAGAAATTCATGCTGAAAAGTTCAACTGACAGTACCACCATCTATACTGTGAAGCTTGACAATGGCAATGGCTTCCCTTTTTGTGGTTGTTATGACTGGGCAAAACATCATTATCCATGCAAACATCTCTTGGCAGTCATTGCATCAGGAAACTTCCTAAATTACACCTGGGACAGTTTACCAAGAGAATACCGCAATAGCCCATTCATCAACCTCCATGACACCCAAGCTGCCACAAACATGGTTCAATTACCTCCCACCACATCCACAGAATCCCATGCCTCTGCCCAAGTTCAAGAAGATAATCCCGTTGAAGAGCAGTCAACAAATGAAAATGAAGTTCGTTCATAAATTTTATGTTTACCAAAATTAACAGTTAAATACTTCTAAGAAGAAAATTAAGCACCAAGAACTGTAATATGATCTCTCACAAATGAACAATGATTATAGTGAAAGTCAGCAGCATCTTAGTGGCTCCTGGCATGTAGTGTGGAATCTAAAAACTTCTTTTAATTCCTCTTAAAGTATCTTTTTAGCCGTCATGTGTCAAACAAGGACTGTGTTTATTCTTTGTAGCTGGCTCGGCTGAGCAGAAATATAAGGGATTTGGCTTAAGAAATCATCACGGGGGCACACACATGCAGAGAGCAAAATGTACTCCAGTCAGCATTGAACACCCTAGAAACTGTGAAACGGAGTCTTTTTGAGCACTCGCCATCAGATGGCTTATTCTACAAAATGAGATTGATATGGCAGTTATGGTTATATATTCCAATAAATTTTATTTTAACTATCCTTTATCACTCACTTGTGGCGCTTCTTAGACATCTTCTCTTCTGCATTATCTTGAATCTGTTGATGTTGTCATCTTCTGTTTTCCTTTTCCTGTCTTGTCTTTTACCTAATGTAATGCCCGAAATATAAAATGAGAATAATACAAAATATACATGGTTTCATTTGCCCTGTTTTCAGGTCTTTTAAATCTGAGAAACACTTGTTTTGCCAATGCAGTATTACAGTGTTTGCGCCAGACTCCTGCGCTTACAGGGCAGCTGCATGAGGCTCACAATGATGGTCGTCTATGTAAGTGAAGATGATGCCACAGTTACAAGTTTTTCTGTCATGACTAAAAAAATTCTAAGAGAAACATGTTTGTCTGAACATGAGTTTGGTGTAATAATAATGGCAATTTTCTATTCTTCAAGGTGACACGAAATGCCTAATTTGCATGTTGGCTGAAGTGCTTCATCTGAAAAGTCAAGTTCCAAAGAGCTTCGTGCACATGTTGCAAGGTAGGCTATAGTCTGATTTATTTTTTGAAAATGAAAGCTTGTTTGTATAATGGGTTGCCAATAGTTGTATTTTACAAGGATTGTATGTAATTCGTATCTCACGATGCCTTGAACATTGTTGAAAAGAGGGTAATGATTATTTATTGATGTAACAAATGACCTGAAAATGGATAGGATTTGTTATTGCGTGGGAGGTGAACAGATAATTTTGATATTGCATTAAGAAACTGGAATGCTCAATACATCTAGCTTGAATAGCATATATAAGTATCTTAGAAATTTTACTTTATTATATTTCAGACATTTGGCCCAGCTATACGAAAGGGACACAACAGTGTGCAGTACAATTCTTGGACAAGCTGAATGAGACAGTAAATGAAAAGACAATGTAATAATAAATACATTTCTTGTCATGTTTGAATAAATTTAGTGAGAGTGTGAAAGGTCTATTTAACTTATGTAAATTTGATAGGTAATCTATACATTAAGTCCTGCAACATTTCTATAAGCTGCTATGATAGTTGATATATTGTGACTTTTCTTAATGACAGAAATCAAGAGACAGGCATAGGTGCTGCATCTGACGTTTTTGGAGGTGTTCTTGATTATGAAAGTAAGTTTTAAAGTATTCTGTAACACACTCATAAAATTATCTCATAATAATGGCCTGACAGGTGTAATTTTTTATTTCATTAACTCTAGTTTTCTGTGTTTGGAAATTGGAAAACCTTCAATTTATACCTTTTTTTTTTTTTTTTATAAAGACAGATGCTGTGACTGTGGAGAAAAGTGGCAATCAAGGAAGGACTCCTTTCTTATGCTGAATGTACCAATGGTAGTGTTTAGATATCCATACCTATCTCCTAAAAAAAAAGCTGAAAAAGTTTTACTGTTAATGTAACTTAAAAGGTGGAAGAGACTAGTATGTATCAATACTGATATATGTATCATATATAATGAGTTTTTACTGTGATATATTTGTTTATGTTATTATATTTGAATGTCTTAGTCGTTCTTACTTGATTTGAGATAAAATAATTGGTCCTTTAAAAATCATATTTAACTTTAAATGTGCTTTATCCGTGTGTATAAAAAAAACAACTTAAAAACATCAATGATGCCTTAGAGAGCATTTACAATGTGGAGATGATGAATGGAATCAAATGTCCAAGGTAAATTAAGCAAGAATTATCTTATTTGCATGTTGAGAATAAACCACCCCAAATTCAACAATCTCACCAGTGATTTCCTTTCAGGTGTCAGTCTGAAGTAATTGAGCGCACTTGCATCACAGATCAACCACCAAATATTCTGATACTCAATGTTTTGAGGTAAAGATATAAATAATTATTAAACATAACTGTAATTTCTTGCTAATAATTTAACATGATACATGTATTTAAAATGATTAATTGTGATGTATAAGTTAATATTATATTTTATTAAACAAAATTCAATGGTTGTTTACTGTTTAAGGTATGACAACAATGCCTGCAAACTGCTTTCCTTCATGGAAATGACTGAGCACATCATCCTCCCAATGAAAGCAGAACCAGTACAGTACCAGCTTTATGCTATTGCTGAGCATGAAGGTCCCTCAGCTGGCAGGGTCATTACACAGCACATATTCTGAATGATGTAGGACAGTGGTGGACAGCAGATGACATGAATGTAACTTCTGATTATACTTTTTAAACATAGTTGAATAACTACACAGCACCATGTTATCATCTTCTTTGTGTTCATACATAATATTGACATTTACTGTGAATTTTTTTGATTAGGTGGATTCCAGTGACTGGGACATTGTGAAACACAGCGATGGAGTACTCCTGTTTTTCAGGCCAATGTGCCCTCGTTGTCACAAAGTGTTCTTCACTGTAAAGGAAGCAGTTGGATGCCATATACAAGGTATGATCAAGCAAAAAAAAAAAAATAATCAAGACACTGTTAGCCTAACCAAAAAAAAATTGCCATAAAATATCATGTGTTGACAGATCATGCAGGACCAAAATGTGCCAGGGCAAGTGACACAACCTTGAAAAACACTGAATGTCCAACCACACCCACTAAGCAAGTAATGAGGAAACGGAAGAAACTGATACCCGTAAGTTCAATAGCAAAATTTTCAGCAAGAACAAAGTAGAAAAAGTAAAACAACATAATATTATGAATTAACAACTGATCGAAGCCCATGTATTTAAATTATAATATTAATAAAGTCAATTTATTGAAATTATAAATAAATATTCAGTTTATCACCAGTATGAATCTAGTGTTACATTATTGATTTGTCTCTTTATTTATACTAAAATTTAAGCCTGGGCTATTAAAGTGTATCATCAGAGTTTAATTGAATGTTCTTCAAGACCATTTACACAAAACTATTTTCTTTTAAAACAGATAAAGATGAATGGCAACAGCGATACCAAGATTGATGACTCGAAAGGTAGGAATAATTCTTTTATAATAGTAACCAAATTTTCACATATGCGTATATTTTCACTGCAACAAGTTTATTCCAATATTCAAAGATCCCTCTCCATTTCAGAACTATGTACTGATGATGAAGGCTGCCCATACGAATTGCCAACTCTGGATGAGGTAACTGTGATGCTTTGCAACAGAGAAACGACAAAATCGCATTTGTTATATGATTAAATTTTAACTAATAGCATGTTGTGCATTTTTCATTTTAGGAATCTATGGATGACTTGTGTATTAGCAGAGAACAGGACACTATTCCTGTTAAGTTCATAGAGGAAAAGGTTAGTGTGTTGTACCTTAGTGTATTGCTAATCGGAAATACTTGATTAAAATGGAAAGAGGCCATATTCTTTTTTTTTTTCTGTAATATTGTAGTTACATTTTTGACGAGGTTAGTGAAATTTAGTCTCAACAATAGCATATATTATAAATACCAGTGTATAGTGATACAATTTGATTGTTGTACTTTATAATAATTTGTGTACCTATTTCCCTCAAAGTAAAGTATCAATCTATTCTGCACTTGTGCGGTACATGGCATTGGTTGGAATAACTTTAATACCAAATTCAGTTAAAAACTGCAAACAGTAATAGAATGTATAGACCAATAATAAATGACAAAATAATAATTATAAAAATAAATGCCTGAAAGAACACAGTAGTCCCCCCTCGGCACCCATTATGTAAAATATTTGTCATGATTTTTTACAGATACAAGAGTTGCTGAAACATTTAGAAAATATTACAAATGGAACCGAAAAATGCCCACGGTATTAAGTTTTTCCAATTTTTATAAATCACAGGAATACATTTTGAAATATTTGTGTGCTAACTAAACAAAGGTGATTTTATTTCAGGCATTCAACTTTCCTTAAACATGGCTGTCCTGCTCGAGCAAAGGTTGGGTATGGTGTTGGCGTGTGCTCTATAAAGGTATTCATTAATTTAATGCCAATTTTAATTTTAATGTAATATATGGTTTAAATAATTGGAAAAAGTGCAGTATAGCGGACCCAGATTTATGACCATATTTAATGAGCCTCATTGCCAGGCCTATGACGTAAAAATGATTGAAATCAATTTATGACATCACAAACTAAGTAGTTATGACGGCGTTTTTCATATTCACGGCAGAGACGGAGTTTATTTTTTGCTTTTTCATGGGGGCTCTTGCCCCCAAACCCCCGCTATTCTACACCAAATGTTATTTTAATTGTGCTAGAACTTCATCAATATCAAACTTATTTTATAAATAAATTTGGGTCCGCTGTACTGCACTAAACCCAAATAATGTTATAATGACACAGACAATGTTACATTGATGCGCTCATTCAAGGTAATAATCTTCTTTATTTATGTTATTGGTATATATTGTCATGATACTGAACTAATGTATTTCTTGGGAGGACCTTGTTTAAAGTTGCCTTTATCTTCCATAGGGACTTGTGCAGTTGGATAGCACAGTTAAAGGACATTTTGTTTACAAGGTGAAGTTGAACAAAGGTTGGTGTGAGTGCAAAAGCGTTGTTGTCATTTCTAGGTCTATTATATAATACCTTTTCTACTCAAGCGTTACTTAACATTATAAATTGTTGCTGAAGTAGGAGGAAGAAGTACAAAATTAATCTTTTGGCCATTTTAACCTAATTTTAACATGAAAATCAATTTTTATTTAATTTAGTCTGTATTTCTCACCCACGGTGCACCAGCTCAGGAACTGTGAGCCCAGTTTGAGGAAACTAGTGAGAAGGATGGCTGTAAAGAAATGAATTTTGTAAGTAATGCATGTTACCTTCTTTATTAATTATGTAATCATGTTTGCTTGTAAAATTAAGTCAAATCATATTCATTTATTTGTTAAAAATGATGTAATGGGACGAATTTATGAAATACCTCCATAACAGAGAGCATCTAGGTTTATAATTCTTGCATAGTTTTCCTTGGTTTTTTTTTTTTCACAATGTGAAATAGGCTGATAAAAATTTAGAAAATTAATAAAAACGAAAGTATTTTCTATTTGTATAGAAAAATAAAATTTCTTTTGAAAAATCAATGAAAGGTCACGCCATACAATTACATCTTTGACGCTTTCTTTTTATACAGATTTACAGGATCACATTACTATGAGGAGGTGATAAGGAAGGAAGCCATAAAATGGCTCACCCTGAAGTGGTGGAATGTGACCGCTGCAGATGCTGATGCAATTTGCGAAGCCACAGAAAGCAACAGCAATGCTGCAGCTGCAAAACTTCTACATGATTTTCAGGTCCAAAAGTATCTTTGACGTGAGTTGTTTTGAAAAAAGAATTTGGATCTCACCTTTTTTTTTTGGCAGTATTATGGTAGAATTTCGATAGAAAAGTTAATTTTGTTATTGCTGGTTTCATTCTTGCAGTCACTTGGTGGTCAGTCAGTTTGTCAGTATGTGTATATGTCAGTAGTCTATTAGTCAGATCTCAAAATTATTTCTTTCTGAAATACTGGCCACTGGCCACTCCTTTAGTCTGCAGATGTTAATCAGTTATAAATTTCACGTTTAGTTTTTTATCATCATATGGTGACACTGCACTGACGATGGCCTGAAAATTTATTTTTAAGCATTAATTATGTCAGGGAAAACTGAGATTTAAAGAAAATTTTGGGGAAAAGTCAGGGAATATATATAGCAAAAGAGTGGCAACCTTAATTGTGAATTTGAATTTTATTTTTTATGAACGCTTTTCTAAGCCCTTTATTATCTACAAACAAAAAAACAACTGGCATCAGTAATGTCATTAATTAAGGTGCATATAGCTTGGTGCTTGGTACTTTTTTCAGATTGTGTAAATATGTTTTTATTTTATAGTCAGTCACTATCAGAATGAATAGTGCCCTGGGGAGCACAACTGTTATAATGTAGTTGTTGTCAAATATTCACTTTATGTTACAGTACAGTACATTAACCTGTATTGTATAATGTATATACCTAGGTTACTACTATATGTGATGTGATGTTTTTTGATGAGCTTGTGATATATCTACCTACATCTACTTCCATGTATATATGTGTATGTAAAACAATATTATATAGTACATAGAATTGCTGATATGATGTTAACTATAATCATCCATGTAAATAACTTTCATTGCTAAAACTTGATTTATATTTTATATTTTATTTTAATGAAATTTTTTAACGTACAGTGTATTCATGTTTTGCTAAATTTTGTTGAATTTGAATGTATTGATGTTTGCGACAAATATCTCATGTTAGACATAATACTGTCAATAAAATTATATTTATGTTTACATATATATATATTTGTGTATTTCATTGCTTCTAGTTTTAGTATCTAGCTCTGAAAGTGTCAATAAAATGCTGTATATGAATATTTAAAAAAAAATATTAAAATTAAAACTATTATTAAGAAGCTTAATATTGGAAAATTAGGACTTTTTTTAATAGAAAATATGGACTTGTGCAAGTGCACTAAATAGTGGTGTCTTAACAAGACACTTTTAATTGTTATTGAAGATTTTCTTGTGAAAGAAAACAATAATTCGACAAAACAGCAATTATTAGATTATCACCAAAAAAAAAATTAATTAATAGTAGTATATATATATTCTTGTTTTATATAAGGAAATTATACAGGCCAAAATCAGTCAAATGCACAAAAAACTGGTGCACAAGGTGAATTACATTTGGAGTGTCACTGGCCTGAGAATAATATTTGAATAGCCAATTAAAAGGCCTACCGAGTCTAGTATAGCAGTGTACAGTGTACTGGTGTCGTTTGTTAACCCTATTTGAACCTCCTTGCAAATTTTCTGTGAAAAACCAGAGGTGCCTCAGGGGTTCCCCGGGCGAGTTTATGCGCCATCTGGTGTTAAAAGCCGACTGGGTACCCGATACGGCCCACCCAGCCCTTAAGTTGGTCCCTTCCTCCGCACGAGTGCTAACCCAGCCCTTAGCACTGGAACCGCAGTCTCCTACACTGTAGGAGGAAGGGACCAACCTAACCCAACCTCAATGCACATTTTAATAATCTTCCCATTCAACACACTGTGGCGCGGCGTTTGCCACTACAACACCAGATGGCGTCTACGTATACACTGTACGGTGGTGCCGCAAGTGACAATCATATGCAATCATAACAATGAGAACACCCATTTACTTCATAATATATATATATATCTTTATTACACACACATAAAGGTGTACAGACATGGTAAGGTAAATTATTTTAGATTTTTACATATAAATTATGAATGAGAAAGAAAATGTAAAAATTGTGAAAGTTCATCAGGTGTAAATTGTACTCTATTGTCTATAATGTCTTTGATAGCCTCAATCATGGCCAAAGAGATGCAGTTCTTTGATCATGGCAAAATCTTCTGAGGAGCACTTGCAGGAATTCAACTTGCAGACATCAACGACCCCATTTAAGTGGTAATAGTTCTGTATATAGTTCAAATTGTCACCTATAATTGTCTGGATATTTGCTGTACCTTTGGTTGCAATGAATTTGACAAAAATGTTGTCACTCTTTCTCATGCGGTCATAAATGCAAAGCACTACAGTGTTTTTCACACTGCTGAAAGTTGAGGTGATTTTTATGTTCTCTTTTTTTCGTGGGTTCAAGTATGAGTATTTTACTACTACTACCATTACATTTACAACAAGTACTATTATTACAATTCTTACTACTACTACCACTACTACCATTACTATACCTGCCACTACTACCGTTACACCTGCTATACTACTACTACTTACGCCGACGTGACACTGATGTGACACCCCGACTTCACCCGACGCAGAATTATAAGCAATACATTCATGGCACATAAACACAACCGAAATAAAATTAACACAGCTCATCACTGAATTGATACAACTGAAGATGATGATTAGCAGTGGTTGTGTTGATATCTGAGTTGCAATCCAAGTGTTCATTCAGTTAGGCTAGGTAATTGTTATTTAGAAATGATATCCCATGAGCACAAGAAGTGTGAACAATTACTATATGCATGTCCGCAAGGGTTACTTGCACTTGGCCCTCCCTGGATTTTGACGTAAATTTTTATTTTTACCCCAACATATAGCAGGAAAAAGTGACCATCTTACCATATCAATTGGAGTCTTTGTTATTCAGTATTGTCTTATGAATTTTGGCGAGATTTATCATCAAAAAGAATGGGTAATTTTCTGGTGTTCTGACATAAATTTGTAATAAACTTTGGTGGACCTGAAGTCAAACTAGATGCCGAAGATTCATTGCCCATTTTTACTTTACAGGCCTGACCTGCAATTCCAATATTAAAACAATATTAAGTTTATCATGTATTATTTTCAAAGCAATGCTAGATTCCCTTTATTATTCCCATACATCAGAATTTACTAGAAATTGTATGAAAAAAAAAAAAACCTGTGAAAAGATTTTTTTTTTAAACATTGGTTTTTAGAATCCCACTGTCACAAGCTTTCAAGAAATGTATAGGTTTACAAATATTCAAGAATTGTCAGCAAGAATACATAGTGGCCCTGACTATTATGAAGAGAATAATAAGATGACACATGCATATACTATAATTTATTATATTAAATGGTGAAAATGTATCGAACAAGAACAGCAAATATATAACAAACGATATCAAAGAACCCTCATCGAACACATTAAACATACTAATACTTTTATAAAATGCATCATATTACATAATAATATATACTGAGATTCATATATTTTAATTTTTGAGCATTATTGTTGCAAGGAAAGTGTAGACTATAAACATGGCAGCGATATCTTACCCAATAGTCCCTTAACCAACAGATATCGGATATTATAAATGTCAATTGTTTGCAGGAGTTTAATTTTGTTATAATTACCACTAATATATCACATTGATGCAAGCATACACAATGGCATAATTTTCATTACTGATACTAAATAATATTGTATTATGTTTTACATATTATGAACAGTATCATCCCTGCAAACTAATTAAGATACATTGTGACAATCATACCACAAAACCCAACTTATATTAAATTGTCACAAAATGGAAATGTGAATCCAACAATACAATATTTTTGAGGCAATTTTAAATCATACCCCTCACCCCCCTCCAGAAAAAAAGACCAAAGTATTCTTACAAAATTCTTATCATAACAGTATGGTAGAACATGTTGCTTCATAGTGTTAGTGTGGATCCTGAAAATTCGTAAAACCCCAAAAAAATCATTAGAACCAAAATGTATCACAGATCATCGTAAAAAGGTAAAATAAATCTATAGCAATATTATGAATTTAAATGTCACTTTGTACACAAAAACACAATTAGCTTTTAAGTAAACCAATAAAAGCCATTTTAAATATATCGTCACATCATATAGATTATAGGCTTATTACACAGGTGCCAGCGGGAAGATAATACTAATATTCATACAGCTATTTTCGTTTAAGCAGCAACACTTGGAACTTTGAAAGAGTTTCACAAACTTTCAGATCAAAAGTTTGATAGGCACCAATGGGGTTATAAAGCTATTAACCGACTTGTTTACCCCACACCACAGTATGGTCTAGGTTTGGTAGGTCTCCATAGTATAATTTGCCTACTGGGTTGTCAAATTTCTCAATTGACCTTACCCCAGATTAGACCTTAAGGTCAGAACCCAACATCCTATAACTTAAAGAAAAAAAAGGATAAACAGAAAACAACTCTGAATAGACAGTTTATTCTACACACCTAGTGCCAATATATCAAACAAAACTAACACTTAAAGAAACATACCTCCTTTGTAAATTATCGGTGAGTTAATCATATGTTAATAATAAATCCAAGAAATACAAAATAATTCATGCAATTATGAAAACAACTCTGAATAAACAGTTTATTCTACATACTTTTGCCAATATATCCAAAACAACTCTGAATAGACAGTTTAATACCGTTTATTCTACACACCTAGTGCCAATATATCAAACAAAACTAACATTTAAAGAAACATACCTCCTTTGTAAATTTGTAAATTATCGGTGAGTTAATAATAAATGTGTGAAATCATTCTGTCAATTTTATCATTCAATGGATTTTGGGTATGTATATTCTCCTTCATGTTTACAACGACCTAAATAGCTCAATTCCAAAACATTATATTGAGGGTAAGTGTTTTCCTAGTGGGGTGAAATGAAAGTTGGTTAATGATTTTACAACTCTGGTCTGTGTCTTGTCAAACTTTCAATCGCAATGGACAGTAAACATTTTGAATGATAGAAGTGTTGCTGCTTAAACGATAATAGCTGTAAGTCAAAGAGCAAGCAATGATGATAAATTATAATTATTTAGGCCATGCAGAATCTGTAGAAGCTGTATACATGTAAGCAATCTGACAACTTTACAATTACACCCTTGGCAAAAATAATATAATTATATTGTAAGGTGTTAATAGATTAATAAATAATTTTCATTTCATTTGTCAGGTGTAATTTGTTATGTCTTCGTATTTGTTAGTCTTTTTGATGCTTCCAGATTAAAGATATGCAATAACATAATGATTCGTTCCAGACTCCATCTTTATTGGTTTTCTCTATCTACACCAGAGGGCGAACAATCAAATAAGACAAGTACGCCACCTAGCGTATATTACACCTTCTTTTCCAAAATAAATGTTAATAGTTGTCAACATTTACACTCATCTAAAACATTAAATAATAACTAAATGTCAGATTTCTAAAATGTCACAAATATTAAATGTTTTGAAATATGTGCTTCTGACTTGAAAGTTCCAAGTCATACAAATTTTACATACAGAATAATCTGAGAACATAGAACATCGCTCTAACAATTATGGAAGTTCTTAATCAACTTCACAGAAAGAATCTAAGAAATTAAATTTTACATACTGACATGGAAGTTCTTAATCAACTTCACAATTCTATTACTTTAACATTTTACATTAACTCTAAACAGAACAATTACTAATAATGTCTTTACATGACATAATCCTTGTACCTGTTTGGTACTCTAACTGGTCTACCAATTCTTGTGATTGTTGTTTCTGCTCTAGCAATTTCTGCTTCATTCACTGGTCTATTCTCTGCTCTATTTTCTGTACTTTTCTCTACTCTCGTTTGAACCGGTCTGTGTTGTGTTTCATCTTCAGGGTATTGCTGTCTGTAAATATCAGTTTCCCTGGTGCCTAATAAAGATCTGCGATTTCTCCTGGTAACTTTGCCACTCTCTAATTGTACATGGTACGATCTTGGATTGTCTGCAGGGCCAATCAGCAATGCTGGCTCCCAACTACCTGATTTCCCATATCTGCTATCATTGTTTCTAATCCTAACTGTTTGTTGTGGTTGCAACTGAGGCAACTCTCTACTGTGCCCATCATAGTAAGACTTTGCTCTGACAAGCCTATCATTTGCTAATCTTCATTGGACTTTCTGTTGTCCTGGCGAATCAAATAAATCGGACCTTGTCGGTAACACTGTTCTAGTGCGTCTCCCAAACAATCGCTGTGCTGGAGAACCACATTCTTCTCTCTGAGTGTTTCTCAAGTTTAACAATGCTACGTATGGATCAGACCTTGTCTCTGAACATTTAATCAGCATGTTCTTTGCAATGCCTACAGCCTTTTCAACCATGCCATTCGACTGAGAATGTTTTGGAGATATATAGGAGATTTCGAACCCATAAGATCTGCCAAATTCCTTGAATTCAAATCCACCAAACGGCGGGCCATTATCACTAACAACACACAACGGAATCATCTTTGCTAGTGTTTTCTCTAATTTCAACTAATCTCGAGTCACACAAGTGATGTAAGTTAGACATTTCACTGACGTCTACTGAACAAATTTCTGCTGTTCGCTCTTTCAGGAAGTTTCTGCTTAGCGCATCTGCTACCGGAATGTCTTTGCCACGCTTAGCAATCAACTTGAAATCATAACCCTGAAGGTGCATTCTCATTTTTTGTAACCGAATCGGTATTTGATGCAACGGTTTCGCAAAAATTCTAATCAATGGCAAATGATCTGTCTCAATTGTCACGTCTGTTCTGCCATAGACGTAGGTATGAAACTTGTGTACTGCAAAAACAATAGCCAACAGCTCCTTTTCAATTTGTGCATAGGCAAATTCGGAATCTGTGAGGGCTTCAGATGCATACGCTACAGGAGCATTGTTTTGCATTAAGACAGCATCCAAACCTGCTTGACTAGCATCACACGAGATGACTACCGGATCCTTTAAACTGTAGAACCTGAGGACCGGAGCAGAAGTTAGGACTGCTTTGATTTTATTGAGGGCTTCTCTGTGCACATCATCAAAATGCCATTCGAAGTTTGGCTCATTAGACTCTTTGATTAGAGCTCTAAGTGGTTCGGTGAGGCATGACAAGTTTCGCAGGTATTTACAAATGTAAGTAACCATGCCTAAAATAGTGTGGACATTTGCGATTGATTGCGGTTCTGGCATGTCCAAAATTGCTCGAACTCTCTCTGGATCCAATGCCAGTCCATTGTTTGTAAATTTGTGCCCACTATATACCACTGACTCGGCACAGAGTTGTGTTTTGCTAGGCGAAAATGTTACATAGTTAGCACGTGCAACTTTCAAAGTTTCTCTCAATATCTGGTTGTGCCTCTCTAACGAGTCACTGGCAATGAGAAAGTCATCCATGATAATGTGAAGGCCCTCTACCTTACCGAATATGTCCCCAAATATTCTTTGGAAAAGCTCTGGAGCTGATTTGATGCCCATGGGCAAGCGCTTATATCTATACCGACCGTATGGCGTGTTAAAGGCAGTGTAATTACGCGATTGTGCGTCTAAGACAAGCTGAAAGTACCCAGAATTAGCATCAAGAACTGTGAAGTACTTAGCTGGGCCACATATTCTGGCCACTTCTTCAACGGTGGTTGTGGGGTGAAATTCCCGGTGGATCGCGTTATTCAAATCTTTTGGGTCTATAGTAATTCTGACTGATTGGTCCTTTTTAGGTACCACATGCAATGCGCTGCACCATTCTGTAGGTTCCCCTACTGGAATTTTCTCTATAATTTCTAATGACTCAAGCTCTTCTAGTTTGTCTAGTACAGCTTCTCTAAGAGCTGCTGGGACTGGTCTGGCTGGTTGTGCTACAGGAATAGCTGATTCTGACAACTTCAACTTAACTTCACCTGGCACATTGCCTAACCCTTGAAAAACATCCGAGTATTCTTGCAGAATGTCTCGTGCACTACTGTACCTACAATTGGTAACATTGTCTGGCCAATTAACTTGTTTCTGTGTCTCACTAGCATTCACTAACTTGACTAAGTTCATCAAAGTACAATGTTGTAGGCCTAACACATTTGGCACATTGCCATCAACAATTTCGCAGTCTATTGTAAAGATCTGACCATTGTGCACACACGGTAACGTTGTTACCCCTAAGGGATAAATGGGCTGATTGCCAAATCCTATCAACCGGGTTCTACTAAGTCTGACTGGTGGTTTCTGACTGAGTGCATCAAAGGATTTCTTAGACACAGTACTAGATTCTGCTGCAGTATCTAATCTGAACATCATTTGACCACAATTCTGAATTTCAAACTGTTTTGACCACATCTTGGAGGAATTGATACCATTCATCCAAACATATTTGTCATCATAATCATCATGAACAACATCATTCACATAATCAACATGGTTATTGCAATCATAGTTATTGTATGCATTGTCATTTTGCACATAGTCATTTGTCTGCACATACACACGGGACGTCTGTCTACGACACATTCTGGCGAAGTGGTTCCGAAGCCCACAAACTGCACAAACTTTTCCGTACGCAGGGCACTGTCGCGGTTGATGTTGTGTGCCACATCGTGAAAAATTTCCATCAGTTCGGCCTGTACGCTGTTGTCCATGTGGTCGATCATAGTTCCTGGGACCTGAATGCGATGATCCACGATCCTGTCGAGATGATTGATGACCTTGCTGTGACTGGTGACTTACTTGTGACCTGTCATAATTCTGCTGTGAGCGACTGTTACTATGGTTACGACCTGGAAATCTCTGAGGGCGTCGGCCTCGTCCACGGCCTCGACTGACAGCGTTGACTTGACTATTTTTGTTTCCATCTATCACGTTCAATGATTCTTGCCTCTGTTCTTGCAAGTGACCCTTCTTTATAAGTTGATCTAGAGACAAATCTTCTGCCCAAAGTCTATCTCTCAAGTCTTTACTTCTAACACCTGATGACAGTTGTTTACAAAGTTGGTTTTCCGATGTGTCCCCAAATTCACATTTAATTGCTAATGCACGAAGTCTTGATACATATGCCCCTATGGTCTCGCCTTCTTCTTGATAGCAAGAGTCAAATTTCTTCATGTTTAATTTCACCAACTTTTTTGGCTCAAAGTGGTTGTCGAAGGCATCCAAGACATCCTTAAATGTGTCAGCGGCAGCTGGCGCAACAAATACAAATGTGGTTAATGTTTCTCGCAGTCTCGGGCCTATACCATATTTCAGAATTGCAATTTTTCTGGAATCTTGCGCATCTGGTATACCTGCTGCAATGAAGTAGTTTAGTAATTCTGCCTTGTAGTCCAGCCATGTGCGTGATGAGCAGCTGCCTTGATCTTCGGTCAACTTTGGCGGGGAGAAACCTGCTGCAGCCATGATGTCAACGATATGTTGCTGTGTTAAAATGTTCTCTGGGTCCTTGGGAAGACTTCTGACACCATGTTATGTCTTCGTATTTGTTAGTCTTTTTGATGCTTCCAGATTAAAGATATGCAATAACATAATGATTCGTTCCAGACTCCATCTTTATTGGTTTTCTCTATCTACACCAGAGGGCGAACAATCAAATAAGACAAGTACGCCACCTAGCGTATATTACATAATTTGTGTGGAAATGCCATATGAGTACCTAATTTTTAGTCTCGTAGGACCGATCTACTTCTTCATTGAATGCAATTTTATTTTATCATTTAATTCATAAAAACTAACATGGATAGCTGAATCAACCAAAACTGTTCCCAGTTTTTTCTTAAGATCAGCACTACATCGACCAGACAATGACTGCCCACAGCCAACATTGGTACGACATTGACCCAATCTTGCATGCTATCTGGAATGTTTCATTGAGATCATTTTGATATATATATTATAAATCCTCATAAATCATTGTCATGTACACATAAGTTATCAACATGAGGTAGTACTACGAATCCCCACCATGGCATAGAGAAGTTGAGCTAATCCTCCTGAGACAACTGCCTCACCTAACCCAGGTGTTATGGGTACTTGGCGTTAGGCAACCACAGTGGTATGAGCTCTTATGCCTCAGGGGCACCCAGGAAATGTACTCAGGGGTTGAGAAAGACTCTGGATAGGACTGCCAAGGGTGTAAATGTAAAGTTAGCAGATTGCACACATGTAGTAAACCCAAAACATAGTCAACACTTACATACAAAACGTCGGTGATAAAACAATTAGTCGAAATGCTACAACTGTGATGCTTAGGTGTATCGTTGTTGCCTGTCCACTTGTTTGCCTTCCTGCAAAATTCAAGAAAGTGTATGAATTAGAAGGTGGTGGACAAAAAGGGCACAAGCTGGATAGATCTTGATGTGAGCACTATTATAAATGATTCAATAACTGTGCAGTCATAAGAACAGCATATTAAGTTACTTACATTTAAATCCCCATGCTGTAGAACTTAATGATTAAATCAAGCCTAGGTTCTGTTTGTCCCAATATGGTACCCAAATTTGTAGAGTTATCTAAGAAACATTTAGCATTAAACATGATTTCATCTCAATACTAACACAATGGGAATATTTTTTTTAATATAGGCTTATAGTATATTACAATAAAATTCTATTAGCTATCTCAGATATCTCAGGAACTACCTATTCAAATCATGGCAAAGACTGATGGTCCACTTCTTTCTGTACCCCCCTCCCCCCCCCCCTTCAATTGCTGAAAACTGTCTGGAATGACAGAGCAATTTTGAGATGGCCTGCTCCGATGGTCGTATGTAACAAAGAGAAGCCTAAAAGTGGGTGAATTAAGTTAAAATTTTATCTGTATTGTCAATTTTCTTCAAGTGGGATTCCACTGCAAACTCTGCTTACCTTTTCCTTTCTTGCAAATAAAAGTTTCAAATTGGATGCCTTCCTGAACTTCTACTCTTCTGGTTGTTGTGAGTTCACCGTCAATGGTTCCACAAATGATGCTGTAGTTTCCTGGTTTTGAAAACACTGCCGTTGAAACTAATTCAGCAGCAAATCTGGAGCCGTTTCTAGTCGGAATGTATGTCACATTTTGAGCACTGATGTAATAGTCATGTTGGGGCACAATTCGCACCTGTTGAAAAAAATTAAAATAGTTATGAATTTTAGTTCAGCCAGTAGCATTGGGACTATGTAAAACAATACACTTTTTGACAATAGAAACATACATGTTGCGTTGAGCACATATCCCTCATATTACAAGCTACCGTGACTGGCTGATGTGGACGGATTTCCTTGCCTTTATTGACTGTTATCTCAGGTTGCTCAACTGCAAATGTGTGAATTACATAAATAAATGATGTGAATACTATAATAGTTATGTATTGTCACATTACAGTGGGTTTTAAAATAGCATACAAAGGTTTATTTTCATGGCTGGTCTAGCATTGTCTGTATTTAAAGTAGAAAGTGAAGGTGTTACATGTACAATACATGTACACTAATAACAATGATTGTTTTTAAACAATTTATTTGCACATCAGTTTGCTCCACTAGAAGTTCATTACAATACCATCGTACATTACAAAGCTGCAAACAAGACAATTACATTGCTTTTCCTTCTGTCTAAAAGTTCATCTCATTACATCCACATTAACATTTAGATCCTTACCTTTTGACGATATATCAATAACCACATCTGTCATGATTGGAGTGAGGGCTTTGCACCTGACTACTGCTTTCTTCCCACATCTAGGCGTCGTAATCCTGAACAAGGCTTGATTATGTTTCATTTCCTCTTCGCAGAAACAATCTCCATCTTTAAGATCTGCGCATGATCCATCAGCAGCATGAAGACAGTGCTCGTCATTCAAGAACACGTCAAAATACTCTTATATCCTGCCAAAGAAAACATAAGAGTGAGAAAATCACACTTTATGAGTGTAGCCTTAGATTAAAAAACTTAAATGAATATAGTATACAAGGTCAATAAAACAATTTCATTTATTGAAGTTCATGTTTAGAAAAAAGTGCAGTATAGCGGACCCAGATTTATAACCATATTTAGAGTGCCTGGTTGCCATGCATATGACGTCAAAAGCTTGAATTCACTGTATGACTTCACAAACTAATGACAGCGAAAGCAGTGAGCTGACACTGTTGTATGTTATCTTAAACCCCTCTTTGATTTTGTCTGGTTTCAAAATTGGGTCTATCTTGCATATAATAACTGGCCAAACTTTAAGGATTACATTGTATGTGAATAATTCAAATCTACCAATTAAAATCAACCCCAACCAGTTCCTGTCCCCCTTGGTCAGAAAACAACCAATTGACATGCAACAATGTAACTATAATAGATTAAATTACCATGTGTCCAGAAGCAATTAATCCAAATACAAACTTTTTTCTTTGATATCTTAACACAGGTGTATACATGGTAATTCTCATACAAACCTTTAATGTTTTGTGTGCATGGGACCTTTACAGTAGAATTCATAATTTGGAAACTAAACTTGATAGGACATAGGACATCATGTGAATCCAGGACTCCAATTGTCTGATGGACTGTCTTAGCAAATGGGAACCCTCACGACCTTTGCATTTTGTGATTAAATCTATGAAATCTGCTGTAAGCGATCGATATTGAAGCAGTTGGGAGATCTAACAGTTAAGACATCCACAAATTCCTCATTAATTGGCCAGCAGCTCTACTAAAGGTCCTTCATTCGATTCTCATGAGCTACACTCGGCGACAGTGAAATTCGACACAACAACGAAATTCGCCACCCCCCTAAAACATAATTATGCACCTTGCAAGTTCATGATTTGTTACAAAACTAATTGTTTGCATCATTGACAATGTTTTGTCACTCCGACAACCATCTAGGAAGTGTTTAGTGCCCTTTACTTTAAGTGGCGAATCTCGTTGTTGTGGGGAATTTCACTGTCGCCGAGTGTACATCCCAGGTGGATGTCATTCGCATGAGATGCTAATTTGATGGTACCTTGTTCTTCGATAAGTCGGTGTCTATGCTGATGCAAGTATAAGACCCCCATCTATGGGGTCAACATATATGGACTCCAAGCCTTATCATCTCATCATTATGTCTGCCTCTGGCAGCTGGTCATATCTATAGGCTGACTAAGCTTCAGACCCAGTACTAACATTAAGACCTTGACCTTCATACTGGTGATGCCGATGAGAGTAAAACGAATATCTTACGTCCTTTCCTGCATAGCCACAAGCAAAATTTGTAAATGTTGAGTTTTGGCTTTCAATTTGGAAGTATTGTTTCCCACAACCATATGGTAAATGGACCAATATGAAAATCACCAGAAGCTCTTCTGGAAAAAAAAGCAAATAAAAAAGCTTTGGCTTTACTAATTATACTTACACCCTTACAACAGACCAGCTAACATTAAAAATGGAATTTGCAAAAACTTTCCTGTATAATATATACAGCCATAATAACCAATGTTACATTACCAATATAATTACAATAATACAGGTTAATTTGAATAGGTAAGCTCACATAGTACCATACCAGACACAGCTCTTACACAAATATAGCAATGTATGTAGCCCCCTTCAGAAGCGGACAAATATGAAATATAAATTAATGGCACATTATCGCGATCTCTCACAAAAATTTGCATTCCCTCAACCATATTGTCGCGATGACGTTACATCACACCAGGGGGCAGTGTAAGGCGACCGCAGCGCCCCTGGCGGCCGCCGAAGGTACGCATTACAATTCTCCGACCTCTTTTGCCCCTAAAATTGTTAACTTATCGTTCGATTTTGAAATATTTTTAATCTAATTGGAGTCTAATTAAAGAACACAGAGTGTAACATTTAAGTTGTCAAGTATATATATAGAACACCTGAACAATATGTAATTAAATATAATGCCCAAAGTAATTAATGCTCTAGGCATATTTCTAAACCACGTCCTCTCAAGAGATTTTTTTCTTTTTCTTTCCCCCTGGGCTCGTACTATTTAAAATCTGTACATGGATAGCCAAATTAAAACCATGGACCTGAAGGTCTATGATTAAAACCACTTGCACAAGCAATACATTTGTCTGTATTTTTACATTTTATTATTATTTTTTACTCGCCCACTCCTGGCATTGACAGCTACATATTATAGGTCTTTCTAAATTCATATCTGTAGATCGCTTTTTCAACATGTCGGTAAAATTCATTTATTTGCAGTGGTAGGCCTACTTTAGTCACTTCATTTGACGATTATTCAGCGCGCAGGGCGCAGCGCCCATGGTCTTATTCACATTGGAAGGTGTCAAATATTAGCCCAAATAACTTACTCATTCTGATTTGGTTACCGAATTCTCAGCCATGGACTCATGCTTCAAATGTTGCGTTCTACTTCTCTGGTTCTACGTTTCAGCGAGGAGTGGGGCCCAGCTTACGCACAACTTTTATTTTCTTTTTTGTTCAATTGGTTCTAAGTTGGTACACTCCTTCGCACAAGTCAGTGGCGTAGCCAGGATTTTTGTCAGGGGGGGGGGGGCAACCCACAAGGTATTTCCCCAAAATTAAAAAACTACTGTGTAGATTGTATAAAAAATAATGAAAATGATAATAATGATAATATAGGGTTATTCGTGCACATCACTGTTTATTAAAAAATGTAAATTCCATTTTTAATGTTACATAATGTAGCTGGTCTGTTGTAAGGGTGTTAGTATAATTAATGTAAAGCCAAAGCTTTTTTATTTGCTTTTTTTTAACTTACAAGGGAATAAGGACAATGTTAGGAAACATTAATGGATGAACACATTCTGCCCCCCCCCCCCCCCCCCACCTGGCTACGCCACTGGCACAAGTGCAAAGGAGTCGGTATTGGCCGCCATTATCTCGTGACTTTGTGTCAGGATCCTGACATTTTGCTGATTGGCTGACATCATAAAAAGTGTTGCTTATATGTATGCATAAAAATAAAGTAGAAAGACTAAAATAAGAAACCCTAAATTTTCACATACGAACTGGACAGCTAAACAACATAAAAGACATGGGGTAGGGTAGGCTTATACCATGCTTAGCATCATTAGAAAGCTACAATTAAGTCCCCTGTCCATCTAATGCAATGTATATGTCGGTTCTGGCTACATTATGTAATGTTATGCAACATTCATTGAGAGACTTCGAAATGTCTAATGTACATGATGTATTGCCTAATATGTAGCTGTCAATGCCAGGAGTGAGCGAAGCTATATTATATGTATATTTATGTCAACTTAAAGTTACTGTGTCTCCAGATTTAGCACATTCAAGTAATTATATATATACAAATGCTGCCTTCTTGTCTTATGATATTTTTTACCATTACACATGCTCGCTTTTGCACAACAATTTAGTCTTAATTTACAGTAAATAATTTAAGTATTAGTTTTTCATGCCATCATACCCAGTGTGTTTCCAATGTTTTAGTCTGGATTTTCAATGTAAGATTTATTTTTAGTAATAATGTCTGATAAAATCATTAGTTAACATACAAATTTAGTATGCCCTGAATATTTCTGTTGGGGAATTTTGCATCCAACAGAAATATTGGCCCATTAGTTATTTTCAACTATTTGATGAGTTTTAGCAAATTGCAAATTTGACAGACAGTGCAGCTTTAAATCTCAATTATTAATTAGACTTCATGTAGGTTTTTAAATTTTCAAAATCGGACAATAGATAACAATTTTAGAGGCAAAAGAAGTCAGATAATTGTAATGCGTTTCTCAGCTGCCTGGGGCGCTGCGATCGCTTACAACTGCCCCCTGGTGTGATAAAACGTCATCGCAACAATGTCGTTGGCGCGAGCATGATCGATTCACGATGATTTGTTATTCATATCTGCTGAGTACCCCTTCTAAATAAACGCTATTTCTAGTCACAGTTAGAATTTTTACAGTTAGAGAAACAAGTTTTCTCCAAGTTTCAAGCTGGATGTGTATTTGTTACGAAATTATGGACATCGCAACTTTTGAACCCACGACGTTGTTATGACATGATGACGTAGTCTCGTTCTGGACCATTTGGCAAAAAAAA
This sequence comes from Alitta virens, assembly GCA_932294295.1. Lineage (NCBI taxonomy): Eukaryota > Metazoa > Annelida > Polychaeta > Phyllodocida > Nereididae > Alitta > Alitta virens. The sequence continues at coordinate 11,576,913 of OW028581.1, forward strand.
ACGATAATAAGTTGATCTTCCATAGGATAACATGTATTTTTGAAACAGCGATAATAAGTGAAATCAATTTTTAACCAGTTCCGGTTGGCTTGTCCACTGTGTAGCCACTCGTCTATGGGAAGTGAGCTTCGCTCACGGCCTATAGCCATGACGAGCTTCGTCATATAATAAAATATAAAGAATAGTAAAATACAATGAATTATAACTCAAGTGTGATGCTTCTGTACAACCTAATCTACGTATAAATTGAAAAACAATAAAAAAGAAAAACTAAGTATAAGAGCAATTACAACATTGGCAGGGGCAGATTCAGAATCTTGAAAGGAGGGGGTCCACGCCGGTGCGAGGCCCGAAGGGCCAAAGTCATTGCGGCCGAGGGTTTTAGCTCTGGCTGAACTACACTTTAAATCTGGGCATAAAGGGAGGATTGAGTTTTTGATTGATTTTTTTTATATTTCCAACATACAAAGTACATTTTTTACAATAATAGAAAACATATACATATATTTATACTCAGTATGTTGGGGAAGACACCCGAGTATATACATACTTTACCACAAGGGGGGGGGGGGGTGACTCCCCATGAGATTAATTATAAATTATTAATCATATATATATTAATTGGAAAAAACAAGGAATGATGAATATGTGAAAAAAAAGACATAATAAAAAAAATATATAAATAAATAAATAAATACATAAAAATGATGGAGATTGGACATAATAATCAACATTATATAATACTATATCCTGAAAAAAAAAAACAATATTTGGTATCTATTATTATATACATGTAAATATCAACAATGCAAATAAATATATATTCATTCATTATACCTTATTAAGTTTAATTTGTAATTGGTGAACTTTTTACTTAATGATTTTATATTTGGGACATTTCTAATACATGTGGGTAAGTGAAGCCATAGATTTGGAGCTCTGCCAAGATAACTTTTATTATAAATTTGCATGGAATGCTGCGTAACTTGGGGAAAATTCCTAGTTCTAGTCAGATGACCATGTGATGGATTTTCAAATAAATTAGCAATGCGCATAGGCAATATATTGTTTACATATTGAAATGAAATTTTTATAAGAGATAATGCAGTCAAATCTTCTACTCTAAGTACTCTGGCTTTTTTATAATAAGGTTCTAATCTTACTCTCTTATTAATGAATAACAATGAACGGATAGCTTTATTTTGTTGTACCTGTAGTTTTTTCAAATTACTGGCTGTTGTCATAGGCCCCCATACACATATTGCATAATTCAAATGGCTCTGTATATTGGCAAAATAAAGAAGTCTTTTTGAACTAGTAGACAATATATTCTTAGTCATATTGAGGCTATATATACCAGAACTTAATTTTAATAACAGGCTTTGTACATGCTCATTCCAATTTAATTTTTCATCAATATTGATACCTAAAAAATTTGTATGAGATTCATAATTTCTTCATTAGATACCTTTATTTTTCCACTCCAATCAGGTTTTCTATTACTTAGCTTAAATATTATGTAGTTAGATTTTTCTACATTTAATGAAAGGGAGTTGGGGGGGGGGGGAGGTCCGGACCCCCTGGACCCCCCCCTGGATCCGCCTATGATTGGTCTTACAGTTCTTATATAGTGTCTTTGGAGAGCAGCTCCAGTGTTGGTTACACTAAAGCAAATACATGCATGACTATTTTATTCTAAGTTATAACAACTGTATATTGTGCAGATCATCTACATCACCTAGCCAGCTAGTGATGGCAGATTTGAAGCCGCTGAGTAACCATGGTAACACAGAACTTCTGATTTCCATGGGTATATTTGATGATAATTTTGCACCATATAGTACTTTAAGCGTTCCATACGTTATTGTGTTGAGGTTTGGGAGTGTGAAGCAATTTTTTTACATTATAGGGTGATTCTCTGTTTGTGAATAAGTCTTCTAAATGATGGAGATAATCTGACCAGTCAGTTTTTTTTTTCACCTGTGCACACAAACTGAAAGACACTACATTCTGCAATGATATAACTTGCAATGAGTTGTTTTCAATGATGTCCCGTGGACCGTGTCACCTTAAAACAAAAACAGCCAGTGGGTGTACAACTAATGTTACAGTTCACTGCACTCAATAGGTCTAATCAGGCCAGACATCAACTTAAGCAACAGGTGAAGCAGAACCATTGCTCTGTTAATAACTTACTTAAGGCACACTGCTTAAACATTGGGCACATCACAGCAGGTAAAAGTGTTGAGTTTTTCACGTTTAAAAAATGTCAGTGTAACATTTGCCATTTGAGAACAAAAAATCTAATAGACTATGTAACCCATCATAAGATTCACTCTAGTGTCCCAAATATTGCATTTAAAGACGATTGTGGGTATTCAGTTCTACTACTGAGAATGCCATAAAATTTTGAACAAAATTAAAGCAAGTGTTCTTGGTTAAAATAATGAAAGAAAAATGGGGGGTCACCATCTAGTTTAAAAAAAGTTTTGACAAATACCAATTGCATGTTAATCCAATGAGAAAATTGAAAATAATATGTTTCCAAGCATAATAATGGTTTAAATGAATTTTCACCACTGATTTTTTTACCACTATTTTGTGAATACTAAGTTAAGTTATCCCAGCATCTTAAGAAAAAAAAAAGAATTATAGGTCACCAGCAATATAATGAAGTTGCAGGACATTAAATGTTTGTACCACTGCATCTGGCCCCCTGGTGGTAAAAACGAAATTGATTTGATGGTTAGTTCTTGCATATAAATGATATTTGGGATATTTTTACTGGGTATAACAGTTATTTTTCATAAATAAAACATAAAAGTTGACTATATGTGCTAGTTCTGGAACTTGACCCCCAAAAAACAGAAAACAGCAGAGGCGACTGCAGCGCCATCTGTGTTTTTGTCCATGCTTGAAAGTGAAAGATTACATACAAGTCAAAACGTCCGAAAACCGAACCGTCCAATTCCGTAACGTCCGAAAACCGAAACGCCCGATTCTTGAAACGTCCGAAATATGTCTGAAACGTCCCATTTAATATTGGAAGAAAGCGCACAATGCAGATTCCATTTCTGTATAGTTAGTATAGCTGTATATGACTAAATAAGACAACAAAGGCTTCATTATTTTTGCAAATTAAGATGATGTCAGCACTTGCATACATGATTGAGTGTTTCTTATCTCCTTGAAGGAATGGGTGTGTTCATGATATTCTTTGTTCATGCTTGAAAGTGAAAATTATACTGAAATGCACATGAATCGGACGTTATGGGTTTGGACGTTTCGGTTTTCGGACGTTTCGACCTGATACCAAGAAAACTATTCTCACAAGAGGGCGCACTTGTGTTTATGACGATCTACACAGTGTGGCGCTGATGATACCCGCACTTGGGGTATGCCTTGTGTCTTTGTCGACATTCAGTTCTTTCAGGAAGCATGTATTTAGATATCAAAAGTGTCAATCCTGACCACAGTGTGGACTCGGTTCCTCTGAAATGCAGTTTTAAGTTTTGCAGAAAAATGTTTGAAAACCTGAAGAACCTACATGTTGATTCATTAAAGAACCACATTAAGGATGGTGTCCTTTTGATGGTTGTCCTAAGATATTTCCAAAGGTCAGCAGCACATGCTGCACAGCTGCAGCAAATGCTGCAAGAAATCAGATTTTTGCAACTGCAGCTAAATTTGGGTCTTTTTTCATGAAAATGTGGACCTTCGATACAATTTTTTTTTAATAGGTATCTCTGATGTTGACATGTATAGAGTTGGGTGGGTCGAACGACCCCCTCCCCCAACCTTGACAACAGGCCTGGATTTTTGTGCAGCTAATTTCACAGCCTAAGCCCTTAGCATGTTGCCAGCCACTGACTCTCCACCTGAAGGTGAACAGTAAGTGATGGCTCAGTTATAGGATTTTTCAAAAAGGTGAGCTAGAGTACGTCTCTTTGTATCCATATTGATGCTGAGGGTTCTTGCACGCATTGCATGTATTATATTGTTGTGCTACGTGCATTTTGCAGCAACAATTTGCTACCGTAATTATTCCACAATGCCTTATGGGCATCCCATATAAGGGCTTTATCTATGGGTATCCCACTGGGTCTCCTCTCCTCCTTCCTGCATTTTGGGTATACAAGTTGATCCCATTCAATCTCCTCACATCCCTACATCCTTGCTTTTTAAAGACGGACTCCTCACACAGGTGAGTGATATGAGCCCCAATCTTTTTGCAACTGGCTGTTGACACTAAAAAGTTCTAGACTGGTGCCATTATTCAGCCATGGAAATCAGTTTTCTGCAACACTTTTTTTAAATTATTTTATTTAGGGATCATATTTACTGTCCTAAAAAGACATTTGCACAGTAGTCATGCTCATATATAAAGAAAGTTAGGGATGGCTCGTTTCCCACATGTTTTGCTGGCGGGAGTTGAATGAAGAGTCAGAAGGTGCTGGATGAGTTTGACCCTTGAGATCTAAAAAACCGTCATCCATTTTTAATCTCTATTGAATTCAAGTCTTCCTCTAAGATATGTTACTAGTAGTTCCCAGAGCTTAGTGCTATACCTGAATTTATCTATAAGAGTGGTTGAAAGACAGACAGAGAGACAAAGGGGAGGGACAAACTGACAGACACAGGCCATCGCAATACCCTAAGGCCATATGTACATGGCCAAGCGTTATAAAACCTATCATGCAAGCTAAAAAAAGCGGCGTGGCTCAAGCGGCGTGGCTCATATACAATGGCTAACTGTACATGAGGATTTGTACAATGTTCAGGACTAACAGTGGCGGATCAGAAAATCTCAGACGGGAGGGGGAGGGGGGGGGGGGGGGAGTCGTCATTAAATTACCAATGACTCTCGGTCACTGATGGGTGTTATCGGCAATGTAAAATTAGCGCCGAACGGGGGCGGGGCGCGCGTCCCTTCAGGAAAAGCACTGTTAGGGCTGCACTGTGTTGGGAATATCAAATATACCACATAGTTTTTATTCCAATATCTATATGTCAACTTATAAATTATTTAGGTGATTAAATCTAATGCATACACTATCATGTTGCAGATACTACATTTACCGTTCAATTCTTAATTGTGTGTTAACATTATGAATCGTGTTTTCCTTTACCCTTTTGAGATTGTAAAAAAATCAATTTCATACATTTAAATAAATCCAATGAAGTGCTTTTGTGTAATTGGCCTTCAATACATTACAACAAATTAATAAATAAAAACCGTATTCATTTAATTCATAACCCTAGCCTAAAATTATTTCTATCAAATTGCATTTAATCTCATTCAAATATTTATTTAAACTTATGAATACTTATCAAAATATTTATCCGGTGTTGCATTTCAACTATTTATTATTATACCATATTTATTATAATTTATCAATTAAACTTTTTTTTTTTTAATACTTTAGAAATCATGCAGCCTGACACCAAGATGACAACAGATAACACTGGCGACCTATTTAACATTGTAAGATCAGATGTTTATTGACCTCAAAAAATATCGGGAACCTCCTAATCATTTGATTGAGTAATCATCGAGTGATTCGATCTCAGAGAAATAAATACAAAAATAGCAAAGAGAGATAAAGAAGTCGACACATTTGACGTTACACAAAATTAAACCTTGTGCTGCACCCTGTGCTGCACCTTGGTGCTGCAGTGGCATTCACCATTTCTGCCGAAAGACGGCGCTTGTCCGGTGCTTTGCACCGGATCGTAGCGCCGCCTTTCGAAGAAAACGGTGGCATTCATGCACTAGTTTGCGTATCCACGAGGCGGCGCTGACAGCGCGTCCATTCAGCCTCGTTTTCAGTTCGTCTGCTCATTGTGGGTTTGGTCGCTGCTCGTGGAAAACTCTGGGCTTCATGAAATAATTTCTAAAAAGAACTAAATTACAACAATGCCTAAATGTAGCTGCCCATCACCAAAGCCAACTGCCAAAAAAAGACTCAGTTTCGTTCCCAGACGTCAAAAGAAAATTCAAGGTGGCATAAAAGTCACGGGATCAGAATTGTCGAGACAAATTGAAAAACAGAATCAACAAACCAAACCAGAACCCACAGAAAAGGAAACAGCACAACTTCCACTAGCTGGCATTGTAAAAAGAAGAATAGCAACCCACAATCAGTTCATCAAAGACCACACCGAAAATATACGACGCACCTCGGATAGAAGACGAAATAGTCTAGATGCAATTTCGGATATGATTGGCTTTCGTATCCTCCAAGACCGTGAGTGAAAATGATTTTTTTTTGGATTTATTTAATAATGAGTATTGTGTAACGATCCCCTATAGTGAAGACATGTCACCAAGATACCAAGATAATTTTTTTAATTCATTATCGTATTCCCTTGTGATCATTGCGCACCCCTAGCAAATCTAATTTTTTATCATTTGCAGCAATGTCTACATTTTCCATACATTTGCTTGTTTTACTTAAGGCTGTCATTGGAACCAACTATTATGTCTCATGGAGGTGCCCCTGCCCGGGATCGAACCCGGGTCCCGTGCACAAGTTCTAGTTCAATCATTTTATTGACCACTATATTTAACAAAATTATACATAATCAACATAAAAATAAAAATAATTCAGTGGAGGAGAACCCTCTAATTTGCAATAAATATTTTAGCAGATCAGAAAAAAGGTACTGCAAAGTAGACAGCTGCTTCACTGGAAAGGATCACTCACATGAAATCAGTACTAGCTATTTGTAACACAGGAGGCTAGCATGTAACTCATTGGTACCAGGGCCAACACTGCTGTACACAACATTGAACCAATTAACAATGGGCTGATGGAATTATATATACCGCGCTGATTTTAATAATTGGACACGTAATGTTGGCCTTTCATACATCTATTTCCTGATAATGTAAAACGTGTTGTTTTTTTCAATCTATTTCACAGGTTATCGAAGGAAGAGTAAAACATTTACGGAAAACAGCTCGTTTGTGAATGAATATGGGCAAGAACGTGTCAACAAACTGAGAAGCCGAGTCAAACAACAAGATCAACAACCACAACAACTTGTGGAAGAGCAAAATGAGACTCAGAATGAAGGTAATAAACATTATGATCTATAACTTTGAATTTCTAATGGTTTTTGAGTGGGCAATACAAGAATAGTGAATACAACTTATGTTACACAAGCAAGTCTCTCACAAGGCAATGGAAATTTGACCCCTTTAGCAACCATACTATAAAGTTGCAGGACTTGTTAGCAACCATATTACTAGGAGCCATTAGAATTCAATTCAGAATGAGACTGAATGGAAGATCACATGACACAGTTTATTAATTTAATCAGGGGTGGGAAAAGTGCGAGAATGTGGGCACATTGTTGCCAGGCACATATGTCATATGGGAAGGAATGAACTATATCCATTGCATTGCTGGCAATTTGTTGAGATATATGCTTGATATTCTCGGGTACCAAAATGTTTTATCCGCGTACCCCTGCATGACGCAACTTTCACATTAACTCTGGTTATGGTATGACACAACTTTCTAGGACAGTATCGGATTTACTCTTAAAATGTAAATACATAATATTACCAAGAGATATTCAGGTAACAAAAAATTTGTAACGATATGACTCAATTATCAATAACTGCACCTCGGCTGAATATCTAGATTACAAATATAGCCAGGTTTTGGTGACCTATATGTTATGTAAAATCCGATGCTGCTTCCCCAGTTTATTACATTACCATGCAATATTACCCTTAAGTTCCAGGATTGTAATGTTCCCATAACAGTTCTCCTCAGCTAGCACATGAACATTCCCACAATGTTGCTGCAACGTTACGCAGAAGTTGCATTAACGTTATATTAATGTTAATTTCTAGACCCCACACAACGTTCTTTCAATGTCTTTATCAACCCAAAACCTCCCTGCAATGTTGCAAATATGATCATTGTTAGTTGGGTCTAATACTTTATAACTTTTTATGTCTAAGATGACTAACCCTGTTCTACATTATTTCCGAGGTACAGAAGATGAAGAAACTACGGATGGTAATGAAACTATGAAATCTCAAGGCTCTAATGATTCACAGACTGAAATACCTCCTCCAACATATAACTTGTTCGCTCAGGGCGTGAAACAGGAACAACAGCTCGATGCAAGTCACGAACAAGTGGCCGGTAAGACATTAATATTTATTACAAGACATATTTCATATTATTTTGTGGGCCGGCCCTTAATTGTGACATAAAAAGTTGTCACAATCCATAGTAGCCTAGGCAATCCATTGTGTTTTAGGAGACTCGTATCAGTATGCATGCAATACACTCGGGCTCATCGAAATTGGTCAGGTCATCGAAATTGGCCAACCCCGACAATCACAATTACACGCCTCGTAATTTCATAAGTTGTTACTAAACGAACAGTTCACATCATTGACAATATTCTAACACTAAGACAGACATCTCATAAGTGTTTTTGAGTTATCTTTGAGTGGCCAATTTCTATGACAGTGGCCAAATTATATGACCCTGAGTGTATTCAAATTAATCATTTTAATATTTTCTTGGAAATCCGGTAAACAAGAACTAGATGAAAGTGAAGAAATAGAGACTGGATCCGATGATATCATGAGCCACTCCACATCTACACCCGAATCACACGAAAAGACACCAAGCCCAAGCAGTCGGAAGAGAAGTAGCAACCAGGTGGGTCCTACAAAACAAGATTTTGATGTCGATTGCCCACCTCTGTCTTGTCTACAATGTATACTCTCATTTTAAAATTCTCAGAAGCAAAAATAGTACTTTTCAGTTAGCGGATACCATTTTTACCCTGACGTCACTTGCTTGGATATGCAATGAATAATGTCACGAACAAACTGCGGTTTTAACCAATGAACCCCATTAAAACTACACAAATGTTATTCCAGTTGTGCTAGAACTAAAAAAAACCTGGTCAAAATGCATATATATAATTGGGTAAGCAGGAATTTGTGCGTCAATGCACTTCGCTGTTTTGGGCTATGCAAGTGCTAGGACTGGCCCTGGTTCTAACTGTAACCATTACACAACTTTCTATTCACACTCTATTCCTCTATTTTGTTGTTAAGGGGGGTCATGTGACCCACAGGCACAGTTGATATGGTGCCACTGGACCCACATCCATTCAGCCTCTTTCTGAAAGGTAGTTAGCATGTGCTCGCTTCGGGGGAAAGTAGGGTAAAATAGAGGAATAGAGTGTGAATAGAAAGTTGTAATGGTGACAGTTTGTTGGAACTGCAGAAGATAGAAAGAATGAGTTAAGCCATGGTACGATCAAGACCCAAACAGCGGCATGCATTGACGCACAAATTTGAGGTTACTTACTTATATATATATAGATAATCAAAGACCACAGGTGGGGCCACCATCAAAATGGTTTCGGCTAACGGTACCGCAAAAATCACAAACTATTTCACTCCATCCTAACAACACTTTTAAAATTCAGTGCATTCGGAAGCAAGTCAAGCTTGTTGGAATATCCAGCCTCAGATTTGTAGCGCAAGAGACGAGAACTTTGTCAAGGTCAAGCCTGTGACATCACATTGAATGTGTCATGTGACCTGCTATTTAGCCCCATTCTGAGTTTCATTAAAAGGCTCCCAGAGATGCTGGTGTGCATGGTTGCTGAGAAGTCCTGTACTTTGGAAGCATGGTTACTGAGGGGTCGTTTGACCCACAGACAGTTGCTGTGGTGTTAAGTACTTCCATCAGAGCCAATCATATAAACAAGTCGATGACATCAGAACACAGTGCCATCACCAATAAAAAGACATCTATTGTGAAGTCACTGGTCATGGTTTGCCAACGGCTTCTATAGGCCTACTAGGGAATAATGTCTATCAATGAGCCTGAGTAACGTAGCTCGTATTGAGTAGCTCTGCTGTATCCATCAAGTCGATCAGCCTCCATTTCAGGCTCAAAATTTCCCATAGACTTATGAGAAGTGTTTTTTAAATTATTTATTTATTTGGCATTTCAGTAATCTTGTACATAAATATTGCAAATGTGAATAACTTTTCATTGGTCAGAAGCAACATTACAAGCAACATCTTGTATTTTTGTTGTTACTGTTGTTTTTGTTTTGTTGTTGAAAAAGCTAATTCATGTTTTTCTAGGTGAGTGGAGGCACTGACGAAGATGGTAGTTCACCAGAAAAGTTGACGGCGGTTCACGGCAGCCCGTCGTTCATAGCAGAGCAAGAGTCAGATCTATCACATGCATCTGAACAGACTGATCATGAATCCAGCATTGAGAGTATGGCGTCGGAAGCTAATGAATCCGCAATGGCTGAAACACCCTGCGCTCCTCCGCCTCCCCCAGCTCCTGAACTGTAAGTTGCCCTCATGACGTCTTACATATTTTGCATACATTCCATTTGGCCACATGCACAATGAAGAAGCTTCACCATTTATAGAAGGCGCCCATACACGTATGACCTCAAGCTACACTTATTTGATCCTTAGCTTCTCGGATCCTCTCAGAGCCATTTTCATTTGGTCGGTTGGTCAAAAATGTAATTAAAAGAATTTTCATATTAATTAGCATTGGGACATGTTATGCTATTTTTCTGTCCGTATTTTTCACACCATGTTGTGGGATCAGAGAAGCTAAAAAGTCACCTCAGTTTCCATGCAATGGAACTTCATATATGAATGGTCAGTTTTGTGGTGTGACTAAAATTTCATTGAATCAGAGGTCATATAATTATGTGCTCATGGCTATTGGGTTAGCCAAGCTGTTAAATAGACAAATGTTTATTTATTGTCAGTCACAACTTAGTCTAACAAATTTCAACACAGAATTTGAGAATTCACAAAAAGTACACCTAGGAACAATTTGAATATTTTCTCTATAAACCGACTGCATCAATTTTTCTTTGTAGGAGAATCCCGAAAGAGTAATATGTTGATGAATAATTCCTCCGATACAACAAATGTAGTCATAAATATATTTAATAAAATTAATGAACATATCTCAAAATTCCAGAGACTGATTATAGAATAGGGTGACCATGCATTAATGTAAAGGGGTTTTGAAATCAACACAACCTGTGATCCAGCTCTTATTTCACTGTAATACATTTTTAAACAAACTCACAAAGCTACGTATAATGTACATGACATTGGATGCATACCACACAGACGAAATTCAAGCATATATTTTATACACTACAACTTACCATGGTGTTGCCATCAATAAAATAATCAACAATAATTCAAGACTTTTTTTTTTACCAAAAAAAACCTCTTTATGCTTCCAGTTTATAAATTGATGGATAAGAATAGAATTCAAAAAGTACAGCAGGCCCGTAGCCAAGGGGGGGGGGGGGTCGTTCGACTCACCCAACTTGGTCCATGTTCACATATTGGTCAACATCAGGGAATGCTATTTTAAAAATTTGTATAGAAAAAGACCCAACCAATGCTAGTGGCTTGCTACAGGCCTGTGTGGTGGCTTGCGTTAAATTTTTGGAAATTAATTTGGATATACGCATGAATAATTTTACAAAATGAAAGTTAAGTCAATTTCAGTCATTTCAGTTCACACAGGTCACTTTTAAGATTAATCTGTGAAGTGGTATGACCTGCCATTCTGCCTCCCTCTGAGCTGCATTTGATTGTTCCCACTGACAGTGTTGTGGTTGCTGAAGATCAAATCATGATTTGGACAAAGAAAAATAATCATAACATTAAACAATCTCTGATTTGGAAGCATGGTTGCTAGAGGGGTCAGGTGATTCACAAGCATGGTTGCTATAGTGTCGAAAGGAACCATGTCCATTCAGCCTTATTCTAATGCATGGTTGTTAAGTAGCTCTGTATGACTTGGAATATTGGTTGCTAAGGGGGTCAGGTGATCCACCAGCTTGGTTGCTATGTTGGTGTCTTGTACAATGGTTCATTCATTTAACCTTTTTGAAGTTTGCAATCTTCAAGTTGGCTACTTATGCTTGGTTGCTAAGGAGCTATGTGATTTATAATAAAAAACGATATGGTGGACAGGTGATCAGCAGGCTTGGTTGATACCTTGTACAATAGTTCCTTCATCATTGCGCTTAATTGCTTAAGATCAAAGTGAGGCACAGTTAACTCAGTGTCAAAACGGCACAGTCAGTCACATGCTGTCAGCAAATTTCAAAGGAATTTGCTATCCATACAAAATTTGCTCTGAAAGTGAGGCAAAGTCAACTGTTTAGTATCAAAGTGAGTCACGAACAATGGTCTCAAAGCAAGGCACAGTCAACATTCTCAAAGTGAGGTTAAGTTAACAACTCAGTCTCAAAGTAAAGCACAGCTGCAACCGCTGTGTGTTTGGGGGAGGACTTGATTTGTTGTCCAGCTAGCTGGCAGTCTCCCAGCTGCAGTGGCGATGCTTGCTAGTGACCTCCAGCTAGCTGGCAGTCTTCCAGCTTCAGTGGCGATGCTTGCTAGTGACCTCTAGCTAGCTGGCAGTTTTCCAGCTTCAGTGGGGATGCTTGCTAGTGACCTCCAGTTGGCTGGCAATCTTTCAGGTGCAGTGGCGATGCTTGCTCATTTTCAACTTATTGAGCTTCACGCTAGTGACCTCCAGCTAGCCGGCAGTCCACCAGCTGCAGTGGCGAACCTTGCTAGTGACCTCCAGCTAGCTGGCAGTCTCCAAACTTTAGTGGCGATGCTTGCTAGTGACCTCCAGCTAGCTAGCAGTCTTCCAACTTCAGTGGCGATGCTTGCTAGTGTCTTCCAGCTTCAGTGGCGATGCTTGCTATTTTTCAACTTATTGAGGTTCACGCTAGTGACCTCCAGCTAGATGGCAGTCTCCCAGCTTCAGTGGCGATGCTTGCTAGTGACTTCCAGCTAGCTGGCAGTCTCCCAGCTGCAGTGGCGATGCCTGCTAGTGACCTCCAGCTAGCTGGCAGTCTCTCAGCTTCTGTGGCAATGCTTGCTAGCGACCTCCACCTAGCTGGCAGTCTTCCAGCTTCGGTGGCGATGCTTGCTTGTGACCTCAAGCTAGCTGGCAGTCTTCCAGCTTCAGTGGCGATGCTTGCTAGTGACCTCCAGCTAGCTGGCAGTCTCCCAGCTTCAGTGGCGATGCTTGCTAGTGACCTCCAGCTAGCTGGCAGTCTTCCAGCTTCAGTGGCGATGCTTGCTAGTGACCTCTAGCTAGCTGGCAGTTTTCCAGCTTCAGTGGGGATGCTTGCTAGTGACCTCCAGTTGGCTGGCAATCTTTCAGGTGCAGTGGCGATGCTTGCTCATTTTCAACTTATTGAGCTTCACGCTAGTGACCTCCAGCTAGGTGGCAGTCTCCCAGCTTCAGTGGCGATGCTTGCTAGTGACTTCCACCTAGCTGGCAGTCTCCCAGCTGCAGTGGCGATGCCTGCTATTTTTCAACTTATTGAGGTTCCAGCTAGTAACCTCCAGGTAGCTGGTAGTCTCCCGGCTTCAGTGGCGATGGTTGCTAGTGACCTCCACTTAGCTGGCAGTATTCCAGCTTGGTGGCGATGCTTGCTAGTGACCTCCACCTAGCTGGCAGTCTTCCAGCTTCAGTGGCGATGCTTGCTAGTGTCTCCCAGCTTCAGTGGCGATGCTTGCTATTAACCTCCAGCTAGCTGGCAGTCTCCCAGCTTCATTGGCGATGCTTGCTAGTGACCTCCAGCTAGCTGGCAGTCTTCCAGCTTCAGTGGCGATGCTTGCTAGTGACCTCCAGCTAGCTGGCAGTCTTCCAGCTTCAGTGGCGATGCTTGCTAGTGATCTCAAGCTAGCTGGCAGTCTCCCAGCTTCAGTGGGGATGCTTGCTAGTGACCTCCAGCTAGCTGGCAATCTTCCAGCTGCAGTGGCGATGCCTGCTATTTTTCAACTTGTTGAGGTTCCAGCTAGTGACCTGCAGGTAGCTGGCAGTCTCCCGGCTTCAGTGGCGATGGTTGCTAGTGACCTCCACCTAGCTGGCACTCTTTCAGCTTCGGTGGCGATGCTTGCTAGTGACCTCCAGGTAGCTGGGAGTCTTCCAGCTTCTGTGGCGATGCTTGCTAGTGACTTCCAGCTAGCTGGCAGTCTCCCAGCTTCAGTGGCGATGCTTGCTATTTTTCAACTTATTGAGGTTCCAGCTAATGACCTCCAGCTAGCTGGCAGTCTCCCAGTTTCAGTGGCGATGCTTGCTAGTGATCTCCAGCTAGCTGGCAGTCTACCAGCTTCAGTGGGGATGCTTGCTAGTGACCTCCAGCTAGCTGGCAATCTTCCAGCTGCAGTGGCGATGCTTGCTGTTTTTCAACTTATTGAGGTTCACGCTAGTGACCTCCAGCTAGCTGGCAGTCTCCCAGCTTTAGTGACGATGCTTGCTAGTGACCTCCAGCTAGGTGGCAGTCTCTCAGCTTCAGTGGCGATGCTTGCTAATGATCTCCACCTAGCTGGCAGTCTTCCAGCTTCGGTGGTTATGCTTACTAGTGACCTCAGGCTAGCTGGCAGTCTTCCAGCTTCAGTGGCGATGCTTGCTAGTGACCTCCAGCTAGCGGGCAGTCTTCCAGCTTCAGTGGCGATGCTTGCTAGTGAACTCCAGCTAGCTGGCAATCTTCCAGCTGCAGTGGTGATGCTTGCTGTTTTTCAACTTATTGAGGTTCACGCTAATGACCTCCAGCTAGATGGCAGTCTCCCAGCTTCAGTGGCGATGCTTGCTGGTGACTTCCAGCTAGCTGGAAGTCTCCTAGCTGCAGTGACGATGCCTGCTATTTTTCAACTTATTGAGGTTCCAGCTAGTGACCTTCAGGTAGCTGGCAGTCTCCCAGCTTCAGTGGCGATGGTTGCTAGTGACCTCCACCTAGCTGGCAGTATTCCAGCTTTGGTGGCGATGCTTGCTAGTGACCTCCAGCTAGATGGCAGTCTTTCAGCTTTTGTGGTTATGCTTGCTAGTGACCTCCAGCTAGCTGGCAGTCTCCCAGCTTCAGTGGCGATGCTTGCTAGTGATCTCCAGCTAGCTGGCAATCTCCCAGCGGCAGTGGCGATGCTTTCTGTTTTTATAACTGATTGAGGTTCAAGCTAGTGACTTCTAGCTAGCTGGCAGTCTCCCAGCTTCAGTGGCGATGCTTGCTATTTTTCAACTTATTGAGGTTCCAGCTAATGACCTCCAGCTAGCTGGCAGTCTCCCAGTTTCAGTGGCGATGCTTGCTAGTGATCTCCAGCTAGCTGGCAGTCTACCAGCTTCAGTGGGGATGCTTGCTAGTGACCTCCAGCTAGCTGGCAATCTTCCAGCTGCAGTGGCGATGCTTGCTGTTTTTCAACTTATTGAGGTTCACGCTAGTGACCTCCAGCTAGCTGGCAGTCTCCCAGCTTTAGTGACGATGCTTGCTAGTGACCTCCAGCTAGGTGGCAGTCTCTCAGCTTCAGTGGCGATGCTTGATAGTGACCTCCAGCTAGCTGGTAATCTCCCAGCGGCAGTGGCGATGCTTGCTGTTTTTACAACTGATTGAGGTTCAAGCTAGTGACTTCTAGCTAGCTCGCAGTCTCCCGGCTTCAGTGGCGATGCTTGCTATTTTTCAACTTATAGAGGTTCCAGCTAATGACCTCCAGCTTGCTGGCAGTCTCCCAGTTTCAGTGGCGATGCTTGCTAGTGATCTCCAGCTAGCTGGCAGTCTACCAGCTTCAGTGGGGATGCTTGCTAGTGACCTCCAGCTAGCTGGCAGTCTCTCAGCTTCAGTGGCGATGCTTGCTAATGATCTCCACCTTGCTGGCAGTCTTCCAGCTTCGGTGGTGATGCTTACTAGTGACCTCAAGCTAGCTGGCAGTCTTCCAGCTTCAGTGGCGATGCTTGCTAGTGAACTCCAGCTAGCTGGCAATCTTCCAGCTGCAGTGGTGATGCTTGCTGTTTTTCAACTTATTGAGGTTCACGCTAATGACCTCCAGCTAGATGGCAGTCTCCCAGCTTCAGTGGCGATGCTTGCTGGTGACTTCCAGCTAGCTGGAAGTCTCCTAGCTGCAGTGACGATGCCTGCTATTTTTCAACTTATTGAGGTTCCAGCTAGTGACCTTCAGGTAGCTGGCAGTCTCCCAGCTTCAGTGGCGATGGTTGCTAGTGACCTCCACCTAGCTGGCAGTATTCCAGCTTTGGTGGCGATGCTTGCTAGTGACCTCCAGCTAGATGGCAGTCTTTCAGCTTTTGTGGTTATGCTTGCTAGTGACCTCCAGCTAGCTGGCAGTCTCCCAGCTTCAGTGGCGATGCTTGCTAGTGATCTCCAGCTAGCTGGCAATCTCCCAGCGGCAGTGGCGATGCTTTCTGTTTTTATAACTGATTGAGGTTCAAGCTAGTGACTTCTAGCTAGCTGGCAGTCTCCCAGCTTCAGTGGCGATGCTTGCTATTTTTCAACTTATTGAGGTTCCAGCTAATGACCTCCAGCTAGCTGGCAGTCTCCCAGTTTCAGTGGCGATGCTTGCTAGTGATCTCCAGCTAGCTGGCAGTCTACCAGCTTCAGTGGGGATGCTTGCTAGTGACCTCCAGCTAGCTGGCAATCTTCCAGCTGCAGTGGCGATGCTTGCTGTTTTTCAACTTATTGAGGTTCACGCTAGTGACCTCCAGCTAGCTGGCAGTCTCCCAGCTTTAGTGACGATGCTTGCTAGTGACCTCCAGCTAGGTGGCAGTCTCTCAGCTTCAGTGGCGATGCTTGATAGTGACCTCCAGCTAGCTGGTAATCTCCCAGCGGCAGTGGCGATGCTTGCTGTTTTTACAACTGATTGAGGTTCAAGCTAGTGACTTCTAGCTAGCTCGCAGTCTCCCGGCTTCAGTGGCGATGCTTGCTATTTTTCAACTTATAGAGGTTCCAGCTAATGACCTCCAGCTTGCTGGCAGTCTCCCAGTTTCAGTGGCGATGCTTGCTAGTGATCTCCAGCTAGCTGGCAGTCTACCAGCTTCAGTGGGGATGCTTGCTAGTGACCTCCAGCTAGCTGGCAGTCTCTCAGCTTCAGTGGCGATGCTTGCTAATGATCTCCACCTTGCTGGCAGTCTTCCAGCTTCGGTGGTGATGCTTACTAGTGACCTCAAGCTAGCTGGCAGTCTTCCAGCTTCAGTGGCGATGCTTGCTAGTGACCTCCAGCTAGCGGGCAGTCTTCCAGCTTCAGTGGCGATGCTTGCTAGTGACCTCCAGCTAGCTGGCAGTCTTCCAGCTTCGGTGGCGATGCTTACTAGTGACCTCAAGCTAGCTGGCAGTTTTCCAGCTTCAGTGGCGATGCTTGCTAGTGACCTCTAGCTAGCTGGCAGTCTCCCAGCTTCAGTGGCGATGCTTGCTAGTGACCTCCAGCTAGCTGGCAGTCTCCCAGCTTCAGTGGCGATGCTTGCTGGTGACCTCCAACTACCTGGCAGTCTCCCAGCTTCAGTGCAATGCTTGCTAGTGACCTCCAGCTAGCTGGCAATCTCCCAGCGGCAGTGGCGATGCTTGCTGTTTTTATAACTGATTGAGGTTCAAGCTAGTGACTTCCAGCTAGCTGGTAGTCTCCCAGCTTCAGTGGCGATGCTTGCTATTTTTCAACTTATTGAGTTTCCAGCTAGTGACCGTCAGGTAGCTAGCAGTCTCCCAGCTTTAGAGGCGATGCTTGTTAGTGACCTCCAGCTGGCTGGCAATCTCGCAGCTGTAGTGGCGATGCTTGCTGTTTTTCAGCTTATTGAGGTTCCAGCTGGTGATCTCTAGCTAGCTAGCATTCTCCCAGCTTCAGTGGCGATGCTTGCTAGTGTCCTCCAGGTAGCTGGCAGTCTCCCAGCTTCAGTGCAATGCTTGCTAGTGACCTCCAGCTAGCAGGCAGTCTTCCAGCTTCAGTGGGGATGCTTGCTAGTGACCTCCAGCTAGCTGGCAATCTTCCAGCTGCAGTGGCGATGCTTGCTGTTTTTCAACTTATTGAGATTCACGCTAATGACCTCCAGCTAGATGGCAGTCTCCCAGCTTCAGTGGCGATGCTTGCTAGTGACTTCCAGCTAGCTGGCAGTCTCCCAGCTGCAGTGGCGATGCCTGCTATTTTTCAACTTATTGAGGTTCCAGCTAGTGACCTCCAGGTAGCTGGCAGTCTCCCAGCTTCAGTGGCGATGCTTGCTAGTGACCTCCAGCTAGCTGGCAGTCTTCCAGCTTCTGTGGTGATGCTTGCTAGTGACCTCCAGCTAGCTGGCAGTCTCCCAACTTCAGTGGGGATGCTTGCTAGTGACCTCCAGCTAGCTGGCAATCTTCCAGCTGCAGTGGCGATGCTTGCTGTTTTTCAACTTATTGAGGTTCACGCTAATGACCTCCAGCTAGATGGTAGTCTCCCAGCTTCAGTGGCGATGCTTGCTGGTGACTTCCAGCTAGCTGGAAGTCTCCTAGCTGCAGTGGCGATGCCTGCTATTTTTCAACTTATTGAGGTTCCAGCTAGTGACCTCCAGGTAGCTGGCAGTCTCCCAGCTTCAGTGGCGATGGTTGCTAGTGACCTCCACCTAGCTGGCAGTCTTCCAGCTTCGGTTGCGATGCTTGCTAGTGACCTCCAGCTAGCTGGCAGTCTTCCAGCTTCTGTGGTGATGCTTGCTAGTGACCTCCAGCTAGCTGGCAGTCTCCCAGCTTCATTGGCGATGCTTGCTAGTGATCTCCAGCTAGCTGGCAATCTCCCAGCGGCAGTGGCGATGTTTTCTGTTTTTATAACTGATTGAGGTTCAAGCGAGTGACTTCTAGCTAGCTGGCAGTCTCCCAGCTTCAGTGGCGATGCTTGCTATTTGTCAACTTATTGAGGTTCCAGCTAATGACCTCCAGCTAGCTGGCAGTCTCCCAGTTTCAGTGGCGATGCTTGCTAGTGATCTCCAGCTAGCTGGCAGTCTACCAGCTTCAGTGGGGATGCTTGCTAGTGACCTCCAGCTAGCTGGCAATCTTCCAGCTGCAGTGGCGATGCTTGCTGTTTTTCAACTTATTGAGGTTCACGCTAGTGACCTCCAGCTAGCTGGCAGTCTCCCAACTTCAGTGGGGATGCTTGCTAGTGACCTCCAGCTAGCTGGCAATCTTCCAGCTGCAGTGGCGATGCTTGCTGTTTTTCAACTTATTGAGGTTCACGCTAATGACCTCCAGCTAGATGGTAGTCTCCCAGCTTCAGTGGCGATGCTTGCTGGTGACTTCCAGCTAGCTGGAAGTCTCCTAGCTGCAGTGGCGATGCCTGCTATTTTTCAACTTATTGAGGTTCCAGCTAGTGACCTCCAGGTAGCTGGCAGTCTCCCAGCTTCAGTGGCGATGGTGGCTAGTGACCTCCACCTAGCTGGCAGTCTTCCAGCTTCGGTGGCGATGCTTGCTAGTGACCTCCAGCTAGCTGGCAGTCTTCCAGCTTCTGTGGTGATGCTTCCTAGTGACCTCCAGCTAGCTGGCAGTCTCCCAGCTTCATTGGCGATGCTTGCTAGTGATCTCCAGCTAGCTGGCAATCTCCCAGCGGCAGTGGCGATGTTTTCTGTTTTTATAACTGATTGAGGTTCAAGCGAGTGACTTCTAGCTAGCTGGCAGTCTCCCAGCTTCAGTGGCGATGCTTGCTATTTTTCAACTTATTGAGGTTCCAGCTAATGACCTCCAGCTAGCTGGCAGTCTCCCAGTTTCAGTGGCGATGCTTGCTAGTGATCTCCAGCTAGCTGGCAGTCTACCAGCTTCAGTGGGGATGCTTGCTAGTGACCTCCAGCTAGCTGGCAATCTTCCAGCTGCAGTGGCGATGTTTGCTGTTTTTCAACTTATTGAGGTTCACGCTAGTGACCTCCAGCTAGCTGGCAGTCTCCCAGCTTTAGTGACGATGCTTGCTAGTGACCTCCAGCTAGGTGGCAGTCTCTCAGCTTCAGTGGCGATGCTTGCTAATGATCTCCACCTAGCTGGCAGTCTTCCAGCTTTGGTGGTTATGCTTACTAGTGACCTCAAGCTAGCTGGCAGTCTTCCAGCTTCAGTGGCGATGCTTGCTAGTGACCTCCAGCTAGCGGGCAGTCTTCCAGCTTCAGTGGCGATGCTTGCTAGTGACCTCTAGCTAGCTGGCAGTCTTCTAGCTTTGGTGGCGATGCTTACTAGTGACCTCAAGCTAGCTGGCAGTCTCCCAGCTTCAGTGGGGATGCTTGCTAGTGACCTCCAGCTAGCTGGCAATCTTCCAGCTGCAGTGGCGATGCTTGCTGTTTTTCAACTTATTGAGGTTCCAGCTAGTGACCGTCAGGTAGCTGGCAGTCTCCCAGCTTCAGTGGCGATGCTTGCTAGTGACCTCCAGCTAGCGACCTCCAGCTAGCTGGCAGTCTTCCAGCTTCGGTGGCGATGCTTGCTAGTGACCACCAGCTAGCTGGCAGTCTTCCAGCTTCTGTGGTGATGCTTGCTAGTGACCTCCAGCTAGCTGGTAGTCTCCCAGCTTCAGTGGCTATGCTTGCTAGTGATCTCCAGCTAGCTGGCAATCTCCCAGCGGCAGTGGCGATGCTTGCTGTTTTTATAACTGATTGAGGTTCAAGCTAGTGACTTCTAGCTAGCTGGCAGTCTCCCAGCTTCAGTGGTGATGCTTGCTATTTTTCAACTTATTGAGGTTCCAGCTAATGACCTCCAGCTAGCTGGCAGTCTCCCAGTTTCAGTGGCGATGCTTGCTAGTGATCTCCAGCTAGCTGGCAGTCTACCAGCTTCAGTGGGGATGCTTGCTAGTGACCTCCAGCTAGCTGGCAATCTTCCAGCTGCAGTGGCGATGCTTGCTGTTTTTCAACTTATTGAGGTTCACGCTAGTGACCTCCAGCTAGCTGGCAGTCTCCCAGCTTTAGTGACAATGCTTGCTAGTGACCTCCAGCTAGGTGGCAGTCTCTCAGCTTCAGTGGCGATGCTTGCTAATGATCTCCACCTAGCTGGCAGTCTTCCAGCTTCGGTGGTTATGCTTACTAGTGACCTCAAGCTAGCTGGCAGTCTTCCAGCTTCAGTGGCGATGCTTGCTAGTGACCTCCAGCTAGCGGGCAGTCTTCCAGCTTCAGTGGCAATGCTTGCTAGTGACCTCCAGCTAGCTGGCAGTCTTCCGGCTTCGGTGGTGATGCTTACTAGTGACCTCAAGCTAGCTGGCAGTCTCCCAGCTTCAGTGGCGATGCTTGCTAGTGACCTCCAGCTAGATGGCAATCTTCCAGCTGCAGTGGCGATGCTTGCTGTTTTTCAACTTATTGAGGTTCCAGCTAGTGACCTCCAGGTAGCTGGCAGTCTCCCAGCTTCAGTGGCGATGCTTGCTAGTGACCTCCAGCTAGCGACCTCCAGCTAGCTGGCAGTCTTCCAGCTTCGGTGGCGATGCTTGCTAGTGACCTCCAGCTAGCTGGCAGTCTTCCAGCTTCTGTGGTGATGCTTGCTAGTGACCTCCAGCTAGCTGGTAGTCTCCCAGCTTCAGTGGCGATGCTTCCTAGTGATCTCCAGCTAGCTGGCAATCTCCCAGCGGCAGTGGCGATGCTTGCTGTTTTTATAACTGATTGAGGTTCAAGCTAGTGACTTCTAGCTAGCTGGCAGTCTCCCAGCTTCAGTGGTGATGCTTGCTATTTTTCAACTTATTGAGGTTCCAGCTAATGACCTCCAGCTAGCTGGCAGTCTCCCAGTTTCAGTGACGATGCTTGCTAGTGACCTCCAGCTAGCTGGCAGTCTCCCAGCTTCAGTGGCGATGCTTGATGGTGACCTCCAGGAAGCTGACAATCTCCCAGCTGCAGTGGCGATGCTTGCTGTTTTTCAACTTATTGAGCTTCCAGCTAGTGACCTCCAGCTAGCTGGCAGTCTTCCAGCTTCAGTGGCGATGCTTGCTAGTGACCTCTAGCTAGCTGGCAGTCTCCCAGCTTCAGTGGCAATGCTTGCTGGTGACCTCCAGGAAGCTGACAATCTCCCAGCTGCAGTGGTGTTGCTTGCTATTTTTCAACTTATTGAGTTTCCAGCTAGTGACCGTCAGGTAGCTAGCAGTCTCCCAGCTTTAGTGGGGATGCTTGCTAGTGACCTCCAGCTGGCTGGCAATCTTCCAGCTGCAGTGGCGATGCTTGCTGTTTTTCAACTTATTGAGGTTCACGCTAGTGACCTCCAGCTAGCTGGCAGTCTCACTGCTTTAGTGACGATGCTTGCTAGTGACCTCCAGCTAGGTGGCAGTCTCTGAGCTTCAGTGGCGATGCTTGCTAATGATCTCCACCTAGGTGGCAGTCTTCCAGCTTCGGTGGTGATGCTTACTAGTGACCTCAAGCTAGCTGGCAGTCTTCCAGCGTCAGTGGCGATGCTTGCTAGTGACCTCCAGCTAGCTGGCAGTCTTCCAGCTTCGGTGGCGATGCTTACTAGTGACCTCAAGCTAACTGGGAGTCTTCCAGCTTTAGTGGCGATGCTTGCTAGTGACCTCCCGCTAGCTGGCAGTCTCCCAGCTTCAGTGGCGATGCTTGCTGGTGACCTCCAGGAAGCTGACAATCTCCCAGCTGCTGTGGCGATGCTTGCTGTTTTTCAACTTATTGAGCTTCCAGCTAGTGACCTCCAGCTAGCTGGCAGTCTCCCAGCTTCAGTGGTGATGCTTGCTGGTGACCTCCAGCTACCTGGCAGTCTCCCAGCTTCTGTGGCGATGCTTGCTAGAGACCTCCAGCTAGCTGGCAGTCTCCCAGCTTCAGTGGCGATGCTTGCTAGTGACTTCCAGCTAGCTGGCAGTCTCCCAGCTGCAGTGGCGATGCCTGCTATTTTTCAACTTATTGAGGTTCCAGCTAGTGAACTCCAGGTAGCTGGTAGTCTCCGAGCTTCAGTGGCGATGGTTGCTAGTGACCTCCACCTAGCTGGCACTCTTCCAGCTTCTGTGGTGATGCTTGCTAGTGACCTCCAGCTAGCTGGCAGTCTCCCAGCTTTTTGTGGCGATGCTTGCTGTTTTTCAACTTATTGAGGTTCAAGCTAGTGACCTCCAGCTAGCTGGCAGTCTCTCAGCTTCAGTGGCGATGCTTGCTAGTGATCTCAAGCTAGCTGGCATTCTTCCAGCTTCAGTGGGGATGCTTGCTAGTGACCTCCAGCTAGCTGGCAATCTTCCAGCTGTAGTGGCGATGCTTGCTGTTTTTCAACTTATTGAGGTTCACGCTAGTGACCTCCAGCTAGATGGCAGTCTCCCAGCTTCAGTGGCGATGCTTGCTAGTGACTTCCAGCTAGCTGGCAGTCTCCCAGCTGCAGTGGCGATGCCTGCTATTTTTCAACTTATAGAGGTTCCAGCTAGTGACCTCCAGGTAGCTGGCAGTCTCCAGGCTTCAGTGGCGATGCTTGCTAGTGACCTCCAGGTAGCTGGCAGTCTTCCAGCTTCTGTGGTGTTGCTTGCTAGTGACCTCCAGCTAGCTGGTAGTCTCCCAGCTTCAGTGGCGATGCTTGCTAGTGATCTCCAGCTAGCTGGCAATCTCCCAGCGGCAGTGGCGATGCTTGCTGTTTTTATAACTGATTGAGGTTCAAGCTAGTGACTTCTAGCTAGCTGGCAGTCTCCCAGCTTCATTGGCGATGCTTGCTATTTTTCAACTTATTGAGGTTCCAGCTAATGACCTCCAGCTAGCTGGCAGTCTCCCAGTTTCAGTGGCGATGCTTCTTAGTGATCTCCAGCTAGCTGGCAGTCTACCAGCTTCAGTGGCGATGCTTGCTGTTTTTCAACTTATTGAGGTTCACGCTAGTGACCTCCAGCTAGCTGGCAGTCTGTCAGCTTTAGTGACGATGCTTGCTAGTGACCTCCAGCTAGATGGCAGTCTCTCAGCTTCAGTGGCGATGCTTGCTAATGATCTCCATCTAGGTGGCAGTCTTCCCGCTTCGGTGGTGATGCTTACTAGTGACCTCAAGCTAGCTGGCAGTCTTCCAGCTTCAGTGGCGATGCTTGCTAGTGACCTCCAGCTAGCTGGCAGTCTTCCAGCTTCGGTGGCGATGCTTACTAGTGACCTCAAGCTAGCTGGCAGTCTTCCAGCTTTAGTGGCGATGCTTGCTAGTGACCTCCCGCTAGCTGGCAGTCTCCCAGCTTCAGTGGCGATGCTTGCTGGTGACCTCCAGGAAGCTGACAATCTCCCAGCTGCTGTGGCGATGCTTGCTGATTTTAAACTTATTGAGCTTCCAGCTAGTGACCTCCAGCTAGCTGGCAGTCTCCCAGCTTCAGTGGCGATGCTTGCTGGTGACCTCCAGCTACCTGGCAGTTTCCCAGCTTCTGTGGCGATGCTTGCTAGAGACCTCCAGCTAGCTGGCAGTCTCCCAGCTGCAGTGGCGATGCCTGCTATTTTTCAACTTATTGAGGTTCCAGCTAGTGACCTCCAGGTAGCTGGCAGTCTCCCAGCTTCAGTGGCGATGGTTGCTAGTGACCTCCACCTAGCTGGCACTCTTCCAGCTTCTGTGGTGATGCTTGCTAGTGATCTCCAGCTAGCTGGCAGTCTCCCAGCTTTTGTGGCGATGCTTGCTGTTTTTCAACTTATTGCGGTTCAAGCTAGTGACCTCCAGCTAGCTGGCAGTCTCTCAGCTTCAGTGGCGATGCTTGCTGATGATCTCCACCTAGCTGGCAGTCTTCCAGCTTCGGTGGTTATGCTTACTAGTGACCTCAAGCTAGCTGGCAGTCTTCCAGCTTCAGTGGCGATGCTTGCTAGTGACCTCCAGCTAGCGGGCAGTCTTCCAGCTTCAGTGGCGATGCTTGCTAGTGACCTCCAGCTAGCTGGCAGTCTTCTAGCTTTGGTGGCGATGCTTACTAGTGACCTCAAGCTAGCTGGCAGTCTCCCAGCTTCAGTGGGGATGCTTGCTAGTTACCTGCAGCTAGCTGGCAATCTTCCAGCTGCAGTGGCGATGCTTGCTGTTTTTCAACTTATTGAGGTTCCAGCTAGTGACCTCCAGGTAGGTGGCAGTCTCCCAGCTTCAGTGGCGATGCTTGCTAGTGACCTCCAGCTAGCGACCTCCAGCTAGCTGGCAGTCTTCCAGCTTCTGTGGTGATGCTTGCTAGTGACCTCCAGCTAGCTGGCAGTCTCCCAACTTCAGTGGGGATGCTTGCTAGTGACCTCCAGCTAGCTGGCAATCTTCCAGCTGCAGTAGCGATGCTTGCTGTTTTTCAACTTATTGAGGTTCACGCTAATGACCTCCAGCTAGATGGCAGTCTCCCAGCTTCAGTGGCGATGCTTGCTAGTGACTTCCAGCTAGCTGGAAGTCTCCTAGCTGCAGTGGGGATGCCTGCTATTTTTCAACTTATTGAGGTTCCAGCTAGTGACCTCCAGGTAGCTGGCAGTCTCCCAGCTTCAGTGGCGATGGTTGCTAGTGACCTCCACCTAGCTGGCAGTCTTCCAGCTTCGGTGGCGATGCTTGCTAGTGACCTCCAGCTAGCTGGCAGCCTTCCAGCTTCTGTGGTGATGCTTGCTAGTGACCTCCAGCTAGCTGGTAGTCTCCCAGCTTCAGTGGCGATGCTTGCTAGTGATCTCCAGCTAGCTGGCAATCTCCCAGCGGCAGTGGCGATGCTTGCTGTTTTTATAACTGATTGAGGTTCAAGCTAGTGACTTCTAGCTAGCTGGCAGTCTCCCAGCTTCAGTGGCGATGCTTGATATTTTTCAACTTATTGAGGTTCCAGCTAATGACCTCCAGCTAGCTGGCAGTCTCCCAGTTTCAGTGGCGATGCTTGCTAGTGATCTCCAGCTAGCTGGCAGTCTACCAGCTTCAGTGGGGATGCTTGCTAGTGACCTCCAGCTAGCTGGCAATCTTCCAGCTGCAGTGGCGATGCTTGCTGTTTTTCAACTTATTGAGGTTTACGCTAGTGACCTCCAGCTAGCTGGCAGTCTCCCAGCTTTAGTGACGATGCTTGCTAGTGACCTCCAGCTAGGTGGCAGTCTCTCAGCTTCAGTGGCCATGCTTGCTTATGATCTCCACCTAGCTGGCAGTCTTCCAGCTTCGGTGGTTATGCTTACTAGTGACCTCAAGCTAGCTGGCAGTCTTCCAGCTTCAGTGGCGATGCTTGCTAATGACCTCCAGCTAGCGGGCAGTCTTCCAGCTTCAGTGGCGATGCTTGCTAGTGACCTCCAGCTAGCTGGCAATCTTCCAGCTGCAGTGGCGATGCTTGCTGTTTTTCAACTTATTGAGGTTCACGCTAATGACCTCCAGCTAGATGGCAGTCTCCCAGCTTCAGTGGCGATGCTTGCTAGTGACTTCCAGCTAGCTGGAAGTCTCCTAGCTGCAGTGGCGATGCCTGCTATTTTTCAACTTATCGAGGTTCCAGCTAGTGACCTCCAGGTAGCTGGCAGTCTCCAGGCTTCAGTGGCGATGGTTGCTAGTGACCTCCACCTAGCTGGCAGTCTTCCAGCTTCGGTGGCGATGCTTGCTAGTGACCTCTAGCTAGCTGGCAGTCTTCCAGCTTCTGTGGTGATGCTTGCTAGTGACCTCCAGCTAGCTGGTAGTCTCCCAGCTTCAGTGGCGATGCTTGCTAGTGATCTCCAGCTAGCTGGCAATCTCCCAGCGGCAGTGGCGATGCTTGCTGTTTTTATAACTGATTGAGGTTCAAGCTAGTGACTTCTAGCTAGCTGGCAGTCTCCCAGCTTCAGTGGCGATGCTTGCTATTTTTCAACTTATTGAGGTTCCAGCTAATGACCTCCAGCTAGCTGGCAGTCTCCCAGTTTCAGTGGCGATGCTTGCTAGTGATCTCCAGCTAGCTGGCAGTCTGCTAGCTTCAGTGGGGATGCTTGCTAGTGACCTCCAGCTAGCTGGCAATCTTCCAGCTGCAGTGGCGATGCTTGCTGTTTTTCAACTTATTGAGGTTCACGCTAGTGACCTCCAGCTAGCTGGCAGTCTCCCAGCTTTAGTGACGATGCTTGCTAGTGACCTCCAGCTAGGTGGCAGTCTCTCAGCTTCAGTGGCGATGCTTCCTAATGATCTCCACCTAGCTGGCAGTCTTCCAGCTTCGGTGGTTATGCTTACTAGTGACCTCAAGCTAGCTGGCAGTCTTCCAGCTTCAGTGGCGATGCTTGCTAGTGACCTCCAGCTAGCGGGCAGTCTTCCAGCTTCATTGGCGATGCTTGCTAGTGACCTCCAGCTAGCTGGCAGTCTTCCAGCTTCGGTGGCGATGCTTACTAGTGACCTCAAGCTAGCTGGCAGTCTCCCAGCTTCAGTGGCGATGCTTGCTGGTGACCTCCAGGAAGCTGACAATCTCCCAGCTGCAGTGGCGATGCTTGCTGTTTTTCAACTTATTGAGCTTCCAGCTAGTGACCTCCAGCTAGCTGGCAGTCTTCCAGCTTCAGTGGCGATGCTTGCTAGTGACCTCTAGCTAGCTGGCAGTCTCCCAGCTTCAGTGGCGATGCTTGCTGGTGACCTCCAGGAAGCTGACAATCTCCCAGCTGCAGTGGTGTTGCTTGCTATTTTTCAACTTATTGAGTTTCCAGCTAGTGACCGTCAGGTAGCTAGCAGTCTCCCAGCTTTAGTGGGGATGCTTGCTAGTGACCTCCAGCTAGCTGGCAATCTTCCAGCTGCAGTGGCGATGCTTGCTGTTTTTCAACTTATTGAGGTTCACGCTAGTGACCTCCAGCTAGCTGGCAGTCTCTCAGCTTTAGTGACGATGCTTGCTAGTGACCTCCAGCTAGGTGGCAGTCTCTCAGCTTCAGTGGCGATGCTTGCTAATGATCTCCACCTAGGTGGCAGTCTTCCAGCTTCGGTGGTGATGCTTACTAGTGACCTCAAGCTAGCTGGCAGTCTTCCAGCTTCAGTGGCGATGCTTGCTAGTGACCTCCAGCTAGCTGGCAGTCTTCCAGCTTCGGTGGCGATGCTAACTAGTGACCTCAAGCTAACTGGCAGTCTTCCAGCTTTAGTGGCGATGCTTGCTAGTGACCTCCCGCTAGCTGGCAGTCTCCCAGCTTCAGTGGCGATGCTTGCTGGTGACCTCCAGGAAGCTGACAATCTCCCAGCTGCTGTGGCGATGCTTGCTGTTTTTCAACTTTTTGAGCTTCCAGCTAGTGACCTCCAGCTAGCTGGCAGTCTCCCAGCTTCAGTGGCGATGCTTGCTGGTGACCTCCAGCTACCTGGCAGTCTCCCAGCTTCTGTGGCGATGCTTGCTAGAGACCTCCAGCTAGCTGGCAGTCTCCCAGCTTCAGTGGCGATGCTTGCTAGTGACTTCCAGCTAGCTGGCAGTTTCCCAGCTGCAGTGGTGATGCCTGCTATTTTTCAACTTATTGAGGTTCCAGCTAGTGACCTCCAGGTAGCTGGCAGTCTCCGAGCTTCAGTGGCGATGGTTGCTAGTGACCTCCACCTAGCTGGCACTCTTCCAGCTTCTGTGGTGATGCTTGCTAGTGACCTCCAGCTAGCTGGCAGTCTCCCAGCTTTTTGTGGCGATGCTTGCTGTTTTTCAACTTATTGAGGTTCAAGCTAGTGATCTCCAGCTAGCTGGCAGTCTCTCAGCTTCAGTGGCGATGCTTGCTAGTGATCTCAAGCTAGCTGGCAGTCTTCCAGCTTCAGTGGGGATGCTTGCTAGTGACCTCCAGCTAGCTGGCAATCTTCCAGCTGTAGTGGCGATGCTTGCTGTTTTTCAACTTATTGAGGTTCACGCTAGTGACCTCCAGCTAGATGGCAGTCTCCCAGCTTCAGTGGCGATGCTTGCTAGTGACTTCCAGCTAGCTGGCAGTCTCCCAGCTGCAGTGGCGATGCCTGCTATTTTTCAACTTATAGAGGTTCCAGCTAGTGACCTCCAGGAAGCTGGCAGTCTCCAGGCTTCAGTGGCGATGGTTGCTAGTGACCTCCACCTAGCTGGCAGTCTTCCAGCTTCGGTGGCGATGCTTGCTAGTGACCTCCAGGTAGCTGGCAGTCTTCCACCTTCTGTGGTGTTGCTTGCTAGTGACCTCCAGCTAGCTGGTAGTCTCCCAGCTTCAGTGGCGATGCTTGCTAGTGATCTCCAGCTAGCTGGCAATCTCCCAGCGGCAGTGGCGATGCTTGCTGTTTTTATAACTGATTGAGGTTCAAGCTAGTGACTTCTAGCTAGCTGGCAGTCTCCCAGCTTCATTGGCGATGCTTGCCATTTTTCAACTTATTGTGGTTCCAGCTAATGACCTCCAGCTAGCTGGCAGTCTCCCAGTTTCAGTGGCGATGCTTCTTAGTGATCTCCAGCTAGCTGGCAGTCTACCAGCTTCAGTGGCGATGCTTGCTGTTTTTCAACTTATTGAGGTTCACGCTAGTGACCTCCAGCTAGCTGGCAGTCTCTCAGCTTTAGTGACGATGCTTGCTAGTGACCTCTAGCTAGGTGGCAGTCTCTCAGCTTCAGTGGCGATGCTTGCTAATGATCTCCACCTAGGTGGCAGTCTTCCCGCTTCGGTGGTGATGCTTACTAGGGACCTCAAGCTAGCTGGCAGTCTTCCAGCTTCAGTGGCGATGCTTGCTAGTGACCTCCAGCTAGCTGGCAGTCTTCCAGCTTCGGTGGCGATGCTTACTAGTGACCTCAAGCTAGCTGGCAGTCTTCCAGCTTTAGTGGCGATGCTTGCTAGTGACCTCCCGCTAGCTGGCAGTCTCCCAGCTTCAGTGGCGATGCTTGCTGGTGACCTCCAGGAAGCTGACAATCTCCCAGCTGCTGTGGCGATGCTTGCTGATTTTAAACTTATTGAGCTTCCAGCTAGTGACCTCCAGCTAGCTGGCAGTCTCCCAGCTTCAGTGGGGATGCTTGCTGGTGACCTCCAGCTACCTGGCAGTTTCCCAGCTTCTGTGGCGATGCTTGCTAGAGACCTCCAGCTAGCTGGCAGTCTCCCAGCTTCAGTGGCGATGCTTGCTAGTGACTTCCAGCTAGCTGGCAGTCTCCCAGCTGCAGTGGCGATGCCTGCTATTTTTCAACTTATTGAGGTTCCAGCTAGTGACCTCCAGGTAGCTGTCAGCCTCCCAGCTTCAGTGGCGATGCTTGCTGATGATCTCCACCTAGCTGGCAGTCTTCCAGCTTCGGTGGTTATGCTTACTAGTGACCTCAAGCTAGCTGGCAGTCTTCCAGCTTCAGTGGCGATGCTTGCTAGTGACCTCCAGCTAGCGGGCAGTCTTCCAGCTTCAGTGGCGATGCTTGCTAGTGACCTCCAGCTAGCTGGCAGTCTTCTGGCTTTGGTGGCGATGCTTACTAGTGACCTCAAGCTAGCTGGCAGTCTCCCAGCTTCAGTGGGGATGCTTGCTAGTGACCTCCAGCTAGCTGGCAATCTTCCAGCTGCAGTGGCGATGCTTGCTGTTTTTCAACTTATTGAGGTTCCAGCTAGTGACCTCCAGGTAGGTGGCAGTCTCCCAGCTTCAGTGGCGATGCTTGCTAGTGACCTCCAGCTAGCGACCTCCAGCTAGCTGGCAGTCTTCCAGCTTCTGTGGTGATGCTTGCTAGTGACCTCCAGCTAGCTGGCAGTCTCCCAACTTCAGTGGGGATGCTTGCTAGTGACCTCCAGCTAGCTGGCAATCTTCCAGCTGCAGTAGCGATGCTTGCTGTTTTTCAACTTATTGAGGTTCACGCTAATGACCTCCAGCTAGATGGCAGTCTCCCAGCTTCAGTGGCGATGCTTGCTAGTGACTTCCAGCTAGCTGGAAGTCTCCTAGCTGCAGTGGCGATGCCTGCTATTTTTCAACTTATTGAGGTTCCAGCTAGTGACCTCCAGGAAGCTGGTAGGCTCCCAGCTTCAGTGGCGATGGTTGCTAGTGACCTCCACCTAGCTGGCAGTCTTCCAGCTTCGGTGGCGATGCTTGCTAGTGACCTCCAGCTAGCTGGCAGCCTTCCAGCTTCTGTGGTGATGCTTGGTAGTGACCTCCAGCTAGCTGGCAGTCTCCCAGCTTCAGTGGCGATGCTTGCTAGTGACTTCCAGCTAGCTGGCAGTCTCCCAGCTGCTGTGGCGATGCCTGCTATTTTTCAACTTATTGAGGTTCCAGCTAGTAACCTCCAGGTAGCTGGCAGTCTCCCAGCTTCAGTGGCGATGGTTGCTAGTGACCTCTAGCTAGCTGGCAGTCTCCCAGCTTCAGTGGCTATGCTTGCTGGTGACCTCCAGGAAGCTGACAATCTCCCAGCTGCAGTGGTGTTGCTTGCTATTTTTCAACTTATTGAGTTTCCAGCTAGTGACCGTCAGGTAGCTAGCAGTCTCCCAGCTTTAGTGGGGATGCTTGCTAGTGACCTCCAGCTAGCCGGCAATCTTCCAGCTGCAGTGGCGATGCTTGCTGTTTTTCAACTTATTGAGGTTCACGCTAGTGACCTCCAGCTAGCTGGCAGTCTCTCAGCTTTAGTGACGATGCTTGCTAGTGACCTCCAGCTAGGTGGCAGTCTCTCAGCTTCAGTGGCGATGCTTGCTAATGATCTCCACCTAGGTGGCAGTCTTCCAGCTTCGGTGGTGATGCTTACTAGTGACCTCAAGCTAGCTGGCAGTCTTCCAGCTTCAGTGGCGATGCTTGCTAGTGACCTCCAGCTAGCTGGCAGTCTTCCAGCTTCGGTGGCGATGCTTACTAGTGACCTCAAGCTAGCTGGCAGGCTTCCAGCTTTAGTGGCGATGCTTGCTAGTGACCTCCCGCTAGCTGGCAGTCTCCCAGCTTCAGTGGCGATGCTTGCTGGTGACCTCCAGGAAGCTGACAATCTCCCAGCTGCTGTGGCGATGCTTGCTGTTTTTCAACTTGAGCTTCCAGCTAGTGACATCCAGCTAGCTGGCAGTCTCCCAGCTTCAGTGGCAATGCTTCCTGGTGACCTCCAGCTACCTGGCAGTCTCCCAGCTTCTGTGGCAATGCTTGCTAGAGACCTCCAGCTAGCTGGCAGTCTCCCAGCTTCAGTGGCGATGCTTGCTAGTGACTTCCAGCTAGCTGGCAGTCTCCCAGCTGCAGTGGCGATGTCTGCTATTTTTCAAGTTATTGAGGTTCCAGCTAGTGACCTCCAGCTAGCTGGCAGTCTCCCCGCTTCAGTGGCGATGCTTGCTAGTGATCTCCACCTAGCTGGCAGTCTTCCAGCTTCGGTGGCGATGCTTGCTAGTGACCTCCAGCTAGCTGGCAGTCTTCCAGCTTTAGTGGTGATGCTTGCTGTTTTTCAACTTATTGAAGTTCAAGCTAGTGACCTCCAGCTAGCTGGCAGTGTCCCAGTTTCAGTGGCGATGCTTGCTAGTGATCTCTAGCTAGCTGGAAGTCTCCCAGCTTCAATGGGGATGCTTGCAAATGACCTCCAGCTAGCTGGCAATCTTCCAGCTGCAGTGGCGATGCTTGCTATTTTTCAACTTATTGAGGTTCACGCTAGTGACCTCCAGCTAGATGGCAGTCTACCAGCTTCAGTGGCAAAGCTTGCTAGTGACTTCCAGCTAGCTGGCAGTCTCCCAGCTGCAGTGGCGATGCCTGCTATTTTTCAACTTATTGAGGTTCCAGCTAGTGACCTCCAGGTAGCTGGCTGTCTCCCAGCTTCAGTGGCGATGGTTGCTGGTGACCTCCACCTAGCTGGCAGTCTTCCAGCTTTGGTTGCGATGCCTGCTAGTGACCTCCAGCTAGCTGGCAGTCTTCCAGGTTCTGTGGCGATGCTTGCTAGTGACCTCCAGCTAGCAGGCAGTCTTCCAGCTCATGTGGCGATGCTTGCTAGTGTCTCCTAGCTTCAGTGGCGATGCTTGCTATTGACCTCCAGCTAGCTGGCAGTCTTCCAGACTCTGTGGCGATGCTTGCCAGTGACCTCCAGCTAGAAGGCAGTCTTCCAGCTCATGTGGCGATGCTTGCTAGTGTCTCCTAGCTTCAGTGGCGATGCTTGCTATTGACCTCCAGCTAGCTGGCACTCTTCCAGCTTCTGTGGCGATGCTTGCTAGTGACCTCCAGCTAGCTGGCAGTCTCCCAGCTTTAGTGGCAATGCTTGCTGTTTTTCAACTTATTGAGGTTCAAGCTAGTGACCTCCAGCTAGCTGGCAGTCTCCCAGCTTCAGTGGCGATGCTTGCTAGTGACCTCCAGCTAGGTGGCAGTCTCTCAGCTTCAGTGGCGATGCTTGCTAATGATCTCCACCTAGCTGGCAGTCTTCCAGCTTCGGTGGTTATGCTTACTAGTGACCTCAAGCTAGCTGGCAGTCTTCCAGCTTCAGTGGCGATGCTTGCTAGTGACCTCCAGCTAGCGGGCAGTCTTCCAGCTTCAGTGGCGATGCTTGCTAGTGACCTCCAGCTAGCTGGCAGTCTTCCAGCTTCGGTGGTGATGCTTACTAGTGACCTCAAGCTAGCTGGCAGTCTCCCAGCTTCAGTGGCGATGCTTGATGGTGACCTCCAGGAAGCTGACAATCTCCCAGCTGCAGTGGCGATGCTTGCTGTTTTTCAACTTATTGAGCTTCCAGCTAGTGACCTCCAGCTAGCTGGCAGTCTTCCAGCTTCAGTGGCGATGCTTGCTAGTGACCTCTAGCTAGCTGGCAGTCTCCCAGCTTCAGTGGCAATGCTTGCTGGTGACCTCCAGGAAGCTGACAATCTCCCAGCTGCAGTGGTGTTGCTTGCTATTTTTCAACTTATTGAGTTTCCAGCTAGTGACCGTCAGGTAGCTAGCAGTCTCCCAGCTTTAGTGGGGATGCTTGCTAGTGACCTCCAGCTAGCTGGCAATCTTCCAGCTGCAGTGGCGATGCTTGCTGTTTTTCAACTTATTGAGGTTCACGCTAGTGACCTCCAGCTAGCTGGCAGTCTCACTGCTTTAGTGACGATGCTTGCTAGTGACCTCCAGCTAGGTGGCAGTCTCTCAGCTTCAGTGGCGATGCTTGCTAATGATCTCCACCTAGGTGGCAGTCTTCCAGCTTCGGTGGTGATGCTTACTAGTGACCTCAAGCTAGCTGGCAGTCTTCCAGCTTCAGTGGCGATGCTTGCTAGTGACCTCCAGCTAGCTGGCAGTCTTCCAGCTTCGGTGGCGATGCTTACTAGTGACCTCTAGCTAGATGGCAGTCTTCCAGCTTCAGTGGCGATGCTTGCTAGTGACCTCCAGCTAGCGGGCAGTTTTCCAGCTTCAGTGGCGATGCTTTCTAGTGACCTCCAGCTAGCTGGCAGTTTTCCAGCTTCAGTGGCGATGCTTGCTAGTGATCTCAATCTAGCCGGCAATCTTCCAGCTGCAGTGGCGATGCTTGCTGTTTTTCAACTTATTGAGGTTCACGCTGGTGACCTCCAGCTAGATGGCAGTCTCCCAGCTTCAGTGGCGAAGCTTGCTAGTGATTCCAGCTAGCTGGCAGTCTCCCAGCTGCAGTGGCGATGCCTGCTATTTTTCAACTTATTGAGGTTCAAGCTAGTGACCTCCAGGTAGCTGGCAGTCTCCCAGCTTCAGTGGCGATGGTTGCTAGTGATTCCAGCTAGCTGGCAGTCTTGCAGCTTTGGTTGCGATGCTTGCTAGTGACCTCCAGGTAGAATTCAGTATTCCAGCTCCAGTGGCGATGCTTGCTAGTGTCTCCCAGCTTCAGTGGCGATGCTTGCTATTGACCTCCAGCTAGCTGGCAGTCTCCCAGCTTCAGTGGCGATGCTTGCTGTTTTTTAACTTATTGAGGTTCACGCTAGTGACCTCCAGCTAGGTGGCAGTCTCTCAGCTTCAGTGGCGATGCTTGCTTATGATCTCCACCTAGCTGGCAGTCTTCCAGCTTCGGTGGTGATGCTTACTAGTGACCTCTAGCTAGATGGCTGTCTTCCAGCTTCAGTGGCGATGCTTGCTAGTTACCTCCAGCTAGCGGGCAGTTTTCCAGCTTCAGTGGCGATGCTTTCTAGTGACCTCCAGCTAGCTGGCAGTTTTCCAGCTTCAGTGGCAATGCTTGCTAGTGATCTCAATCTAGCTGGCAGTCTCCCAGCTTCAGTGGCGATGCTTGCTAGTGACTTCCAGCTAGCTGGCAGTCTCCCAGCTGCTGTGGCGATGCCTGCTATTTTTCAACTTATTGAGGTTCCAGCTAGTAACCTCCAGGTAGCTGGCAGTCTCCCAGCTTCAGTGGCGATGGTTGCTAGTGACCTCTAGCTAGCTGGCAGTCTCCCAGCTTCAGTGGCGATGCTTGCTGGTGACCTCCAGGAAGCTGACAATCTCCCAGCTGCAGTGGTGTTGCTTGCTATTTTTCAACTTATTGAGTTTCCAGCTAGTGACCGTCAGGTAGCTAGCAGTCTCCCAGCTTTAGTGGGGATGCTTGCTAGTGACCTCCAGCTAGCCGGCAATCTTCCAGCTGCAGTGGCGATGCTTGCTGTTTTTCAACTTATTGAGGTTCACGCTAGTGACCTCCAGCTAGCTGGCAGTCTCTCAGCTTTAGTGACGATGCTTGCTAGTGACCTCCAGCTAGGTGGCAGTCTCTCAGCTTCAGTGGCGATGCTTGCTAATGATCTCCACCTAGGTGGCAGTCTTCCAGCTTCGGTGGTGATGCTTACTAGTGACCTCAAGCTAGCTGGCAGTCTTCCAGCTTCAGTGGCGATGCTTGCTAGTGACCTCCAGCTAGCTGGCAGTCTTCCAGCTTAGGTGGCGATGCTTACTAGTGACCTCAAGCTAGCTGGCAGGCTTCCAGCTTTAGTGGCGATGCTTGCTAGTGACCTCCCGCTAGCTGGCAGTCTCCCAGCTTCAGTGGCGATGCTTGCTGGTGACCTCCAGGAAGCTGACAATCTCCCAGCTGCTGTGGCGATGCTTGCTGTTTTTCAACTTTTTGAGCTTCCAGCTAGTAACCTCCAGCTAGCTGGCAGTCTCCCAGCTTCAGTGGCGATGCTTGCTGGTGACCTCCAGCTACCTGGCAGTCTCCCAGCTTCTGTGGCGATGCTTGCTAGAGACCTCCAGCTAGCTGGCAGTCTCCCAGCTTCAGTGGCGATGCTTGCTAGTGACTTCCAGCTAGCTGGCAGTCTCCCAGCTGCAGTGGCGATGCCTGCTATTTTTCAACTTATTGAGGTTCCAGCTAGTGACCTCCAGGTAGCTGGCAGTCTCCCAGCTTCAGTGGCGATGGTTGCTAGTGACCTCCACCTAGCTGGCACTCTTCCAGCTTCTGTGGTGATGCTTGCTAGTGACCTCCAGCTAGCGGGCAGTTTTCCAGCTTCGGTGGCGATGCTTGCTAGTGACCTCCACCTATCTGGCACTCCTCCAGCTTCGGTGGCGATGCTTGCTAGTGACCTCCAGCTAGCTGGCAGTCTTCCCGCTTCTGTGGCGATGCTTGCTAGTGACCTCCAGCTAGCTGGCAGTCTCCCAGCTTTAGTGGCGATGCTTGCTGTTTTTCAACTTATTAAGGTTCAAGCTAGTGACCTCCAGCTAGCTGGCAGTCTCCCAGCTTCAGTGGGGATGCTTGCTAGTGATCTCAAGCTAGCTGGAAGTCTCCCAGCTTCAGTGGGGATGCTTGCTAGTGACCTCCAGCTAGCTGGCAATCTTCCAGCTGCAGTGGCGATGCTTGCTGTTTTTCAACTTATTGAGGTTCACGCTGGTGACCTCCAGCTAGATGGCAGTCTCCCAGCTTCAGTGGCGAAGCTTGCTAGTGATTCCAGCTAGCTGGCAGTCTCCCAGCTGCAGTGGCGATGCCTGCTATTTTTCAACTTATTGAGGTTCAAGCTAGTGACCTCCAGGTAGCTGGCAGTCTCCCAGCTTCAGTGGCGATGGTTGCTAGTGATTCCAGCTAGCTGGCAGTCTTGCAGCTTTGGTTGCGATGCTTGCTAGTGACCTCCAGGTAGAATTCAGTGTTCCAGCTCCAGTGGCGATGCTTGCTAGTGTCTCCCAGCTTCAGTGGCGATGCTTGCTATTGACCTCCAGCTAGCTGGCAGTCTCCCAGCTTCAGTGGCGATGCTTGCTGTTTTTTAACTTATTGAGGTTCACGCTAGTGACCTCCAGCTAGGTGGCAGTCTCTCAGCTTCAGTGGCGATGCTTGCTTATGATCTCCACCTAGCTGGCAGTCTTCCAGCTTCGGTGGTGATGCTTACTAGTGACCTCTAGCTAGATGGCAGTCTTCCAGCTTCAGTGGCGATGCTTGCTAGTGACCTCCAGCTAGCGGGCAGTTTTCCAGCTTCAGTGGCGATGCTTTCTAGTGACCTCCAGCTAGCTGGCAGTTTTCCAGCTTCAGTGGCGATGCTTGCTAGTGATCTCAATCTATCCGGCAGTCTCCCAGCTTCAGTGGCGATGCTTGCTAGTGACTTCCAGCTAGCTGGTAGTCTCCCAGCTGCTGTGGCGATGCCTGCTATTTTTCAACTTATTGAGGTTCCAGCTAGTAACCTCCACCTAGCTGGCAGTCTTCCAGGTTCGGTGGCGATGCTTGCTAGGGACCTCCAGCTAGCTGGCAGTCTTCCAGCTTCTGTGGCGATGCTTGCTAGTGACCTCCAGCTAGCTGGCAATCTCCCAGCTGCAGTGGCGATGCTTGCTGTTTTTATGACTGATTGAGGTTCAAGCTAGTGACCTCCAGCTAGCTGGCAGTCTCCCAGCTTCAGTGGCGATGCTTGCTAGTGACTTCCAACTAGCTGGCAGTCTCCCAGCTTCAGTGGCGATGCTTGCTATTTTTCAACTTATTGAGGTTCCAGCTAATGACCTCCAGCTAGCTGGCAGTCTCCCAGCATCAGTGGCGATGCTTGCTAATGATCTCCACCTAGCTGGCAGTCTTCCAGCTTTGGTGGCGATGCTTACTAGTGACCTCAGGCTAGCTGGCAGTCTTCCAGCTTCAGTGGCAATGCTTGCTAGTGACTTCCAGCTAGCTGGCAGTCTCCCAGGTTCAGTGGCGGTGCTTGCTAGTGACCTCCAGCTAGCTGGCAGTCTCCCAGCTTCAGTGGCGATGGTTGCTGGTGACCTCCAGGAAGCTGACAATCTCCCAGCTGCTGTGGCAATGCTTGCTGTTTTTCAACTTATTGAGCTTCCAGCTAGTGACCTCCAGCTAGCTGGCAGTCTCCCAGCTTCAGTGGCGATGCTTGCTAGTGACTTCCAGCTAGCTGACAGTCTCCCAGCTGCAGTGGCGATGCCTGCTATTTTTCAACTTATTGAGGTTCCAGCTAGTGACCTCCAGGTAGCTGGCAGTCTCCCAGCTTCAGTGGCGATGGTTGCTAGTGACCTCGACCTAGCTGGCTGTCTTGCAGCTTTGGTTGCGATGCTTGCTAGTGACCTCCAGCTAGCTGGCAGTCTTCCAGCTTCTGTGGCGATGCTTGCTAGTGACCTCGAGCTAGCAGGCAGTCTTCCAGCTCCTGTGGCGATGCTTGCTAGTGTCTCACAGCTTCAGTGGCGATGCTTGCTATTGACATCGAGCTAGCTGGGAGTCTCCCAGCTTCAGTGGTGATGCTTGCTAGTGACCTCCTGCTAGCTGGCAGTCTTCCAGCTTCTGTGGCGAGCTTGCCAGTGACCTCCAGCTAGCTGGCAATCTCCCAGCTGCAGTGGCGATGCTTGCTGTTTTTATAACTGATTGAGGTTCAAGCTAATGACCTCCAGCTACCTGGCAGTCTCCCAGCTTTAGTGGCGATGCTTGCTAGTGACTTCCAACTAGCTGGCAGTCTCCCAGCTTCAGTGGCGATGCTTGCTATTTTTCAACTTATTGAGGTTCCAGCTAATGACCTACAGCTAGCTGGCAGTCTCCCAGCATCAGTGGCGATGCTTGCTAATGATCTCCACCTAGCTGGCAGTCTTCCAGCTTTGGTGGCGATGCTTACTAGTGACCTCAAGCTAGCTGGCAGTCTTCCAGCTTCAGTGGCGATGCTTGCTGGTGACCTCCAGCTAGCTGGCAGTCTCCCAGCTTCAGTGGCGATGCTTGCTAGTGACCTCCAGCTAGCTGGCAGTCTCCCCGCTTCAGTGGCGTTACTTGCTGGTGACCTCCAGGAAGCTGACAATCTCCCGGCTGCTGTGGCGATGCTTGCTGTTTTTCAACTTATTGAGCTTTAAGCTAGTGACCTCCAGCTAGCTGGCAGTCACCCAGCTTCAGTGGCAATGCTTGCTGGTGACCTCCAGCTACCTGGCAGTCTCCCAGCTTCTGTGGCAATGCTTGCTAGAGACCTCCAGCTAGCTGGCAGTCTCCCAGCTTCAGTGGCAATGCTTGCTAGTGACTTCCAGCTAGCTGGCAGTCTTCCAGCTTCAGTGGCAATGCTTGCTGGTGACCTCCAGCTAGCTGGCAGTCTCCCAGCTGCAGTGGCGATGCTTGCTGTTTTTATGACTGATTGAGCTTCCAGCTAGTGACCTCCAGCTAGCTGGCAGTCTCCCAGCTTCAGTGGCGATGCTTGCTAGTGACTTCCAGCTAGCTGGCAGTCTCCCAGCTGCAGTGGCGATGCCTGCTATTTTTCAACTTATTGAGGTTCCAGCTAGTAACCTCCAGGTAGCTGGCAGTCTCCTAGCTTCAGTGGCGATGGTTGCTAGTGACCTCCAGCTAGCTGGTAGTCTTCCAGCTTCGGTGGCGATGCTTGCTAGCGACCTGCAGCTAGCTGGCAGTCTCCCAGCTTCAGTGGCGATGCTTGCTAGTGACCTCCAGCTAGCTGGCAGTCTCCCAGCTTCTGTGGCGATACTTGCTGGTGACCTCCAGGAAACTGACAATCTCCCAGCTGCTGTGGCGATGCTTGCTGTTTTTCAACTTGAGCTTCCAGCTAGTGACCTCCAGCTAGCTGGCAGTCTCCCAGCTTCAGTGGCAATGCTTCCTGGTGACCTCCAGCTACCTGGCAGTCTCCCAGCTTCTGTGGCAATGCTTGCTAGAGACCTCCAGCTAGCTGGCAGTCTCCCAGCTTCAGTGGCGATGCTTGCTAGTGACTTCCAGCTAGCTGGCAGTCTCCCAGCTGCAGTGGCGATGTCTGCTATATTTCAAGTTATTGAGGTTCCAGCTAGTGACCTCCAGCTAGCTGGCAGTCTCCCCGCTTCAGTGGCGATGCTTGCTAGTGATCTCCACCTAGCTGGCAGTCTTCCAGCTTCGGTGGCGATGCTTGC
This sequence comes from Alitta virens, assembly GCA_932294295.1. Taxonomy (NCBI): domain Eukaryota; kingdom Metazoa; phylum Annelida; class Polychaeta; order Phyllodocida; family Nereididae; genus Alitta; species Alitta virens. Next base: position 11,616,609 of record OW028581.1, read on the forward strand.
TAGTGACCTCCAGCTAGCTGGCAGTCTTTCAGCTTTAGTGGTGATGCTTGCTGTTTTTCAACTTATTGAGGTTCAAGCTAGTGACCTCCAGCTAGCTGGCAGTGTCCCAGTTTCAGTGGCGATGCTTGCTAGTGATCTCTAGCTAGCTGGAAGTCTCCCAGCTTCAATGGGGATGCTTGCAAGTGACCTCCAGCTAGCTGGCAATCTTCCAGCTGCAGTGGCGATGCTTGCTATTTTTCAACTTATTGAGGTTCACGCTAGTGACCTCCAGCTAGATGGCAGTCTACCAGCTTCAGTGGCAAAGCTTGCTAGTGACTTCCAGCTAGCTGGCAGTCTCCCAGCTGCAGTGGCGATGCCTGCTATTTTTCAACTTATTGAGGTTCCAGCTAGTGACCTCCAGGTAGCTGGCTGTCTCCCAGCTTCAGTGGCGATGGTTGCTAGTGACCTCCACCTAGCTGGCAGTCTTCCAGCTTTGGTTGCGATGCTTGCTAGTGACCTCCAGCTAGCTGGCAGTCTTCCAGGTTCTGTGGCGATGCTTGCTAGTGACCTCCAGCTAGCAGGCAGTCTTCCAGCTCATGTGGCGATGCTTGCTAGTGTCTCCTAGCTTCAGTGGCGATGCTTGCTATTGACCTCCAGCTAGCTGGCAGTCTTCCAGCTTCTGTGGCGATGCTTGCTAGTGACCTCCAGCTAGCTGGCAGTCTCCCAGCTTTAGTGGCGATGCTTGCTGTTTTTCAACTTATTGAGGTTCAAGCTAGTGACCTCCAGCTAGCTGGCAGTCTCCCAGCTTCAGTGGCGATGCTTGCTAGTGATCTCAAGGTAGCTGGCAGTCTTCCAGCTTCAGTGGGGATGCTTGCTAGTGACCTCCAGCTAGCTGGCAATCTTCCAGCTGCAGTGGTGATGCTTGCTGTTTTTCAACTTATTGAGGTTCACGCTACTGACCTCCAGCTAGATGGCAGTCTTCCAGCTTCAGTGGCGATGCTTGCTAGTGACTTCCAGCTACCTGGCAGTCTCCCAGCTGCAGTGGCGATGCCTGCTATGTTTCAACTTATTGAGGTTCCAGCTAGTGACCTCCAGGTAGCTGGCAGTCTCCCAGCTTCAGTGGTGATGGTTGCTAGTGACCTCTACCTAGCTGGCAGTCTTCCAGCTTCGGTGGCAATGCTTGCTAGTGACCTCCAGCTAGCTGGCAGTCTTCCAGCTTCTGTGGCTATGCTTGCTAGTGACCTCCAGCTAGCTGGCAGTCTCCCAGCTTCTGTGGCGATGCTTGCTAGTGATCTCCAGCTAGCTGGCAATCTCCCAGCCGCAGTGGCGATGGTTGCTGTTTTTATAACTGATTGAGGTTCAAGCTAGTGACTTCCAGCTAGCTGGCAGTCTCCCAGCTTCAGTGGCAATGCTTGCTAGTGTCTTCCAGCTAGCTGGCAGTCTCCCAGCTGCAGTGGCGATTACTGCTATTTTTCAACTTATTGAGGTTCCAGCTAGTAACCTCCAGGTAGCTGGCAGTCTCTTAGCTTCAGTGGCGATGGTTGCTAGTGACCTCCAGCTAGGTGGCAGTCTTCCAGCTTCGGTGGCGGTGCTTGCTAGGGACCTCCAGCTAGCTGGCAGTCTTCCAGCTTCTGTGGCGATGCTTGCTGTTGACCTCCAGCTAGCTGGCAGTCTGCCAGTGACTGTGGCGCTGCTTGCTAGTGACCTCCAGCTAGCTGGCAATCTCCCAACTGCAGTGGCGATGCTTGCTGTTTTTATAACTGATTGAGGTGCAAGCTAGTGACCTCCTGCTAGCTGGCAGTCTCCCAGCTTCAGTGGCGATGCTTGCAAGTGACTTCCAACTAGCTGGCAGTCTCCCAGCTTTAGTGGCGATGCTTGCTATTTTTCAACTTATTGAGGTTCCAGTTAATGACCTCCAGCTAGCTGGCAGTCTCCCAGCTTCAGTGGCGATGCTTGCTAATGATCTCCACCTAGCTGGCAGTCTTCCAGCTTTGGTGGCGATGCTTACTAGTGACCTCAAGCTAGCTGGCAGTCTTCCAGCTTCAGTGGCGATGCTTGCTAGTGACCTCCAGCTAGCTGGCAGTCTCCCTGCTTCAGTGGCGATGCTTGCTAGTGACCTCCAGCTAGCTGGCAGTCTCCCAGCTTCAGTGGCGATGCTTGCTAGTGACCTCCAGGAAGGTGACAATCTCCCAGCTGCTGTGGTGATGCTTGCTGTTTTTCAACTTATTGAGCTTCCAGCTAGTGACCTCCAGCTAGCTGGCAGTCTCCCAGCTGCAGTGGCGATGCTTGCTGTTTTTATAACTGATTGAGGTTCAAGCTAATGACCTCCAGCTACCTGGCAGTCTCCCAGCTTTAGTGGCGATGCTTGCTAGTGACTTCCAACTAGCTGGCAGTCTCCCAGCTTCAGTGGCGATGCTTGCTATTTTTCAACTTATTGAGGTTCCAGCTAATGACCTACAGCTAGCTGGCAGTCTCCCAGCATCAGTGGCGATGCTTGCTAATGATCTCCACCTAGCTGGCAGTCTTCCAGCTTTGGTGGCGATGCTTACTAGTGACCTCAAGCTAGCTGGCAGTCTTCCAGCTTCAGTGGCGATGCTTGCTGGTGACCTCCAGCTAGCTGGCAGTCTCCCAGCTTCAGTGGCGATGCTTGCTAGTGACCTCCAGCTAGCTGGCAGTCTCCCCGCTTCAGTGGCGTTACTTGCTGGTGACCTCCAGGAAGCTGACAATCTCCCGGCTGCTGTGGCGATGCTTGCTGTTTTTCAACTTATTGAGCTTTAAGCTAGTGACCTCCAGCTAGCTGGCAGTCACCCAGCTTCAGTGGCAATGCTTGCTGGTGACCTCCAGCTACCTGGCAGTCTCCCAGCTTCTGTGGCAATGCTTGCTAGAGACCTCCAGCTAGCTGGCAGTCTCCCAGCTTCAGTGGCAATGCTTGCTAGTGACTTCCAGCTAGCTGGCAGTCTTCCAGCTTCAATGGCAATGCTTGCTGGTGACCTCCAGCTAGCTGGCAGTCTCCCAGCTGCAGTGGCGATGCTTGCTGTTTTTATGACTGATTGAGCTTCCAGCTAGTGACCTCCAGCTAGCTGGCAGTCTCCCAGCTTCAGTGGCGATGCTTGCTAATGACTTCCAGCTAGCTGGCAGTCTCCCAGCTGCAGTGGCGATGCCTGCTATTTTTCAACTTATTGAGGTTCCAGCTAGTAACCTCCAGGTAGCTGGCAGTCTCCTAGCTTCAGTGGCGATGGTTGCTAGTGACCTCCAGCTAGCTGGTAGTCTTCCAGCTTCGGTGGCGATGCTTGCTAGCGACCTGCAGCTAGCTGGCAGTCTCCCAGCTTCAGTGGCGATGCTTGCTAGTGACCTCCAGCTAGCTGGCAGTCTCCCAGCTTCTGTGGCGATACTTGCTGGTGACCTCCAGGAAACTGACAATCTCCCAGCTGCTGTGGCGATGCTTGCTGTTTTTCAACTTGAGCTTCCAGCTAGTGACCTCCAGCTAGCTGGCAGTCTCCCAGCTTCAGTGGCAATGCTTCCTGGTGACCTCCAGCTACCTGGCAGTCTCCCAGCTTCTGTGGCAATGCTTGCTAGAGACCTCCAGCTAGCTGGCAGTCTCCCAGCTTCAGTGGCGATGCTTGCTAGTGACTTCCAGCTAGCTGGCAGTCTCCCAGCTGCAGTGGCGATGTCTGCTATATTTCAAGTTATTGAGGTTCCAGCTAGTGACCTCCAGCTAGCTGGCAGTCTCCCCGCTTCAGTGGCGATGCTTGCTAGTGATCTCCACCTAGCTGGCAGTCTTCCAGCTTCGGTGGCGATGCTTGCTAGTGACCTCCAGCTAGCTGGCAGTCTTTCAGCTTTAGTGGTGATGCTTGCTGTTTTTCAACTTATTGAGGTTCAAGCTAGTGACCTCCAGCTAGCTGGCAGTGTCCCAGTTTCAGTGGCGATGCTTGCTAGTGATCTCTAGCTAGCTGGAAGTCTCCCAGCTTCAATGGGGATGCTTGCAAGTGACCTCCAGCTAGCTGGCAATCTTCCAGCTGCAGTGGCGATGCTTGCTATTTTTCAACTTATTGAGGTTCACGCTAGTGACCTCCAGCTAGATGGCAGTCTACCAGCTTCAGTGGCAAAGCTTGCTAGTGACTTCCAGCTAGCTGGCAGTCTCCCAGCTGCAGTGGCGATGCCTGCTATTTTTCAACTTATTGAGGTTCCAGCTAGTGACCTCCAGGTAGCTGGCTGTCTCCCAGCTTCAGTGGCGATGGTTGCTAGTGACCTCCACCTAGCTGGCAGTCTTCCAGCTTTGGTTGCGATGCTTGCTAGTGACCTCCAGCTAGCTGGCAGTCTTCCAGGTTCTGTGGCGATGCTTGCTAGTGACCTCCAGCTAGCAGGCAGTCTTCCAGCTCATGTGGCGATGCTTGCTAGTGTCTCCTAGCTTCAGTGGCGATGCTTGCTATTGACCTCCAGCTAGCTGGCAGTCTTCCAGCTTCTGTGGCGATGCTTGCTAGTGACCTCCAGCTAGCTGGCAGTCTCCCAGCTTTAGTGGCGATGCTTGCTGTTTTTCAACTTATTGAGGTTCAAGCTAGTGACCTCCAGCTAGCTGGCAGTCTCCCAGCTTCAGTGGCGATGCTTGCTAGTGATCTCAAGGTAGCTGGCAGTCTTCCAGCTTCAGTGGGGATGCTTGCTAGTGACCTCCAGCTAGCTGGCAGTCTCCCAGCTTTAGTGGCGATGCTTGCTGTTTTTCAACTTATTGAGGTTCAAGCTAGTGACCTCCAGCTAGCTGGCAGTCTCCCAGCTTCAGTGGCGATGCTTGCTAGTGATCTCAAGGTAGCTGGCAGTCTTCCAGCTTCAGTGGGGATGCTTGCTAGTGACCTCCAGCTAGCTGGCAATCTTCCAGCTGCAGTGGTGATGCTTGCTGTTTTTCAACTTATTGAGGTTCACGCTACTGACCTCCAGCTAGATGGCAGTCTTCCAGCTTCAGTGGCGATGCTTGCTAGTGACTTCCAGCTACCTGGCAGTCTCCCAGCTGCAGTGGCGATGCCTGCTATGTTTCAACTTATTGAGGTTCCAGCTAGTGACCTCCAGGTAGCTGGCAGTCTCCCAGCTTCAGTGGTGATGGTTGCTAGTGACCTCTACCTAGCTGGCAGTCTTCCAGCTTCGGTGGCAATGCTTGCTAGTGACCTCCAGCTAGCTGGCAGTCTTCCAGCTTCTGTGGCTATGCTTGCTAGTGACCTCCAGCTAGCTGGCAGTCTCCCAGCTTCTGTGGCGATGCTTGCTAGTGATCTCCAGCTAGCTGGCAATCTCCCAGCCGCAGTGGCGATGGTTGCTGTTTTTATAACTGATTGAGGTTCAAGCTAGTGACTTCCAGCTAGCTGGCAGTCTCCCAGCTTCAGTGGCAATGCTTGCTAGTGTCTTCCAGCTAGCTGGCAGTCTCCCAGCTGCAGTGGCGATTACTGCTATTTTTCAACTTATTGAGGTTCCAGCTAGTAACCTCCAGGTAGCTGGCAGTCTCTTAGCTTCAGTGGCGATGGTTGCTAGTGACCTCCAGCTAGGTGGCAGTCTTCCAGCTTCGGTGGCGGTGCTTGCTAGGGACCTCCAGCTAGCTGGCAGTCTTCCAGCTTCTGTGGCGATGCTTGCTGTTGACCTCCAGCTAGCTGGCAGTCTGCCAGTGACTGTGGCGCTGCTTGCTAGTGACCTCCAGCTAGCTGGCAATCTCCCAACTGCAGTGGCGATGCTTGCTGTTTTTATAACTGATTGAGGTGCAAGCTAGTGACCTCCTGCTAGCTGGCAGTCTCCCAGCTTCAGTGGCGATGCTTGCAAGTGACTTCCAACTAGCTGGCAGTCTCCCAGCTTTAGTGGCGATGCTTGCTATTTTTCAACTTATTGAGGTTCCAGTTAATGACCTCCAGCTAGCTGGCAGTCTCCCAGCTTCAGTGGCGATGCTTGCTAATGATCTCCACCTAGCTGGCAGTCTTCCAGCTTTGGTGGCGATGCTTACTAGTGACCTCAAGCTAGCTGGCAGTCTTCCAGCTTCAGTGGCGATGCTTGCTAGTGACCTCCAGCTAGCTGGCAGTCTCCCTGCTTCAGTGGCGATGCTTGCTAGTGACCTCCAGCTAGCTGGCAGTCTCCCAGCTTCAGTGGCGATGCTTGCTAGTGACCTCCAGGAAGGTGACAATCTCCCAGCTGCTGTGGTGATGCTTGCTGTTTTTCAACTTATTGAGCTTCCAGCTAGTGACCTCCAGCTAGCTGGCAGTCTCCCAGCTTCAGTGGCGATGCTTGCTGGTGACCTCCGGCTACCTGGCAGTCTCCCAACTTCAGTGGCGATGCTTGCTAGTGACCTCCAGGTAGCTGGCTGTCTCCCAGCTTCAGTGGCGATGCTTGCTAGTGACTTCCAGCTAGCTGGCAGTCTCCCAGCTGCAGTGGCGATGCCTGCTATTTTTCAACTTATTGAGGTTCCAGCTAGTGACCTCCAGGTAGCTGGCAGTCTCCCAGCTTCAGTGGCGATGGTTGCTAGTGACCTCGACCTAGCTGGCTGTCTTGCAGCTTTGGTTGTGATGCTTGCTAGTGACCTCCAGCTAGCTGGCAGTCTTCCAGCTTCTGTGGCGATGCTTGCTAGTGACCTCCAGCTAGCAGGCAGTCTTCCAGCTCCTGTGGCGATGCTTGCTAGTGTCTCACAGCTTCAGTGGCGATGCTTGCTATTGACATCGAGCTAGCTGGGAGTCTCCCAGCTTCAGTGGTGATGCTTGCTAGTGACCTCCTGCTAGCTGGCAGTCTTCCAGCTTCTGTGGCGAGCTTGCCAGTGACCTCCAGCTAGCTGGCAATCTCCCAGCTGCAGTGGCGATGCTTGCTGTTTTTATAACTGATTGAGGTTCAAGCTAATGACCTCCAGCTACCTGGCAGTCTCCCAGCTTTAGTGGCGATGCTTGCTAGTGACTTCCAACTAGCTGGCAGTCTCCCAGCTTCAGTGGCGATGCTTGCTATTTTTCAACTTATTGAGGTTCCAGCTAATGACCTACAGCTAGCTGGCAGTCTCCCAGCATCAGTGGCGATGCTTGCTAATGATCTCCACCTAGCTGGCAGTCTTCCAGCTTTGGTGGCGATGCTTACTAGTGACCTCAAGCTAGCTGGCAGTCTTCCAGCTTCAGTGGCGATGCTTGCTGGTGACCTCCAGCTAGCTGGCAGTCTCCCAGCTTCAGTGGCGATGCTTGCTAGTGACCTCCAGCTAGCTGGCAGTCTCCCCGCTTCAGTGGCGATACTTGCTGGTGACCTCCAGGAAGCTGACAATCTCCCGGCTGCTGTGGCGATGCTTGCTGTTTTTCAACTTATTGAGCTTTAAGCTAGTGACCTCCAGCTAGCTGGCAGTCACCCAGCTTCAGTGGCAATGCTTGCTGGTGACCTCCAGCTACCTGGCAGTCTCCCAGCTTCTGTGGCAATGCTTGCTAGAGACCTCCAGCTACCTGGCAGTCTCCCAGCTTCAGTGGCAATGCTTGCTAGTGACTTCCAGCTAGCTGGCAGTCTTCCAGCTTCAGTGGCAATGCTTGCTGGTGACCTCCAGCTAGCTGGCAGTCTCCCAGCTTCAGTGGCGATGCTTGCTAGTGACTTCCAGCTAGCTGGCAGTCTCCCAGCTGCAGTGGCGATGCTTGCTATTTTTCAACTTATTGAGGTTCCAGTTAATGACCTCCAGCTAGCTGGCAGTCTCCCAGCTTCAGTGGCAATGCTTGCTGGTGACCTCCAGCTACCTGGCAGTCTCCCAGCTTCTGTGGCAATGCTTGCTAGAGACCTCCAGCTAGCTGGCAGTCTCCCAGCTTCAGTGGCAATGCTTGCTAGTGACTTCCAGCTAGCTGGCAGTCTTCCAAATTCAGTGGCGATGCTTGCTAGTGACTTCCAGCTAGCTGGCAGTCTCCCAGCTGCAGTGGCGATGCCTGCTATTTTTCAACTTATTGAGGTTCCAGCTAGTGACCTCCAGGTAGCTGGCAGTCTCCCAGCTTCAGTGGCGATGGTTGCTAGTGACCTCCACCTAGCTGGCAGTATTGCAGCTTTGGTTGCGATGCTTGCTAGTGACCTCCAGCTAGCTGGGAGTCTCCCAGCTTCAGTGGTGATGCTTGCTAGTGACCTCCTGCTAGCTGGCAGTCTTCCAGCTTCTGTGGCGAGCTTGCCAGTGACCTCCAGCTAGCTGGCAATCTCCCAACTGCAGTGGCGATGCTTGCTGTTTTTATAACTGATTGAGGTTCAAGCTAGTGACCTCTAGATAGCTGGCAGTCTCCCAGCTGCAGTGGCGATGCTTGCTAGTGACTTCCAACTAGCTGGCAGTCTCCCAGCTTCAGTGGCGATGCTTGCTATTTTTCAACTTATTGAGGTTCCAGTTAATGACCTCCAGCTAGCTGGCAGTCTCCCAGCTTCAGTGGCAATGCTTGCTGGTGACCTCCAGCTACCTGGCAGTCTCCCAGCTTCTGTGGCAATGCTTGCTAGAGACCTCCAGCTAGCTGGCAGTCTCCCAGCTTCAGTGGCAATGCTTGCTAGTGACTTCCAGCTAGCTGGCAGTCTTCCAACTTCAGTGGCGATGCTTGCTAGTGACTTCCAGCTAGCTGGCAGTCTCCCAGCTGCAGTGGCGATGCCTGCTATTTTTCAACTTATTGAGGTTCCAGCTAGTGACCTCCAGGTAGCTGGCAGTCTCCCAGCTTCAGTGGCGATGGTTGCTAGTGACCTCCACCTAGCTGGCAGTATTGCAGCTTTGGTTGCGATGCTTGCTAGTGACCTCCAGCTAGCTGGGAGTCTCCCAGCTTCAGTGGTGATGCTTGCTAGTGACCATACTGCTAGCTGGCAGTCTTCCAGCTTCTGTGGCGAGCTTGCCAGTAACCTCCAGCTAGCTGGCAATCTCCCAGCTGCAGTGGCGATGCTTGCTGTTTTTATAACTGATTGAGGTTCAAGCTAGTGACCTCCAGCTAGCTGGCAGTCTCCCAGCTTCTGTGGCGTTGCTTGCTAGTGACTTCCAACTAGCTGGCAGTCTCCCAGCTTCAGTGGCGATGCTTGCTATTTTTCAACTTATTGAGGTTCACGCTAGTGACCTCCAGCTAGCTGGCAGTCTCCCAGCATCAGTGGCGATGCTTGGTAATGATCTCCACCTAGCTGGTAGTCTTCCAGCTTTGGTGGCGATGCTTACTAGTGACCTCAAGCTAGCTGGCAGTCTTCCAGCTTCAGTCGCGATGCTTGCTAGTGATCTCAAGCTAGCTGGAAGTCTCACAGCTTCAGTGGGGATGCTTGCTAGTGACCTCCAGCTAGCTGGCAATCTTCCAGCTGCAGTGGCGATGCTTGCTGTTTTTCAACTTATTGAGGTTCACGCTAGTGACCTCCAGCTAGATGGCAGTCTCCCAGCTTCAGTGGCGAAGCTTGCTAGTGATTTCCAGCTAGCTAGCAGTCTCCCAGCTGCAGTGGCGATGCCTGCTATTTTTCAACTTATTGAGGTTCCAGCTAGTGACCTCCAGGTAGCTGGCTGTCTCCCAGCTTCAGTGGCGATGGTTGCTAGTGACCTCCACCTAGCTGGCAGTCTTCCAGCTTTGGTTGCGATGCTTGCTAGTGACCTCCAGCTAGCTGGCAGTCTTCCAGCTTCTGTGGCGATGCTTGCTAGTGACCTCCTGCTAGCAGGCAGTCTTCCAGCTCCTGTGGCAATGCTTGCTAGTGTCTCCCAGCTTCAGTGGCGATGCTTGCTATTGACCTCCAGCTAGATGGCAGTCTCCCAGCTTCAGTGGCGATGCTTGCTAGTGACTTCCAGCTACCTGGCAGTCTCCCAGCTGCAGTGGCGATGCCTGCTATTTTTCAACTTATTGAGGTTCCAGCTAGTGACCTCCAGGTAGCTGGCAGTCTCCCAGCTTCAGTGGCGATGGTTGCTAGTGACCTCCAGCTAGCTGGCAGTCTTCCAGCTTCGGTGGCGATGCTTGCTAGCGACCTCCAGCTAGCTGGCAGTCTTCCAGCTTCTGTGGCGATGCTTGCTGGTGACCTCCAGCTAGCTGGCAGTCTGCTAGTTTCTGTGGCGATGCTTGCTAGTGATCTCCAGCTAGCTGGCAATCTCCCAACTGCAGTGGCGATGCTTGCTGTTTTTATAACTGATTGAGGTTCAAGCTAGTGACCTCCAGCTAGCTGGCAGTCTCCCAGCTTCAGTGGCGATGCTTGCTAGTGACTTCCAACTAGCTGGCAGTCTCCCAGCTTCAGTGGCGATGCTTGCTAGTGATCTCAAGCTAGCTGGAAGTCTCCCAGCTTCAATGGGGATGCTTGCAAGTGACCTCCAGCTAGCTGGCAATCTTCCAGCTGCAGTGGCGATGCTTGCTATTTTTCAACTTATTGAGGTTCACGCTAGTGACCTCCAGCTAGATGGCAGTCTACCAGCTTCAGTGGCAAAGCTTGCTAGTGACTTCTAGCTAGCTGGCAGTCTCCCAGCTGCAGTGGCGATGCCTGCTATTTTTCAACTTATTGAGGTTCCAGCTAGTGACCTCCAGGTAGCTGGCTGTCTCCCAGCTTCAGTGGCGATGGTTGCTAGTGACCTCCACCTAGCTGGCAGTCTTCCAGCTTTGGTTGCGATGCTTGCTAGTGACCTCCAGCTAGCTGGCAGTCTTCCCGCTTCTGTGGCGATGCTTGCTAGTGACCTCCAGCTAGCAGGCAGTCTTCCAGCTCATGTGGCGATGCTTGCTAGTGTCTCCTAGCTTCAGTGGCGATGCTTGCTATTGACCTCCAGCTAGCTGGCAGTCTTCCAGCTTCTGTGGCGATGCTTGCTAGTGACCTCCAGCTAGCTGGCAGTCTCCCAGCTTTAGTGGCGATGCTTGCTGTTTTTCAACTTATTGAGGTTCAAGCTAGTGACCTCCAGCTAGCTGGCAGTCTCCCAGCTTCAGTGGCGATGCTTGCGAGTGATCTCAAGGTAGCTGGCAGTCTTCCAGCTTCAGTGGGGATGCTTGCTAGTGACCTCCAGCTAGCTGGCAATCTTCCAGCTGCTGTGGCGATGCTTGCTGTTTTTCAACTTATTGAGCTTGCAGCTAGTGACCTACAGCTAGCTGGCAGTCTCCCAGCATCAGTGGCGATGCTTGCTAATGATCTCCACCTAGCTGGCAGTCTTCCAGCTTTGGTGACGATGCTTACTAGTGACCTCCACCTAGCTGGCAGTCTTCTAGCTTCAGTGGCGATGCTTGCTGGTGACCTCCAGCTAGCTGGCAGTCTCCCAGCTTCAGTGGCGATGCTTGCTAGTGACCTCCAGCTAGCTGGCAGTCTCCCAGCTTCTGTGGCGATACTTGCTGGTGACCTCCAGGAAACTGACAATCTCCCAGCTGCTGTGGCGATGCTTGCTGTTTTTCAACTTGAGCTTCCAGCTAGTGACCTCCAGCTAGCTGGCAGTCTCCCAGCTTCAGTGGCAATGCTTCCTGGTGACCTCCAGCTACCTGGCAGTCTCCCAGCTTCTGTGGCAATGCTTGCTAGAGACCTCCAGCTAGCTGGCAGTCTCCCAGCTTCAGTGGCGATGCTTGCTAGTGACTTCCAGCTAGCTGGCAGTCTCCCAGCTGCAGTGGCGATGTCTGCTATATTTCAAGTTATTGAGGTTCCAGCTAGTGACCTCCAGCTAGCTGGCAGTCTCCCCGCTTCAGTGGCGATGCTTGCTAGTGATCTCCACCTAGCTGGCAGTCTTCCAGCTTCGGTGGCGATGCTTGCTAGTGACCTCCAGCTAGCTGGCAGTCTTTCAGCTTTAGTGGTGATGCTTGCTGTTTTTCAACTTATTGAGGTTCAAGCTAGTGACCTCCAGCTAGCTGGCAGTGTCCCAGTTTCAGTGGCGATGCTTGCTAGTGATCTCTAGCTAGCTGGAAGTCTCCCAGCTTCAATGGGGATGCTTGCAAGTGACCTCCAGCTAGCTGGCAATTTTCCAGCTGCAGTGGCGATGCTTGCTATTTTTCAACTTATTGAGGTTCACGCTAGTGACCTCCAGCTAGATGGCAGTCTACCAGCTTCAGTGGCAAAGCTTGCTAGTGACTTCCAGCTAGCTGGCAGTCTCCCAGCTGCAGTGGCGATGCCTGCTATTTTTCAACTTATTGAGGTTCCAGCTAGTGACCTCCAGGTAGCTGGCTGTCTCCCAGCTTCAGTGGCGATGGTTGCTAGTGACCTCCACCTAGCTGGCAGTCTTCCAGCTTTGGTTGCGATGCTTGCTAGTGACCTCCAGCTAGCTGGCAGTCTTCCAGGTTCTGTGGCGATGCTTGCTAGTGACCTCCAGCTAGCAGGCAGTCTTCCAGCTCATGTGGCGATGCTTGCTAGTGTTTCCTAGCTTCAGTGGCGATGCTTGCTATTGACCTCCAGCTAGCTGGCAGTCTTCCAGCTTCTGTGGCGATGCTTGCTAGTGACCTCCAGCTAGCTGGCAGTCTCCCAGCTTTAGTGGCGATGCTTGCTGTTTTTCAACTTATTGAGGTTCAAGCTAGTGACCTCCAGCTAGCTGGCAGTCTCCCAGCTTCAGTGGCGATGCTTGCTAGTGATCTCAAGGTAGCTGGCAGTCTTCCAGCTTCAGTGGGGATGCTTGCTAGTGACCTCCAGCTAGCTGGCAATCTTCCAGCTGCAGTGGTGATGCTTGCTGTTTTTCAACTTATTGAGGTTCACGCTACTGACCTCCAGCTAGATGGCAGTCTTCCAGCTTCAGTGGCGATGCTTGCTAGTGACTTCCAGCTACCTGGCAGTCTCCCAGCTGCAGTGGCGATGCCTGCTATGTTTCAACTTATTGAGGTTCCAGCTAGTGACCTCCAGGTAGCTGGCAGTCTCCCAGCTTCAGTGGTGATGGTTGCTAGTGACCTCTACCTAGCTGGCAGTCTTCCAGCTTCGGTGGCAATGCTTGCTAGTGACCTTCAGCTAGCTGGCAGTCTTCCAGCTTCTGTGGCTATGCTTGCTAGTGACCTCCAGCTAGCTGGCAGTCTTCCAGCTTCTGTGGCGATGCTTGCTAGTGATCTCCAGCTAGCTGGCAATCTCCCAGCCGCAGTGGCGATGGTTGCTGTTTTTATAACTGATTGAGGTTCAAGCTAGTGACTTCCAGCTAGCTGGCAGTCTCCCAGCTTCAGTGGCAATGCTTGCTAGTGTCTTCCAGCTAGCTGGCAGTCTCCCAGCTGCAGTGGCGATTACTGCTATTTTTCAACTTATTGAGGTTCCAGCTAGTAACCTCCAGGTAGCTGGCAGTCTCTTAGCTTCAGTGGCGATGGTTGCTAGTGACCTCCAGCTAGGTGGCAGTCTTCCAGCTTCGGTGGCGGTGCTTGCTAGGGACCTCCAGCTAGCTGGCAGTCTTCCAGCTTCTGTGGCGATGCTTGCTGTTGACCTCCAGCTAGCTGGCAGTCTGCCAGTGACTGTGGCGATGCTTGCTAGTGACCTCCAGCTAGCTGGCAATCTCCCAACTGCAGTGGCGATGCTTGCTGTTTTTATAACTGATTGAGGTGCAAGCTAGTGACCTCCTGCTAGCTGGCAGTCTCCCAGCTTCAGTGGCGATGCTTGCAAGTGACTTCCAACTAGCTGGCAGTCTCCCAGCTTTAGTGGCGATGCTTGCTATTTTTCAACTTATTGAGGTTCCAGTTAATGACCTCCAGCTAGCTGGCAGTCTCCCAGCTTCAGTGGCGATGCTTGCTAATGATCTCCACCTAGCTGGCAGTCTTCCAGCTTTGGTGGCGATGCTTACTAGTGACCTCAAGCTAGCTGGCAGTCTTCCAGCTTCAGTGGCGATGCTTGCTAGTGACCTCCAGCTAGCTGGCAGTCTCCCTGCTTCAGTGGCGATGCTTGCTAGTGACCTCCAGCTAGCTGGCAGTCTCCCAGCTTCAGTGGCGATGCTTGCTAGTGACCTCCAGGAAGGTGACAATCTCCCAGCTGCTATGGTGATGCTTGCTGTTTTTCAACTTATTGAGCTTCCAGCTAGTGACCTCCAGCTAGCTGGCAGTCTCCCAGCTTCAGTGGCGATGCTTGCTGGTGACCTCCGGCTACCTGGCAGTCTCCCAACTTCAGTGGCGATGCTTGCTAGTGACCTCCAGGTAGCTGGCTGTCTCCCAGCTTCAGTGGCGATGCTTGCTAGTGACTTCCAGCTAGCTGGCAGTCTCCCAGCTGCAGTGGTGATGCCTGCTATTTTTCAACTTATTGAGGTTCCAGCTAGTGACCTCCAGGTAGCTGGCAGTCTCCCAGGTTCAGTGGCGATGGTTGCTAGTGACCTCCGCCTAGCTGGCAGTCTTCCAGCTTCAGTGGCGATGCTAGCTAGTGACCTCCAGCTAGCTGGCAGTCTTCCAGCTTTGGTGGCGATGGTTGCTAGTGACCTCCACCTAGCTGGCAGTCTTCCAGCTTTGGTTGCGATGCTTGCTACTGACCTCCAGCTAGCTGGCAGTCTTCCAGCTTTAGTGGCGATGCTTGCTGTTTTTCAACTTATTGAGGTTCAAGCTAGTGACCTCCAGCTAGCTGGCAGTCTCCCAGCTTCAGTGGCGATGCTTGCTAGTGACCTCCAGGTAGCTGGCTGTCTCCCAGCTTCAGTGGCGATGCTTGCTAGTGACTTCCAGCTAGCTGGCAGTCTCCCAGCTCATGTGGCGATGCTTGCTAGTGTCTCCCAGCTTCAGTGGTGATGCCTGCTATTTTTCAACTTATTGAGGTTCCAGCTAGTGACCTCCAGGTAGCTGGCAGTCTCCCAGGTTCAGTGGCGATGGTTGCTAGTGACCTCCGCCTAGCTGGCAGTCTTCCAGCTTCAGTGGCGATGCTAGCTAGTGACCTCCAGCTAGCTGGCAGTCTTCCAGCTTTGGTGGCGATGGTTGCTAGTGACCTCCACCTAGCTGGCAGTCTTCCAGCTTTGGTTGCGATGCTTGCTACTGACCTCCAGCTAGCTGGCAGTCTTCCAGCTTCTGTGGCGATGCTTGCTAGTGACCTCCAGCTAGCAGGCAGTCTTCCAGCTCATGTGCCGATGCTTGCTAGTGTCTCCCAGCTTCAGTGGCGATGCTTGCTGTTGACCTCCAGCTAGCTGGGAGTCTCCCAGCTTCAGTGGCGATGCTTGCTAGTGACCTCCAGCTAGCTGGCAGTTTTCCAGCTTCAGTGGCGATGCTTGCTAGTGATATCAATCTAGCTGGCAGTCTGCCAGCTTCAGTGGCGATGCTTGCTAATGATCTCCACCTAGCTGGCAGTCTTCCAGCTTTGGTGGCGATGCTTGCTAGTGAGCTCAAGCTAGCTGGCAGTCTTCCAGCTTCAGTGGCCATGCTTGCTAGTGACCTCCAGCTAGCTGGCAGTCTTCCAGCTTCAGTGGCGATGCTTGCTGGTGACCTCCAGCTAGCTGGCAATCTCCCAACTGCAGTGGCGATGCTTGCTGTTTTTATAACTGATTGAGGTTCAAGCTAGTGACCTCCAGCTAGCTGGCAGTCTCCCAGCTGCAGTGGTGATGCTTGCTGTTTTTCAACTTATTGAGGTTCACGCTACTGACCTCCAGCTAGATGGCAGTCTTCCAGCTTCAGTGGCGATGCTTGCTAGTGACTTCCAGCTACCTGGCAGTCTCCCAGCTGCAGTGGCGATGCCTGCTATGTTTCAACTTATTGAGGTTCCAGCTAGTGACCTCCAGGTAGCTGGCAGTCTCCCAGCTTCAGTGGTGATGGTTGCTAGTGACCTCTACCTAGCTGGCAGTCTTCCAGCTTCGGTGGCAATGCTTGCTAGTGACCTCCAGCTAGCTGGCAGTCTTCCAGCTTCTGTGGCTATGCTTGCTAGTGACCTCCAGCTAGCTGGCAGTCTCCCAGCTTCAGTGGCGATGCTTGCTAGTGATCTCCAGCTAGCTGGCAATCTCCCAGCGGCAGTGGCGATGGTTGCTGTTTTTATAACTGATTGAGGTTCAAGCTAGTGACTTCCAGCTAGCTGGCAGTCTCCCAGCTTCAGTGGCAATGCTTGCTAGTGTCTTACAGCTAGCTGGCAGTCTCCCAGCTGCAGTGGCGATGACTGCTATTTTTCAACTTATTGAGGTTCCAGCTACCTCCAGGTAGCTGGCAGTCTCCTAGCTTCAGTGGCGATGGTTGCTAGTGACCTCCAGCTAGGTGGCAGTCTTCCAGCTTCGGTGGCGATGCTTGCTAGCGACCTCCAGCTAGCTGGCAGTCTTCCAGCTTCTGTGGCGATGCTTGCTGTTGACCTCCAGCTAGCTGGCAGTCTGCCAGTGACTGTGGCGATGCTTGCTAGTGACCTCCAGCTAGCTGGCAATCTCCCAACTGCAGTGGCGATGATTGCTGTTTTTATAACTGATTGAGGTTCAAGCTAGTGACCTCCTGCTAGCTGGCAGTCTCCCAGCTTCGGTGGCGATGCTTGCAAGTGACTTCCAACTAGCTGGCAGTCTCCCAGCTTCAGTGGCGATGCTTGCTATTTTTCAACTTATTGAGGTTCCAGTTAATGACCTCCAGCTAGCTGGCAGTCTCCCAGCTTTGGTGGCGATGCTTACTAGTTACCTCAAGCTAGCTGGCAGTCTTCCAGCTTCAGTGGCGATGCTTGCTAGTGACCTTCAGCTAGCTGGCAGTCTCCCTGCTTCAGTGGCGATGCTTGCTAGTGACCTCCAGCTAGCTGGCAGTCTCCCAGCTTCAGTGGCGATGCTTGCTAGTGACCTCCAGGAAGGTGACAATCTCCCAGCTGCTGTGGTGATGCTTGCTGTTTTTCAACTTATTGAGCTTCCAGCTAGTGCCTCCAGCTAGCTGGCAGTCTCCCAGCTTCAGTGGCGATGCTTGTTGGTGACCTCCGGCTACCTGGCAGTCTCCCAACTTCAGTGGCGATGCTTGCTAGTGACCTCCAGGTAGCTGGCTGTCTCCCAGCTTCAGTGGCGATGCTTGCTAGTGACTTCCAGCTAGCTGGCAGTCTCCCAGCTCATGTGGCGATGCTTGCTAGTGTCTCCCAGCTTCAGTGGTGATGCCTGCTATTTTTCAACTTATTGAGGTTCCAGCTAGTGACCTCCAGGTAGCTGGCAGTCTCCCAGGTTCAGTGGCGATGGTTGCTAGTGACCTCCGCCTAGCTGGCAGTCTTCCAGCTTCAGTGGCGATGCTAGCTAGTGACCTCCAGCTAGCTGGCAGTCTTCCAGCTTTGGTGGCGATGGTTGCTAGTGACCTCCACCTAGCTGGCAGTCTTCCAGCTTTGGTTGCGATGCTTGCTACTGACCTCCAGCTAGCTGGCAGTCTTCCAGCTTCTGTGGCGATGCTTGCTAGTGACCTCCAGCTAGCAGGCAGTCTTCCAGCTCATGTGGCGATGCTTGCTAGTGTCTCCCAGCTTCAGTGGCGATGCTTGCTGTTGACCTCCAGCTAGCTGGGAGTCTCCCAGCTTCAGTGGCGATGCTTGCTAGTGACCTCCAGCTAGCTGGCAGTTTTCCAGCTTCAGTGGCGATGCTTGCTAGTGATATCAATCTAGCTGGCAGTCTGCCAGCTTCAGTGGGGATGCTTGCTAATGATCTCCACCTAGCTGGCAGTCTTCCAGCTTTGGTGGCGATGCTTGCTAGTGAGCTCAAGCTAGCTGGCAGTCTTCCAGCTTCAGTGGCCATGCTTGCTAGTGACCTCCAGCTAGCTGGCAGTCTCCCAGATTCAGTGGCGATGCTTGCTAGTGACCTCCAGCTAGCTGGTAGTCTCCAAGCTTCAGTGGCGAAGATTGCAAGTGACCTCCAGGAAGCTGACAATCTCCCAGCTGCTGTGGCGATGCTTGCTGTTTTTCAACTTATTGAGCTTGCAGCTAGTGACCTACAGCTAGCTGGCAGCCTCCCAGCATCAGTGGCGATGCTTGCTAATGATCTCCACCTAGCTGGCAGTCTTCCAGCTTTGGTGACGATGCTTACTAGTGACCTCCACCTAGCTGGCAGTCTTCCAGCTTCAGTGGCGATGCTTGCTGGTGACCTCCAGCTAGCTGGCAGTCTCCAAGCTTCAGTGGCGATGCTTGCTAGTGACCTCCAGCTAGCTGGCAGTCTCCCAGCTTCTGTGGCGATACTTGCTGGTGACCTCCAGGAAGCTGACAATCTCCCAGCTGCTGTGGCGATGCTTGCTGTTTTTCAACTTGAGCTTCCAGCTAGTGATCTCCAGCTAGCTGGCAGTCTCCCAGCTTCAGTGGCAATGCTTCCTGGTGACCTCCAGCTACCTGGCAGTCTCCCAGCTTCTGTGGCAATGCTTGCTAGAGACCTCCAGCTAGCTGGCAGTCTCCCAGCTTCAGTGGCGATGCTTGCTAGTGACTTCCAGCTAGCTGGCAGTCTCCCAGCTGCAGTGGCGATGTCTGCTATTTTTCAAGTTATTGAGGTTCCAGCTAGTGACCTCCAGCTAGCTGGCAGTCTCCCCGCTTCCGTGGCCATGCTTGCTAGTGATCTCCACCTAGCTGGCAGTCTTCCAGCTTCGGTGGCGATGCTTGCTAGTGACCTCCAGCTAGCTGGCAGTCTTCCAGCTTTAGTGGTGATGCTTGCTGTTTTTCAACTTATTGAGGTTCAAGCTAGTGACCTCCAGCTAGCTGGCAGTCTCCCAGCTTCAGTGGCGATGCTTGCTAGTGATCTCAAGCTAGCTGGAAGTCTCACAGCTTCAGTGGGGATGCTTGCTAGTGACCTCCAGCTAGCTGGCAATCTTCCAGCTGCAGTGTCGATGCTTGCTGTTTTTCAACTTATTGAGGTTCACGCTAGTGACCTCCAGCTAGATGGCAGTCTCCCAGCTTCAGTGGCGAAGCTTGCTAGTGAATTCCAGCTAGCTGGCAGTCTTCCAGCTTTTGTTGCGATGCTTGCTAGTGACCTCCAGCTAGCTGGCAGTCTTCCAGCTTCTGGGGCGATGCTTGCTAGTGACCTCCAGCTAGCAGGCAGTCTTCCAGCTCCTGTGGCGATGCTTGCTAGTGTCTCCCAGCTTCAGTGGCGATGCTTGCTATTGACCTCCAGCTAGCTGGGAGTCTCCCAGCTTCAGTGGCGATGCTTGCTAGTGACCTCCTGCTAGCTGGCAGTCTTCCAGCTTCTGTGGCGAGCTTGCTAGTGACTTCCAGCTAGCTGGCAGTCTCCCAGCTTCAGTGGCGGTGCTTGCTATTTTTCAACTTATTGAGGTTCCAGCTAATGACCTACGGGTAGCTGGCAGTCTCCCAGCATCAGTGGCGATGCTTGCTAAAGATCTCCACCTAGCTGGCAGTCTTCCAGCTTTGGTGGCGATGGTTGCTAGTGACCTCCACCTAGCTGGCAATCTTCCAGCTATGGTTGCGATGCTTGCTACTGACCTCCAGCTAGCTGGCAGTCTTCCAGCTTCTGTGGCGATGCTTGCTAGTGACCTCCAGCTAGCAGGCAGTTTTCCAGCTCATGTGGCGATGCTTGCTAATGACATCCAGCTAGCTGGCAGTTTTCCAGCTTCAGTGGCGATGCTTGCTAGTGATCTCAATCTAGCTGGCAGTCTGCCAGCTTCAGTGGGAATGCTTGCTAGTGACCTCCAGGTAGCTGGCAGTCTCCCAGCTTCAGTGGCGAAGCTTGCTAGTGACTTCCAGCTAGCTGGCAGTCTCCCAGCTGCAGTGGCGATGCCTGCTATTTTTCAACTTATTGAGGTTCCAGCTAGTGACCTCCAGGTAGCTGGCAGTCTCCCAGCTTCAGTGGCGATGGTTGCTAGTGACCTCCACCTAGCTGGCAGTCTTCCAGCTTCGGTGGCGATGCTTGCTAGCGACCTCCAGCTAGCTGGCAGTCTTCCAGCTTCTGTGGCGATGCTTGCTGGTGACCTCCAGCTAGCTGGCAGGCTGCCAGTTTCTGTGGCGATGCTTGCTAGTGACCTCCAGCTAGCTGGCAATCTCCCAACTGCAGTGGCGATGGTTGCTGTTTTTATAATTGATTGAGGTTCAAGCTAGTGACCTCCAGCTAGCTGGCAGTCTCCCAGCTTCAGTGGCGATGCTTGCTAGTGACTTCCAACTAGCTGGCAGTCTCCCAGCTTCAGTGGCGATGCTTGCTATTTTTCAACTTATTGAGGTTCCAGTTAATGACCTCCAGCTAGCTGACAGTCTCCCAGCTTCAGTGGCGATGCTTGCTAATGATCTCCACCTGGCTGGCAGTCTTCCAGCTTTGGTTGCGTTGCTTGCTAGTGACCTCCAGGTAGCTGGCAGTCTTCCAGCTTCTGTGGCGATGCTTGCTAGTGACCTCCAGCTAGCAGGCAGTCTTCCAGCTCATGTGGCGATGCTTGCTAGTGTCTCCCAGCTTCAGTGGCGATGCTTACTATTGACCTCCAGCTAGCTGGGAGTCTCCCAGCTTCAGTGGCGATGCTTGCTAGTGACCTCCAGCTAGCTGGCAGTTTTCCAGCTTCAGTGGTGATGCTTGCTAGTGATCTCCAGCTAGCTGGCAGTCTGCCAGCTTCAGTGGCGATGCTTGCTAGTGAACTCCAGGAAGCTGTCAATCTCCCAGCTGCTGTGGCGATGCTTGCTGTTTTTCAACTTATTGAGGTTCAAGCTAGTGACCTCCAGCTAGCTGGCAGTCTCCCAGCTTCAGTGGCGATGCTTGCTAGTGATCTCAAGCTAGCTGGAAGTCTCACAGCTTCAGTGGGGATGCTTGCTAGTGACCTCCAGCTAGCTGGCAATCTTCCAGCTGCAGTGTCGATGCTTGCTGTTTTTCAACTTATTGAGGTTCACGCTAGTGACCTCCAGCTAGATGGCAGTCTCCCAGCTTCAGTGGCGAAGCTTGCTAGTGAATTCCAGCTAGCTGGCAGTCTTCCAGCTTTTGTTGCGATGCTTGCTAGTGACCTCCAGCTAGCTGGCAGTCTTCCAGCTTCTGGGGCGATGCTTGCTAGTGACCTCCAGCTAGCAGGAAGTCTTCCAGCTCCTGTGGCGATGCTTGCTAGTGTCTCCCAGCTTCAGTGGCGATGCTTGCTATTGACCTCCAGCTAGCTGGGAGTCTCCCAGCTTCAGTGGCGATGCTTGCTAGTGACCTCCTGCTAGCTGGCAGTCTCCCAGCTTCAGTGGCGGTGCTTGCTATTTTTCAACTTATTGAGGTTCCAGCTAATGACCTACGGGTAGCTGGCAGTCTCCCAGCATCAGTGGCGATGCTTGCTAAAGATCTCCACCTAGCTGGCAGTCTTCCAGCTTTGGTGGCGATGGTTGCTAGTGACCTCCACCTAGCTGGCAATCTTCCAGCTATGGTTGCGATGCTTGCTACTGACCTCCAGCTAGCTGGCAGTCTTCCAGCTTCTGTGGCGATGCTTGCTAGTGACCTCCAGCTAGCAGGCAGTTTTCCAGCTCATGTGGCGATGCTTGCTAATGACCTCCAGCTAGCTGGCAGTTTTCCAGCTTCAGTGGCGATGCTTGCTAGTGATCTCAATCTAGCTGGCAGTCTGCCAGCTTCAGTGGGAATGCTTGCTAGTGACCTCCAGCTAGCTGGCAGTCTCCCAGCTTCAGTGGCGATGCTTGCTAGTGACCTCCAGTAAGCTGACAATCTCCCAGCTGCTGTGGCGATGCTTGCTGTTTTTCAACTTATTGAGGTTCACGCTAGTGACCTCCAGCTAGATGGCAGTCTCCCAGCTTCAGTGGCGAAGCTTGCTAGTGACTTCCAGCTAGCTGGCAGTCTCCCAGCTGCAGTGGCGATGCCTGCTATTTTTCAACTTATTGAGGTTCCAGCTAGTGACCTCCAGGTAGCTGGCAGTCTCCCAGCTTCAGTGGCGATGGTTGCTAGTGACCTCCACCTAGCTGGCAGTCTTCCAGCTTCGGTGGCGATGCTTGCTAGCGACCTCCAGCTAGCTGGCAGTCTTCCAGTTTCTGTGGCGATGCTTGCTGGTGACCTCCAGCTAGCTGGCAGGCTGCCAGTTTCTGTGGCGATGCTTGCTAGTGACCTCCAGCTAGCTGGCAATCTCCCAACTGCAGTGGCGATGGTTGCTGTTTTTATAATTGATTGAGGTTCAAGCTAGTGACCTCCAGCTAGCTGGCAGTCTCCCAGCTTCAGTGGCGATGCTTGCTAGTGACTTCCAACTAGCTGGCAGTCTCCCAGCTTCAGTGGCGATGCTTGCTATTTTGCAACTTATTGAGGTTCCAGTTAATGACCTCCAGCTAGCTGGCAGTCTCCCAGCTTCAGTGGCGATGCTTGCTAATGATCTCCACCTGGCTGGCAGTCTTCCAACTTTGGTTGCGTTGCTTGCTAGTGACCTCCAGGTAGCTGGCAGTCTTCCAGCTTCTGTGGCGATGCTTGCTAGTGACCTCCAGCTAGCAGGCAGTCTTCCAGCTCATGTGGCGATGCTTGCTAGTGTCTCCCAGCTTCAGTGGCGATGCTTGCTATTGACCTCCAGCTAGCTGGGAGTCTCCCAGCTTCAGTGGCGATGCTTGCTAGTGACCTCCAGCTAGCTGGCAGTTTTCCAGCTTCAGTGGTGATGCTTGCTAGTGATCTCCAGCTAGCTGGCAGTCTGCCAGCTTCAGTGGCGATGCTTGCTAGTGAACTCCAGGAAGCTGTCAATCTCCCAGCTGCTGTGGCGATGCTTGCTGTTTTTCAACTTATTGAGCTTCCAGCTAGTGACCTCCAGCTAGCTGGCAGTCTCCCAGCTTCAGTGGCGATGCTTGCTAGAGACCTCCAGCTAGCTGGCCGTCTCCCAGCTTCAGTGGCGATGCTTGCTAGTGACTTCCAGCTATCTGGCAGTCTCCCTGCTGCAGTGGCGATGCCTGCTATTTTTAAACTTATTGAGGTTCACGCTATTGACCTCCAGCTAGTTGGCAGTCTCCCAGCTTTAGTGGCGAAGCTTGCTAGTGACTTCCAGCTAGCTGGCAGTCTCCCAGCTGCAGTGGCGATGCCTGCTTTTTTTCAACTTATTGAGGTTCACGCTAGTGACCTCCAGCTAGATGGCAGTGTCCCAGCTTCAGTGGCAAAGCTTGCTAGTGACTTCCACCTAGCTGGCAGTCTCCCAGCTTTGGTTGCGATGCTTGCTAGTGATCTCCAGCTAGCTGGCAGTCTTCCAGCTTCTGTGGCGATGCTTGCTAGTGACCTCCAGCTAGCAGGCAGTCTTCCAGCTCATGTGGCGATGCTTGCTAGTGTCTCCCAGCTTCAGTGGCCATGCTTGCTATTGACCTCCAGCTAGCTGGGAGTCTCCCAGCTTCAGTGGCGATGCTTGCTAGTGACCTCCAGCTAGCTGGCAGTTTTCCAGCTTCAGTGGCGATGCTTGCTAGTGATCTCAATCTAGCTGGCAGTCTGCCAGCTTCAGTGGGGATGCTTGCTAATGATCTCCACCTTGCTGGTAGTCTTCCAGTTTCGGTGGCGATGCTTGCTAGTGACCTCCAGCTAGCTGGCAGTCTTCCAGCTTCTGTGGCTATGCTTGCTAGTGACCTCCAGCTAGCTGGCAGTCTCCCAGCTTCAGTGGCGATGCTTGCTAGTGACCTCCTGCTAGCTGGCAGTCTCCCAGCTTCAGTGGCGATGCTTGCTAGTGACCTCCAGGAAGCTGACAATCTCCCAGCTTTAGTGGCGATGCTTGCTGTTTTTCAACTTATTGAGCTTCAAGCTAGTGACCTCCAGCTAGCTGACAGTCTCCCAGCTTCAGTGGCGATGCTTGCTAGAGACCTCCAGCTAGCTGGCCGTCTCCCAGCTTCAGTGGCGATGCTTGCTAGTGACTTCCAGCTATCTGGCAGTCTCCCTGCTGCAGTGGCGATGCCTGCTGTTTTTCAACTTATTGAGGTTCACGCTAATGACCTCCAGCTAGATGGCAGTCTCCCAGCTTTAGTGGCGAAGCTTGCTAGTGACTTCCAGCTAGCTGGCAGTCTTCCAGCTTCAGTGGCGATGCTTGCTATTTTTCAACTTATTGAGGTTCCAGCTAATGACCTACAGCTAGCTGGCAGTCTCCCAGCTTCAGTGGGGATGCTTGCTAGTGACTTCCAGCTAGCTGGCAATCTTCCAGCTGCAGTGGCAATGCTTGCTATTTTTCAATTTATTGAGGTTCACGCTAGTGACCTCCAGCTAGATGGCAGTCTCCCAGCTTCAGTGGCGTAGCTTGCTAGTGACTTCCAGCTAGCTGCCAGTCTCCCAGCTGCAGTGGCGATGCCTGCTATTTTTCAACTTATTGAGGTTCCAGCTAGTGACCTCCAGGTAGCTGGCAGTCTCCCAGCTTCAGTGGCGATGGTTGCTAGTGACCTCCACCTAGCTGGCAGTCTTCCAGCTTTGGTTGCGATGCTTGCTAGTGACCTCCAGCTAGCTGGCAGTCTTCCAGCTTCTGTGGCGATGCTTGCTAGTGACCTCCAGCTAGCAGGCAGTCTTCCAGCTCATGTGGCGATGCTTGCTAGTGTCTCCCAGCTTCAGTGGCGATGCTTGCTATTGACCTCCAGCTAGCTGGGAGTCTCCCAGCTTCAGTGGCGATGCTTGCTAGTGACCTCCAGCTAGCTGGCAGTTTACCAGCTTCAGTGGCGATGCTTGCTAGTGATCTCAATCTAGCTGGCAGTCTGCCAGCTTCAGTGGGGATGCTTGCTAATGATCTCCACCTAGCTGGCAGTCTTCCAGCTTCAGTGGCGATGCTTGCTAGTGATCTCCAGCTAGCTGGCAATCTCCCAGCGGCAGTGGCGATGCTTGCTGTTTTTATAACTGATTGAGGTTCAAGCTAGTGACTTCCAGCTAGCTGGCAGTCTCCCAGCTTCAGTGGCAATGCTTGCTAGTGACTTCCAGCTAGCTGGCAGTCTCCCAGCTGCAGTGGCGATGACTGCTATTTTTCAACTTATTGAGGTTCCAGCTAGTAACCTCCAGGTAGCTGGCAGTCTCCTTGCTTCAGTTGCGATGGTTGCTAGTGACCTCCAGCTAGCTGGCAGTCTTCCAGCTTCGGTGGCGATGCTTGTTAGCGACCTTCAGCTAGCTGGCAGTCTTCCAGCTTCTGTGGTGATGCTTGCTGGTGACCTCCAGCTAGCTGGCAGTCTGCCAGTTTCTGTGGCGATGCTTGCTTGTGACCTCCAGCTAGCTGGCAATCTCCCAACTGCAGTGGCGATGCTTGCTGTTTTTATAACTGATTGAGGTTCAAGCTAGTGACCTCCAGCTAGCTGGCAGTCTCCCAGCTTCAGTGGCGATGCTTGCTAGTGACTTCCAACTAGCTGGCAGTCTCCCAGCTTCAGTGGCGATGCTTGCTATTTTTCAACTTATTGAGGTTCCAGTTAATGACCTCCAGCTAGCTGGCAGTCTCCCAGCTTCAGTGGCGATCCTTGCTAATGATCTCCACCTAGCTGGCAGTCTTCCAGCTTTGGTGGCGATGCTTACTAGTGACCTCAAGCTAGCTGGCAGTCTCCCAGCTTCAGTGGCGATGCTTGCTAGTGACCTCCAGCTAGCTGGAAGTCTCCCAGCTTCAGTGGCGATACTTGCTGGTGACCTCCAGCTACCTGGCAGTCTCCCAACTTCAGTGGTGATGCTTGCTGGAGACCTCCAGCTAGCTGGCCGTCTCCCAGCTTCAGTGGCGATGCTTGCTAGTGACTTCCAGCTAGCTGGCAGTCTCCCAGCTGTAGTGGCGATGCCTGCTATTTTTCAACCTATTGAGGTTCCAGCTAGTGACCTCCAGGTAGCTGGCTGTCTCCCAGATTCAGTGGCGATGCTTGCTAGTGACCTCCAGCTAGCTGGGAGTCTCCCAGCTTCAGTGGCGATGCTTGCTAGTGACCTCCAGCTAGCTGGCAGTTTTCCAGCTTCAGTGGTGATGCTTGCTAGTGATCTCCAGCTAGCTGGCAGTCTGCCAGCTTCAGTGGCGATGCTTACTAGTGAACTCCAGGAAGCTGTCAATCTCCCAGCTGCTGTGGCGATGCTTGCTGTTTTTCAACTTATTGAGCTTCCAGCTAGTGACCTCCAGCTAGCTGGCAGTCTCCCAGCTTCAGTGGCGATGCTTGCTAGAGACCTCCAGCTAGCTGGCCGTCTCCCAGCTGCAGTGGCGATGCCTGCTTTTTTTCAACTTATTGAGGTTCACGCTATTGACCTCCAGCTAGTTGGCAGTCTCCCAGCTTTAGTGGCGAAGCTTGCTAGTGACTTCCAGCTAGCTGGCAGTCTCCCAGCTGCAGTGGCGATGCCTGCTTTTTTTCAACTTATTGAGGTTCACGCTAGTGACCTCCAGCTAGATGGCAGTGTCCCAGCTTCAGTGGCAAAGCTTGCTAGTGACTTCCAGCTAGCTGGCAGTCTCCCAGCTTTGGTTGCGATGCTTGCTAGTGATCTCCAGCTAGCTGGCAGTCTTCCAGCTTCTGTGGCGATGCTTGCTAGTGACCTCCAGCTAGCAGGCAGTCTTCCAGCTCATATGGCGATGCTTGCTAGTGTCTCCCAGCTTCAGTGGCCATGCTTGCTATTGACCTCCAGCTAGCTGGGAGTCTCCCAGCTTCAGTGGCGATGCTTGCTAGTGACCTCCAGCTAGCTGGCAGTTTTCCAGCTTCAGTGGCGATGCTTGCTAGTGATCACAATCTAGCTGGCAGTCTGCCAGCTTCAGTGGGGATGCTTGCTAATGATCTCCACCTTGCTGGTAGTCTTCCAGTTTCGGTGGCGATGCTTGCTAGTGACCTCCAGCTAGCTGGCAGTCTTCCAGCTTCTGTGGCTATGCTTGCTAGTGACCTCCAGCTAGCTGGCAGTCTCCCAGCTTCAGTGGCGATGCTTGCTAGTGACCTCCTGCTAGCTGGCAGTCTCCCAGCTTCAGTGGCGATGCTTGCTAGTGACCTCCAGGAAGCTGACAATCTCCCAGCTGCTGTGGCGATGCTTGCTGTTTTTCAACTTATTGAGCTTCAAGCTAGTGACCTCCAGCTAGCTGACAGTCTCCCAGCTTCAGTGGCGATGCTTGCTAGAGACCTCCAGCTAGCTGGCCGTCTCCCAGCTTCAGTGGCGATGCTTGCTAGTGACTTCCAGCTATCTGGCAGTCTCCCTGCTGCAGTGGCGATGCCTGCTGTTTTTCAACTTATTGAGGTTCACGCTAATGACCTCCAGCTAAATGGCAGTCTCCCAGCTTTAGTGGCGAAGCTTGCTAGTGACTTCCAGCTAGCTGGCAGTCTTCCAGCTTCAGTGGCGATGCTTGCTATTTTTCAACTTATTGAGGTTCCAGCTAATGACCTACAGCTAGCTGGCAGTCTCCCAGCTTCAGTGGGGATGCTTGCTAGTGACTTCCAGCTAGCTGGCAATCTTCCAGCTGCAGTGGCAATGCTTGCTATTTTTCAATTTATTGAGGTTCACGCTAGTGACCTCCAGCTAGATGGCAGTCTCCCAGCTTCAGTGGCGTAGCTTGCTAGTGACTTCCAGCTAGCTGCCAGTCTCCCAGCTGCAGTGGCGATGCCTGCTATTTTTCAACTTATTGAGGTTCCAGCTAGTGACCTCCAGGTAGCTGGCAGTCTCCCAGCTTCAGTGGCGATGGTTGCTAGTGACCTCCACCTAGCTGGCAGTCTTCCAGCTTTGGTTGCGATGCTTGCTAGTGACCTCCAGCTAGCTGGCAGTCTTCCAGCTTCTGTGGCGATGCTTGCTAGTGACCTCCAGCTAGCAGGCAGTCTTCCAGCTCATGTGGGGATGCTTGCTAGTGTCTCCCAGCTTCAGTGGCGATGCTTGCTATTGACCTCCAGCTAGCTGGGAGTGTCCCAGCTTCAGTGGCGATGCTTGCTAGTGACCTCCAGCTAGCTGGCAGTTTACCAGCTTCAGTGGCGATGCTTGCTAGTGATCTCAATCTAGCTGGCAGTCTGCCAGCTTCAGTGGGGATGCTTGCTAATGATCTCCACCTAGCAGGCAGTCTTCCAGCTTCAGTGGCGATGCTTGCTAGTGATCTCCAGCTAGCTGGCAATCTCCCAGCGGCAGTGGCGATGCTTGCTGTTTTTATAACTGATTGAGGTTCAAGCTAGTGACTTCCAGCTAGCTGGCAGTCTCCCAGCTTCAGTGGCAATGCTTGCTAGTGACTTCCAGCTAGCTGGCAGTCTCCCAGCTGCAGTGGCGATGACTGCTATTTTTCAACTTATTGAGGTTCCAGCTAGTAACCTCCAGGTAGCTGGCAGTCTCCTTGCTTCAGTTGCGATGGTTGCTAGTGACCTCCAGCTAGCTGGCAGTCTTCCAGCTTCGGTGGCGATGCTTGCTAGCGACCTTCAGCTAGCTGGCAGTCTCCCAGCTTCAGTGGCGATCCTTGCTAATGATCTCCACCTAGCTGGCAGTCTTCCAGCTTTGGTGGCGATGCTTACTAGTGACCTCAAGCTAGCTGGCAGTCTCCCAGCTTCAGTGGCGATGCTTGCTAGTGACCTCCAGCTAGCTGGAAGTCTCCCAGCTTCAGTGGCGATACTTGCTGGTGACCTCCAGCTACCTGGCAGTCTCCCAACTTCAGTGGTGATGCTTGCTGGAGACCTCCAGCTAGCTGGCCGTCTCCCAGCTTCAGTGGCGATGCTTGCTAGTGACTTCCAGCTAGCTGGCAGTCTCCCAGCTGTAGTGGCGATGCCTGCTATTTTTCAACCTATTGAGGTTCCAGCTAGTGACCTCCAGGTAGCTGGCTGTCTCCCAGATTCAGTGGCGATGCTTGCTAGTGACCTCCAGCTAGCTGGCAGTCTCCCAGCTTCAGTGGCGATGCTTGCTAGTGACCTCCAGGAAGCTGACAATCTCCCAGCTGCTGTGGCGATGCTTGCTGTTTTTCAACTTATTTAGCTTCCAGCTAGTGACCTGATAGCTGGCAGTCTTCCAGCTTCTGTGGCGAGCTTGCTAGTGACCTCCAGGTAGCTGGCAATCTCCCAGCTGCAGTGGCGATGCTTGCTGTTTTTATAACTGATTGAGGTTCAAGCTAATGACCTCCAGCTACCTGGCAGTCTCCCAGCTTCAGTGGCGATGCTTGCTAGTGACCTCCAGCTAGCTGGCAGTCTCCCAGCTTCAGTGGCGATGCTTGCTAGTGACCTCCAGGAAGGTGACAATCTCCCAGCTGCTGTGGCGATGCTTGCTGTTTTTCAACTTATTGAGCTTCCAGCTAGTGACCTCCAGCTAGCTGGCAGTCTCCCAGCTTCAGTGGCGATGCTTGCTGGTGACCTCCAGCTACCTGGCAGTCTCCCAACTTCAGTGGCGATGCTTGCTAGAGACTTCCAGCTAGCTGGCCGTCTCCCAGCTTCAGTGGCGATGCTTGACCTCCACCTAGCTGGCAGTCTTCCAGCTTTGGTTGCGATGCTTGCTACTGACCTCCAGCTAGCTGGCAGTCTTCCAGCTTCTGTGGCGATGCTTGCTAGTGACCTCCTGCTAGCAGGCAGTCTTCCAGCTCATGTGGCGATGCTTGCTAATGACCTCCAGCTAGCTGGCAGTTTTCCAGCTTCAGTGGCGATGCTTGCTAGTGATCTCAATCTAGCTGGCAGTCTGCCAGCTTCAGTGGCGATGCTTGCTGGTGATCTGAAGCTAGCTGGAAGTCTCCCAGCTTCAGTGGGGATGCTTGCTGGTGACTTCCAGCTAGCTGGCAGTCTCCCAGCTGCAGTGGCGATGCTTGCTGTTTTTTCAACTGATTGAGGTTCAAGCTAGTGACCTCCAGCTAGCTGGCAGTCTCCCAGCTTCAGTGGCGATGCTTGCTAGTGATCTCAAGCTAGCTGGAAGTCACCCAGCTTCAGTGGCGATACTTGCTGGTGACCTCCAGGATGCTGACAATCTCCCAGCTTCAGTGGCGATGCTTGCTAGTGATCTGAAGCTAGCTGGCAGTCTTCCAGCTTCAGTGGCGATGCTTGCTAGTGATCTCCAGCTAGCTGGCAATCTCCCAGCGGCAGTGGCGATGCTTGCTGTTTTTATAACTGATTGAGGTTCAAGCTAGTGACTTCCAGCTAGCTGGCAGTCTCCCAGCTTCAGTGGCAATGCTTGCTAGTGACTTCCAGCTAGCTGGCAGTCTCCCAGCTGCAGTGGCGATGACTGCTATTTTTCAACTTATTGAGGTTCCAGCTAGTAACCTCCAGGTAGCTGGCAGTCTCTTTGCTTCAGTTGCGATGGTTGCTAGTGACCTCCAGCTAGCTGGCAGTCTTCCAGCTTCGGTGGCGATGCTTGCTAGCGACCTTCAGCTAGCTGGCAGTCTTCCAACTTCTGTGGTGATGCTTGCTGGTGACCTCCAGCTAGCTGGCAGTCTGCCAGTTTCTGTGGCGATGCTTGCTTGTGACCTCCAGCTAGCTGGCAATCTCCCAATTACAGTGGCGATGCTTGCTGTTTTTATAACTGATTGAGGTTCAAGCTAGTGACCTCCAGCTAGCTGGCAGTCTCCCAGCTTCAGTGGCGATGCGTGCTAGTGACCTCCAGCTACCTGGCAGTCTCCCAACTTCAGTGGTGATGCTTGCTGGAGACCTCCAGCTAGCTGGCCGTCTCCCAGCTTCAGTGGCGATGCTTGCTAGTGACTTCCAGCTAGCTGGCAGTCTCCCAGCTGTAGTGGCGATGCCTGCTATTTTTCAACCTATTGAGGTTCCAGCTAGTGACCTCCAGGTAGCTGGCTGTCTCCCAGATTCAGTGGCGATGCTTGCTAGTGACCTCCAGCTAGCTGGCAGTCTCCCAGCTTCAGTGGCGATGCTTGCTAGTGACCTCCAGGAAGCTGACAATCTCCCAGCTGCTGTGGCGATGCTTGCTGTTTTTCAACTTATTGAGCTTCCAGCTAGTGACCTGCTAGCTGGCAGTCTTCCAGCTTCTGTGGCGAACTTGCTAGTGACCTCCAGGTAGCTGGCAATCTCCCAGCTGCAGTGGCGATGCTTGCTGTTTTTATAACTGATTGAGGTTCAAGCTAATGACCTCCAGCTACCTGGCAGTCACCCAGCTTCAGTGGCGATACTTGCTGGTGACCTCCAGGATGCTGACAATCTCCCAGCTTCAGTGGCGATGCTTGCTAGTGATCTGAAGCTAGCTGGCAGTCTTCCAGCTTCAGTGGCGATGCTTGCTAGTGATCTCCAGCTAGCTGGCAATCTCCCAGCGGCAGTGGCGATGCTTGCTGTTTTTATAACTGATTGAGGTTCAAGCTAGTGACTTCCAGCTAGCTGGCAGTCTCCCAGCTTCAGTGGCAATGCTTGCTAGTGACTTCCAGCTAGCTGGCAGTCTCCCAGCTGCAGTGGCGATGACTGCTATTTTTCAACTTATTGAGGTTCCAGCTAGTAACCTCCAGGTAGCTGGCAGTCTCTTTGCTTCAGTTGCGATGGTTGCTAGTGACCTCCAGCTAGCTGGCAGTCTTCCAGCTTCGGTGGCGATGCTTGCTAGCGACCTTCAGCTAGCTGGCAGTCTTCCAACTTCTGTGGTGATGCTTGCTGGTGACCTCCAGCTAGCTGGCAGTCTGCCAGTTTCTGTGGCGATGCTTGCTTGTGACCTCCAGCTAGCTGGCAATCTCCCAATTACAGTGGCGATGCTTGCTGTTTTTATAACTGATTGAGGTTCAAGCTAGTGACCTCCAGCTAGCTGGCAGTCTCCCAGCTTCAGTGGCGATGCGTGCTAGTGACCTCCAGCTACCTGGCAGTCTCCCAACTTCAGTGGTGATGCTTGCTGGAGACCTCCCGCTAGCTGGCCGTCTCCCAGCTTCAGTGGCGATGCTTGCTAGTGACTTCCAGCTAGCTGGCAGTCTCCCAGCTGTAGTGGCGATGCCTGCTATTTTTCAACCTATTGAGGTTCCAGCTAGTGACCTCCAGGTAGCTGGCTGTCTCCCAGATTCAGTGGCGATGCTTGCTAGTGACCTCCAGCTAGCTGGCAGTCTCCCAGCTTCAGTGGCGATGCTTGCTAGTGACCTCCAGGAAGCTGACAATCTCCCAGCTGCTGTGGCGATGCTTGCTGTTTTTCAACTTATTGAGCTTCCAGCTAGTGACCTGCTAGCTGGCAGTCTTCCAGCTTCTGTGGCGAACTTGCTAGTGACCTCCAGGTAGCTGGCAATCTCCCAGCTGCAGTGGCGATGCTTGCTGTTTTTATAACTGATTGAGGTTCAAGCTAATGACCTCCAGCTACCTGGCAGTCTCCCAGCTTCAGTGGCGATGCTTGCTAGTGACCTCCAGCTAGCTGGCAGTCTCCCAGCTTCAGTGGCGATGCTTGCTAGTGACCTCCAGGAAGGTGACAATCTCCCAGCTGCTGTGGCGATGCTTGCTGTTTTTCAACTGATTGAGCTTCCAGCTAGTGACCTCCAGCTAGCTGGCAGTCTCCCAGCTTCAGTGGCGATGCTTGCTGGTGACCTCCAGCTACCTGGCAGTCTCCCAACTTCAGTGGCGATGCTTGCTAGAGACTTCCAGCTAGCTGGCCGTCTCCCAGCTTCAGTGGCGATGCTTGACCTCCACCTAGCTGGCAGTCTTCCAGCTTTGGTTGCGATGCTTGCTACTGACCTCCAGCTAGCTGGCAGTCTTCCAGCTTCTGTGGCGATGCTTGCTAGTGACCTCCTGCTAGCAGGCAGTCTTCCAGCTCATGTGGCGATGCTTGCTAATGACCTCCAGCTAGCTGGCAGTTTTCCAGCTTCAGTGGCGATGCTTGCTAGTGATCTCAATCTAGCTGGCAGTCTGCCAGCTTCAGTGGCGATGCTTGCTAGTGATCTGAAGCTAGCTGGAAGTCTCCCAGCTTCAGTGGGGATGCTTGCTGGTGACTTCCAGCTAGCTGGCAGTCTCCCAGCTGCAGTGGCGATGCTTGCTGTTTTTTCAACTGATTGAGGTTCAAGCTAGTGACCTCCAGCTAGCTGGCAGTCTCCCAGCTTCAGTGGCGATGCTTGCTAGTGATCTCAAGCTAGCTGGAAGTCACCCAGCTTCAGTGGCGATACTTGCTGGTGACCTCCAGGATGCTGACAATCTCCCAGCTTCAGTGGCGATGCTTGCTAGTGATCTGAAGCTAGCTGGCAGTCTTCCAGCTTCAGTGGCGATGCTTGCTAGTGATCTCCAGCTAGCTGGCAATCTCCCAGCGGCAGTGGCGATGCTTGCTGTTTTTATAACTGATTGAGGTTCAAGCTAGTGACTCCCAGCTGCAGTGGCGATGCCTGCTATTTTTCAACTTATTGAGGTTCTAGCTAGTGACCTCCAGGTAGCTGGCTGTCTCCCAGCTTCAGTGGCGATGGTTGCTAGTGACCTCCACCTAGCTGGCAGTCTTCCAGCTTTGGTTGCGATGCTTGCTAGTGACCTCCAGCTAGCTGGCAGTCTTCCAGCTTCTGTGGCGATGCTTGCTAGTGACCTCCAGCTAGCAGGCAGTCTTCCAGCTCATGTGGCGATGCTTGCTAGTGTCTTCCAGCTTCAGTAGCGATGCTTGCTATTGACCTCCAGCTAGCTGGGACTCTCCCAGCTTCAGTGGCGATGCTTGCTAGTGACCTCCAGCTAGCTGGCAGTTTTCCAGCTTCAGTGGCGATGCTTGCTAGTGATCTCAATCTAGCTGGCAGTCTGCCAGCTTTAGTGGGGATGCTTGCTAATGATCTCCACCTAGCTGGCAGTCTTCCAGCTTTGGTGGCGTTGCTTGCTAGTGACCTCAAGCTAGCTGGCAGTCTTCCAGCTTCAGTGGCCATGCTTGCTAGTGACCTCCAGCTAGCTGGCAGTCTCCCAGATTCAGTGGCGATGCTTGCTAGTGACCTCCAGCTAGCTGGCAGTCTCCCAGCTTCAGTGGCGATGCTTGCTAGTGACTTCCAGGAAGCTGACAATCTCCCAGCTGCTGTGGCGATGCTTGCTGTTTTTCAACTTATTGAGCTTCCAGCTAGTGACCTCCAGCTAGCTGGCAGTCTCCCAGCTTCAGTGGCGATGCTTGCTGGTGACCTCCAGCTACCTGGCAGTCTCCCAGCTTCAGTGGCGATGCTTGCTAGAGACCTCCAGCTAGCTGGCCATCTCCCAGCTTCAGTGGCGATGCTTGCTAGTGACTTCCAGCTAGCTGGCAGTCTCCCAGCTGCAGTGGCGATGCCTGCTATTTTTCAACTTATTGAGGTTCCAGCTAGTGACCTCCAGGTTGCTGGCAGTCTCCCAGCTTCAGTGGTGATGGTTGCTAGTGACCTCCAGCTAGCAGGCAGTCTTCCAGCTCCTGTGGCAATGCTTGCTAGTGTCTCCCAGCTTCAGTGGCTATGCTTGCTATTGACCTCCAGCTAGCTGGGAGTCTCCCAGCTTCAGTGGCGATGCTTGCTAGTGATCTCAAGCTAGCTGGAAGTGGCCATGCTTGCTAGTTACCTCCAGCTAGCTGGCAGTCTCCTAGATTCGGTGGCGATGCTCGCTAGTGACCTCCAGCTAGCTGGCAGTCTCCCAGCTTCAGTGGCGATGCTTGCTAGTGACCTCCAGGAAGCTGACAATCTCCCAGCTGCTGTGGCGATGCTTGCTGTTTTTCAACTTATTGAGCTTCCAGCTCGTGACCTGCTAGCTGGCAGTCTTCCAGCTTCTGTGGCGAGCTTGCTAGTGACCTCCAGCTAGCTGGCAATCTCCCAGCTGCAGTGGCGATGCTTGCTGTTTTTATAACTGATTGGAGGTTCAAGCTAGTGGAGTCTCCCAGCTTCAGTGGCGATGCTTGCTAGTGACCTCCAGCTAGCTGGCAGTCTTCCAGCATCAGTGGCGATGCTTGCTAGTGATCTCCAGCTAGCTGGCAGTCTTCCAGTTTCAGTGGCGATGCTTGCTAGTGACCTCCAGCTAGCTGGCAGTCATCCAGCTTCGGTGGCGATGCTTGCTAGTGACCTCCAGCTAGCTGGCAGTCTTCCAGCTTCTGGGGCGATGCATGCTAGTGACTTCCAGCTAGCTGGCAGTCTCCCAGCTGCAGTGGCGATGACTGCTATTTTTCAACTTATTGAGGTTCCAGCTAGTAACCTCCAGGTAGCTGGCAGTCTCCTTGCTTCAGTTGCGATGGTTGCTAGTGACCTCCAGCTAGCTGGCAGTCTTCCAGCTTCGGTGGCGATGCTTGCTAGCGACCTTCAGCTAGCTGGCAGTCTTCCAGCTTCTGTGGTGATGCTTGCTGGTGACCTCCAGCTAGCTGGCAGTCTGCCAGTTTCTGTGGCGATGCTTGCTTGTGACCTCCAGCTAGCTGGCAATCTCCCAACTGCAGTGGCGATGCTTGCTGTTTTTATAACTGATTGAGGTTCAAGCTAGTGACCTCCAGCTAGCTGGCAGTCTCCCAGCTTCAGTGGCGATGCTTGCTAGTGACTTCCAACTAGCTGGCAGTCTCCCAGCTTCAGTGGCGATGCTTGCTATTTTTCAACTTATTGAGGTTCCAGTTAATGACCTCCAGCTAGCTGGCAGTCTCCCAGCTTCAGTGGCGATCCTTGCTAATGATCTCCACCTAGCTGGCAGTCTTCCAGCTTTGGTGGCGATGCTTACTAGTGACCTCAAGCTAGCTGGCAGTCTCCCAGCTTCAGTGGGGATGCTTGCTAGTGACCTCCAGCTAGCTGGAAGTCTCCCAGCTTCAGTGGCGATACTTGCTGGTGACCTCCAGCTACCTGGCAGTCTCCCAACTTCAGTGGTGATGCTTGCTGGAGACCTCCAGCTAGCTGGCCGTCTCCCAGCTTCAGTGGCGATGCTTGCTAGTGACTTCCAGCTAGCTGGCAGTCTCCCAGCTGTAGTGGCGATGCCTGCTATTTTTCAACCTATTGAGGTTCCAGCTAGTGACCTCCAGGTAGCTGGCTGTCTCCCAGATTCAGTGGCGATGCTTGCTAGTGACCTCCAGCTAGCTGGCAGTCTCCCAGCTTCAGTGGCGATGCTTGCTAGTGACCTCCAGGAAGCTGACAATCTCCCAGCTGCTGTGGCGATGCTTGCTGTTTTTCAACTTATTGAGCTTCCAGCTAGTGACCTGCTAGCTGGCAGTCTTCCAGCTTCTGTGGTGAGCTTGCTAGTGACCTCCAGGTAGCTGGCAATCTCCCAGCTGCAGTGGCGATGCTTGCTGTTTTTATAACTGATTGAGGTTCAAGCTAATGACCTCCAGCTACCTGGCAGTCTCCCAGCTTCAGTGGCGATGCTTGCTAGTGACCTCCAGCTAGCTGGCAGTCTCCCAGCTTCAGTGGCGATGCTTGCTAGTGACCTCCAGGAAGGTGACAATCTCCCAGCTGCTGTGGCGATGCTTGCTGTTTTTCAACTTATTGAGCTTCCAGCTAGTGACCTCCAGCTAGCTGGCAGTCTCCCAGCTTCAGTGGCGATGCTTGCTGGTGACCTCCAGCTACCTGGCAGTCTCCCAACTTCAGTGGCGATGCTTGCTAGAGACCTCCAGCTAGCTGGCCGTCTTCCAACTTCAGTGGCGATGCTTGCTAGTGACCTCCTGCTAGCAGGCAGTCTTCCAGCTCATGTGGCGATGCTTGCTAATGACCTCCAGCTAGCTGGCAGTTTTCCAGCTTCAGTGGCGATGCTTGCTAGTGATCTCAATCTAGCTGGCAGTCTGCCAGCTTCAGTGGCGATGCTTGCTAGTGATCTGAATCTAGCTCGAAGTCTCCCAGCTTCAGTGGGGATGCTTGCTGGTGACTTCCAGCTAGCTGGCAGTCTCCCAGCTTTAGTGGCGATGCTTGCTGGTGACCTCCAGCTAGGTGGCAGTCTCCCAGCTTCAGTGGCGATGCTTGCTGGTGAGTTCCAACTAGCTGGCAGTCTCCGAGCTTCAGTGGCGATGCTTGCTATTTTTCAGCTTATTGAGGTTCACGCTAGTGACCTCCAGCTAGATGGCAGTCTCCCAGCTTCAGTGGCGATGCATGCTAGTGACTTCCAGCTAGCTGGCAGTCTCCCAGCTGCAGTGGCGATGCCTGCTATTTTTCAACATATTGAGGTTCCAGCTAGTGACCTCCAGGTGGCTGGCAGTCTCCCAGCTTCAGTGGCGATGGTTGCTAGTGACCTCCACCTGGCTGGCAGTCTTCCATCTTTGGTTGCGATGCTTGCTAGTGACCTCCAGCTACCTGGCAGTCTCCCAGCTTCAGTGGCGATGCTTGCTAGTGACCTCCAGCTAGCTGGCAGTCTCCCAGCTTCAGTGGGGATGCTTGCTAGTGACCTCCAGCTACCTGGCAGTCTCTCAGCTTCAGTGGCGATGCTTGCTAGAGACATCCAGCTAGCTGGCCGTCTCCCAGCTTCAGTGGCGATGCTTGCTAGTGATTTCCAACTAGCTGGCCGTCTCCCAGCTGCAGTGGCGATGCTTGCTAGTGAATTCCAGCTACCTGGCAGTCTCCCAGCTGCAGTGGCGATGCCTGCTATTTTTCAACTTATTGAGGTTCCAGCTAGTGACCTCCAGGTAGCTGGCAGTCTCCCAGCTTCAGTGGCGATGGTTGCTAGTGACCTCCACCTATCTGGCACTCCTCCAGCTTCGGTGGCGATGCTTGCTAGTGACCTCCAGCTAGCTGGCAGTCTTCCAGCTTCTGTGGCGATGCTTGCTGGTGACCTCCAGCTAGCTGGCAGTCTCCCAGCTTTAGTGGCGATGCTTGCTGTTTTTTCAACTTATTGAGTTTCAAGCTAGTGACCTACAGCTTCAGTGGCGATGTTTGCTAGTGATCTCAAGCTAGCTGGAAGTCACCCAGCTTCAGTGGGGATGCTTGCTAGTGACCTCCAGCTAGCTGGCAGTCTTCCAGCTTCTGTGGCTATGGTTGCTTGCGACCTCCAGCTAGCTGGCAGTCTTCCAGCTTCTGTGGCTATGGTTGCTTGCGACCT
The DNA here is from genome assembly GCA_932294295.1 of Alitta virens. NCBI lineage: Eukaryota > Metazoa > Annelida > Polychaeta > Phyllodocida > Nereididae > Alitta > Alitta virens. Next base: position 11,653,941 of record OW028581.1, read on the forward strand.
CCAGCTAGCTGGCAATCTCCCAGCGGCAGTGGCGATGCTTGCTGTTTTTATAACTGATTGAGGTTCAAGCTAGTGACTTCCAGCTAGCTGGCAGTCTCCCAGCTTCAGTGACGATGCTTGCTAGTGACCACCACCTATCTGGCACTCCTCCAGCTTCGGTGGCGATGCTTGCTAGTGACCTCCAACTAGCTGGCAGTCTTCCAGCTTCTGTGGCGATGCTTGCTAGTGACCTCCAGCTAGCTGGCAGTCTCCCAGCTTTAGTGGCGATGCTTGCTGTTTTTCAACTCATGGAGGTTTAAGCTAGTGACCTCCAGCTAGCTGGCAGTCTCCCAGCTTCAGTGGCGATGCTTGCTAGTGATCTCAAGCTAGCTGGAAGTCTCCCAGCTTCAGTGGGGATGCTTGGTAGTGACCTCCAGCTAGCTGGCAATCTTCCAGCTGCAGTGGCGATGCTTGCTATTTTTCAACTTATTGAGGTTCACGCTAGTGACTTCCAGCTAGATGGCAGTCTCCCAGCTTCAGTGGCGAAGCTTGCTAGTGACTTCCAGCTAGCTGGTAGTCTCCCAGCTGCAGTGGCGATGCCTGCTATTTTTCAACTTATTGAGGTTCCAGCTAGTGACCTCCAGGTAGCTGGCTGTCTCCCAGCTTCAGTGGCGATGGTTGCTAGTGACCTCCACCTAGCTGGCAGTCTTCCAGCTTTGGTTGCGATGCTTGCTAATGACCTCCAGCTAGCTGGCAGTCTTCCAGCTTCAGTGGCGATGCTTGCTAGTGACCTCCAGCTAGTAGGCAGTCTTCCAGCTCATGTGGCGATGCTTGCTAGTGTCTCCCAGTTCAGTGGCGATGCTTGCTATTGACCTCCAGCTAGCTGGCAGTCTTCCAGCTTCTGTGGCGATGCTTGCTAGTGAGCTCCAGCAAGCTGGCAGTCTCCCAGCTTTAGTGGCGATGCTTGCTGTTTTTCAACTTATTGAGGTTCAAGCTAGTGACCTCCAGCTAGCTGGCAGTCTCCCAGCTTCAGTGGCGATGCTTGCTAGTGAGCTCCAGCAAGCTGGCAGTCTCCCAGCTTTAGTGGCGATGCTTGCTGTTTTTCAACTTATTGAGGTTCAAGCTAGTGACCTCCAGCTAGCTGGCAGTCTCCCAGCTTCAGTGGCGATGCTTGCTAGTGACCTCCAGCTAGCTGGCAGTCTTCCAGCTTCTGTGGCTATGCTTGCTAGTGACCTCCAGCTAGCTGGCAGTCTCCCAGCTTCAGTGGCGATGCTTGCTAGTGATCTCCAGCTAGCTGGCAATCTCCCAGCGGCAGTGGCGATGCTTGCTGTTTTTATGACTGATTGAGGTTCAAGCTAGTGACTTCCAGCTAGCTGGCAGTCTCCTAGCTTCAGTGGAAATGCTTGCTAGTGACTTCCAGCTAGCTGGCAGTCTCCCAGCTGCAGTGGCGATGACTGCTATTTTTCAACTTATTGAGGTTCCAGCTAGTAACCTCCTGGTAGCTGGCAGTCTCCTAGGTTCAGTGGCGATGGTTGGTAGTGACCTCCACCTAGCTGGCAGTCTTCCAGCTTCGGTGGCGATGCTTGCTAGTGACCTCCAGCTAGCTGGCAGTCTTCCAGCTTCTGTGGCGATGCTTGCTGGTGACCTCCAGCTAGCTGGTAGTCTGCCAGTGTCTGTGGCGAAGCTTGCTAGTGACCTCCAGCTAGCTGGCAATCTCCCAACTGCAGTGGCGATGCTTGCTGTTTTTATAACTGATTGAGGTTCAAGCTAGTGACCTCCAGCTAGCTGGCAGTCTCCCAGCTTCAGTGGCGATGCTTGCTAGTGACTTCCAACTAGCTGGCAATCTCCCAGCGTCAGTGGTGATGCTTGCTATTTTTCAACTTATTGAGGTCCCAGTTAATGACCTCCAGCTAGCTGGCAGTCTCCCAGCTTCAGTGGCGATGCTTGCTAATGATCTCCACCTAGCTGGCAGTTTTCCAGGTTTGGTGGCGATGCTTACTAGTGACCTCAAGCTAGCTGGCAGTCTTCCAGCTTCAGTGGCGATGCTTGCTAGTGACCTCCAGCTAGCTGGCAGTCTCCCAGCTTCAGTGGCGATGCTTGCTAGTGACCTCCAGCTAGCTGGCAGTCTCCCAGCTTCAGTGGCGATGCTTGCTAGTGACCTCCAGGAAGGTGACAATCTCCCAGCTGCTGTGGCGATGCTTGCTAGTGACCTCCAGCTAGCTGGCAGTCTCCCAGCTTCAGTGGCGATGGTTGCTAGTGACCTCCACCTATCTGGCATTCCTCCAGCTTCGGTGGCGATGCTTGCTAGTGACCTCCAGCTAGCTGGCAGTCTTCTAGCTTCTGTGGCGATGCTTGCTAGTGACCTCCAGCTAGCTGGCAGTCTCACAGCTTTAGTGGCGATCCTTGCTGTTTTTCAACATATTGAGGTTCCAGCTAGTGACCTCCAGGTGGCTGGCAGTCTCCCAGCTTCAGTGGCGATGGTTGCTAGTGACCTCCACCTGGCTGGCAGTCTTCCATCTTTGGTTGCGATGCTTGCTAGTGACCTCCAGCTTCCTGGCAGTCTTCCAGCTTTGGTGGCGTGCTTACTAGTGACCTCAAGCTAGCTGGCAGTCTTCCAGCTTCAGTGGCGATGCTTGCTAGTGACCTCCAACTAGCTGGCAGTCTCCCGGCTTCGGTGGCGATGCTTGCTAGTGACCTCCAGCTAGCTGGCAGTCTCCCAGCTTCAGTGGCGATGCTTGCTAGTGACCTCCAGGAAGGTGACAATCTCTCAGCTGCTGTGGTGGTGCTTGCTGTTTTTCAACTAATTGAGCTTCCAGCTAGTGACCTCCAGCTAGCTGGCAGTCTCCCAGCTTCAGTGGCGATGCTTGCTAGTGACCTCCAGCTAGCTGGCAGTCTCCCAGCTTCTGTGGGGATGCTTGCTGGTGACCTCCAGCTACCTGGCAGTCTCCCAGCTTCAGTGGCGATGCTTGCTAGAGACCTCCAGCTAGCTGGCCGTCTCCCAGCTTCAGTGGCGATGCTTGCTAGTGACTTCCAACTAGCTGGCCGTCTCCCAGCTGCAGTGGCGATGCTTGCTAGTGAATTCCAGCTAGCTGGCAGTCTCCCAGCTGCAGTGGCGATGCCTGCTATTTTTCAACTTATTGAGGTTCCAGCTAGTGACCTCCAGGTAGCTGGCAGTCTCCCAGCTTCAATGGCGATGGTTGCTAGTGACCTCCACCTATCTGGCACTCCTCCAGCTTCGGTGGCGATGCTTGCTAGTGACCTCCAGCTAGCTGGCAGTCTTCCAGCTTCTGTGGCGATGCTTGCTGGTGACCTCCAGCTAGCTGGTAGTCTCCCAGCTTTAGGGGCGATGCTTGCTGTTTTTTCAACTTATTGAGGTTTAAGCTAGTGACCTCCAGCTAGCTGGCAGTCTCCCAGCTTCCGTGGCGATGCTTGCTAGTGACCTCCACCTATCTGGCACTCCTCCAGCTTCGGTGGCGATGCTTGCTAGTGATCTCCAGCTAGCTGGCAGTCTCCCAGCTTCAGTGGCGATGCTTGCTAGTGACCTCCAGCTAGCTGGCAGTCTCCCAGCTTCAGTGGCGATGCTTGGTAGTGACCTCCAGGATGGTGACAATCTCCCAGCTGCTGTGGCGATGCTTGCTAGTGACCTCCAGCTAGCTGGCAGTCTCCCAGCTTCAGTGGCGATGGTTGCTAGTGACCTCCACCTATCTGGCATTCCTCCAGCTTCGGTGGCGATGCTTGCTAGTGACCTCCAGCTAGCTGGCAGTCTTCCAGCTTCTGTGGCGATGCTTGCTAGTGACCTCCAGCTAGCTGGCAGTCTCACAGCTTTAGTGGCGATGCTTGCTGTTTTTCAACTTATTGAGGTTCAAGCTAGTGACCTCCAGCTAGGTGGCAGTCTCCCAGCTTCAGTGGGGATGCTTGCTAGTGACCTCCAGCTAGCTGGCAATCTTCCAGCTGCAGTGGCGATGCTTGCTATTTTTTTAACTTATTGAGGTTCACGCTAGTGACCTCCAGCTAGATGGTAGTCTCCCAGCTTCAGTGGCGAAGCTTGCTAGTGACTTCCAGCTAGCTGGCAGTCTCCCAGCTGCAGTGGCGATGCCTGCTATTTTTCAACTAATTGAGGTTCTAGCTAGTGACCTCCAGGTAGCTGGCTCAATCTAGCTGGCAGTCTGCCAGCTTTGGTGGGGATGCTTGCTAATGATCTCCACCTAGCTGGCAGTCTTCCAGCTTTGGTGGCGTTGCTTGCTAGTGACCTCAAGCTAGCTGGCAGTCTCCCAGATTCAGTGGCGATGCTTGCTAGTGACCTCCAGCTTGCTGGCAGTCTCCCAGCTTCAGTGGCGATGCTTGCTAGTGACTTCCAGGAAGCTTACAATCTCCCAGCTGCTGTGGCGATGCTTGCTGTTTTTCAACTTATTGAGCTTCCAGCTAGTGACCTCCAGCTAGCTGGCAGTCTCCCAGCTTCAGTGGCGATGCTTGCTGGTGACCTCCAGCTTCCTGGCAGTCTCCCAGCTTCAGTGGCGATGCTTGCTCAAGACCTCCAGCTAGCTGGCCGTCTCCCAGCTTCAGTGGCGATGCTTGCTAGTGACTTCCAGCTAGCTGGCAGTCTCCCAGCTGCAGTGGCGATGCCTGCTATTTTTCAACTTATTGAGGTTCCAGCTAGTGACCTCCAGGTAGCTGGCAGTCTCTCAGCTTCAGTGGCGATGGTTGCTAGTGACCTCCACCTAGCTGGCAGTCTTCCAGCTTCGGTGGCGATGCTTGCTAGTGACCTCCAGCTAGCTGGCAGTCTTCCCGCTTCTGTGGCGATGCTTGCTAGTGACCTCCAGCTAGCTGGCAGTCTTCCAGCTTTAGTGGCGATGCTTGCTGTTTTTCAACTTATTGAGGTTCAAGCTAGTGACCTCCAGCTAGCTGGCAGTCTCCCAGCTTCAGTGGCGATGCTTGCTAGTGATCTCAAGCTAGCTGGAAGTGGCCATGCTTGCTAGTTACCTCCAGCTAGCTGGCAGTCTCCCAGATTCGGTGGCGATGCTTGCTAGTGACCTCCAGCTAGCTGGCAGTCTCCCAGCTTCAGTGGCGATGCTTGCTAGTGACCTCCAGGAAGCTGACAATCTCCCAGCTGCTGTGGCGATGCTTGCTGTTTTTCAACTTATTGAGCTTCCAGCTAGTGACCTGCTAGCTGGCAGTCTTCCAGCTTCTGTGGCGAGCTTGCTAGTGACCTCCAGCTAGCTGGCAATCTCCCAGCTGCAGTGGCGATGCTTGCTGTATTTATAACTGATTGAGGTTCAAGCTAGTGGAGTCTCCCAGCTTCAGTGGCGATGCTTGCTAGTGACCTCCAGCTAGCTGGCAGTCTTCCAGCTTCAGTGGCGATGCTTGCTAGTGATCTCCAGCTAGCTGGCAGTCTTCCAGTTTCAGTGGCGATGCTTGCTAGTGACCTCCAGCTAGCTGGCAGTCATCCAGCTTCGGTGGCGATGCTTGCTAGTGACCTCCAGCTAGCTGGCAGTCTTCCAGCTTCAGTGGCGATGATTGCTAGTGACCTCCAGCTAGCTGGTAGTCTGCCAGTTTCTGTGGCGATGCTTGTGACCTCCAGCTAACTGGCAGTCTCCCAGCTGCAGTGGCGATGCTTGCTGTTTTTATAACTGATTGAGGTTAAAGCTAGTGACCTCCAGCTAGGTGGCAGTCTCCCAGCTTCAGTGGGGATGCTTGCTAGTGACCTCCAGCTAGCTGGCAATCTTCCAGCTGCAGTGGCGATGCTTGCTATTTTTTTAACTTATTGAGGTTCACGCTAGTGACCTCCAGCTAGATGGTAGTCTCCCAGCTTCAGTGGCGAAGCTTGCTAGTGACTTCCAGCTAGCTGGCAGTCTCCCAGCTGCAGTGGCGATGCCTGCTATTTTTCAACTAATTGAGGTTCTAGCTAGTGACCTCCAGGTAGCTGGCTGTCTCCCAGCTTCAGTGGTGATGCTTGCTAGTGACCTCCAGCTAGCAGGCAGTCTTCCAGCTCATGTGGCAATGCTTGCTAGTGTCTTCCAGCTTCAGTGGCGATGCTTGCTATTGACCTCCAGCTAGCTGGGAGTCTCCCAGCTTCAGTGGCGATGCTTGCTAGTGACCCCCAGCTAGCTGGCAGTTTTCCAGCTTCAGTGGCGATGCTTGCTAGTGATCTCAATCTAGCTGGCAGTCTGCCAGCTTTGGTGGGGATGCTTGCTAATGATCTCCACCTAGCTGGCAGTCTTCCAGCTTAGGTGGCGTTGCTTGCTAGTGACCTCAAGCTAGCTGGCAGTCTCCCAGATTCAGTGGCGATGCTTGCTAGTGACCTCCAGCTTGCTGGCAGTCTCCCAGCTTCAGTGGCGATGCTTGCTAGTGACTTCCAGGAAGCTTACAATCTCCCAGCTGCTGTGGCGATGCTTGCTGTTTTTCAACTTATTGAGCTTCCAGCTAGTGACCTCCAGCTAGCTGGCAGTCTCCCAGCTTCAGTGGCGATGCTTGCTGGTGACCTCCAGCTTCCTGGCAGTCTCCCAGCTTCAGTGGCGATGCTTGCTCAAGACCTCCAGCTAGCTGGCCGTCTCCCAGCTTCAGTGGCGATGCTTGCTAGTGACTTCCAGCTAGCTGGCAGTCTCCCAGCTGCAGTGGCGATGCCTGCTATTTTTCAACTTATTGAGGTTCCAGCTAGTGACCTCCAGGTAGCTGGCAGTCTCTCAGCTTCAGTGGCGATGGTTGCTAGTGACCTCCACCTAGCTGGCAGTCTTCCAGCTTCGGTGGCGATGCTTGCTAGTGACCTCCAGCTAGCTGGCAGTCTTCCCGCTTCTGTGGCGATGCTTGCTAGTGACCTCCAGCTAGCTGGCAGTCTTCCAGCTTTAGTGGCGATGCTTGCTGTTTTTCAACTTATTGAGGTTCAAGCTAGTGACCTCCGGCTAGCTGGCAGTCTCCCAGCTTCAGTGGCGATGCTTGCTAGTGATCTCAAGCTAGCTGGAAGTGGCCATGCTTGCTAGTTACCTCCAGCTAGCTGGCAGTCTCCCAGATTCGGTGGCGATGCTTGCTAGTGACCTCCAGCTAGCTGGCAGTCTCCCAGCTTCAGTGGCGATGCTTGCTAGTGACCTCCAGGAAGCTGACAATCTCCCAGCTGCTGTGGCGATGCTTGCTGTTTTTCAACTTATTGAGCTTCCAGCTAGTGACCTGCTAGCTGGCAGTCTTCCAGCTTCTGTGGCGAGCTTGCTAGTGACCTCCAGCTAGCTGGCAATCTCCCAGCTGCAGTGGCGATGCTTGCTGTTTTTATAACTGATTGAGGTTCAAGCTAGTGGAGTCTCCCAGCTTCAGTGGCGATGCTTGCTAGTGACCTCCAGCTAGCTGGCAGTCTTCCAGCTTCAGTGGCGATGCTTGCTAGTGATCTCCAGCTAGCTGGCAGTCTTCCAGTTTCAGTGGCGATGCTTGCTAGTGACCTCCAGCTAGCTGGCAGTCATCCAGCTTCGGTGGCGATGCTTGCTAGTGACCTCCAGCTAGCTGGCAGTCTTCCAGCTTCAGTGGCGATGATTGCTAGTGACCTCCAGCTAGCTGGTAGTCTGCCAGTTTCTGTGGCGATGCTTGTGACCTCCAGCTAACTGGCAGTCTCCCAGCTGCAGTGGCGATGCTTGCTGTTTTTATAACTGATTGAGGTTAAAGCTAGTGACCTCCAGCTAGCTGGCAGTCTCCCAGCTTCAGTGGCGATGCTTGCTAGTGACTTCCAACTAGCTGGCAGTGTCCCAGCTTCAGTGGCGATGCTTGCTATTTTTCAACTTATTGAGGTTCCAGCTAATGACCTCCAGCTAGCTGGCAGTCTCCCAGCTTCAGTGGCAATGCTTGCTAATGATCTGCACCTAGCTGGCAGTCTTCCAGCTTTGGTGGCGATGCTTACTAGTGACCTCCAGCTAGCTGGCAGTCTCCCAGCTTCAGTGGCGATGCTTGCTAGTGACCTCCAGCTAGCTGGCAGTCTCCCAGCTTCAGTGGTGATGCTTGCTAGTGACCTCCAGGAAGCTGACAATCTCCCAGCTGCTGTGGCAATGCTTGCTGTTTTTCAACTTATTGAGCTTCCAGCTAGTGACCTCCAGCTAGCTGGCAGTCTCCCAGCTTCAGTGGCGATGCTTACTTGTGACCTTAAGCTGGCTGGCAGTCTTCCAGCTTCAGTGGCGATACTTGCTAGTGACCTCCAGGTAGCTGGCAGTCTCCCAGCTTCAGTGGCGATGCTTGCTAGTGATCTCAATCTAGCTGGCAGTCTGCCAGCTTTGGTGGGGATGCTTGCTAATGATCTCCACCTAGCTGGCAGTCTTCCAACTTTGGTGGCGTTGCTTGCTAGTGACCTCAAGCTAGCTGGCAGTCTCCCAGATTCAGTGGCGATGCTTGCTAGTGACCTCCAGCTTGCTGGCAGTCTCCCAGCTTCAGTGGCGATGCTTGCTAGTGACTTCCAGGAAGCTTACAATCTCCCAGCTGCTGTGGCGATGCTTGCTGTTTTTCAACTTATTGAGCTTCCAGCTAGTGACCTCCAGCTAGCTGGCAGTCTCCCAGCTTCAGTGGCGATGCTTGCTGGTGACCTCCAGCTTCCTGGCAGTCTCCCAGCTTCAGTGGCGATGCTTGCTCAAGACCTCCAGCTAGCTGGCCGTCTCCCAGCTTCAGTGGCGATGCTTGCTAGTGACTTCCAGCTAGCTGGCAGTCTCCTAGCTGCAGTGGCGATGCCTGCTATTTTTCAACTTATTGAGGTTCCAGCTAGTGACCTCCAGGTAGCTGGCAGTCTCTCAGCTTCAGTGGCGATGGTTGCTAGTGACCTCCACCTAGCTGGCAGTCTTCCAGCTTCGGTGGCGATGCTTGCTAGTGACCTCCAGCTAGCTGGCAGTCTTCCCGCTTCTGTGGCGATGCTTGCTAGTGACCTCCAGCTAGCTGGCAGTCTTCCAGCTTTAGTGGCGATGCTTGCTGTTTTTCAACTTATTGAGGTTCAAGCTAGTGACCTCCAGCTAGCTGGCAGTCTCCCAGCTTCAGTGGCGATGCTTGCTAGTGATCTCAAGCTAGCTGGAAGTGGCCATGCTTGCTAGTTACCTCCAGCTAGCTGGCAGTCTCCCAGATTCGGTGGCGATGCTTGCTAGTGACCTCCAGCTAGCTGGCAGTCTCCCAGCTTCAGTGGCGATGCTTGCTAGTGACCTCCAGGAAGCTGACAATCTCCCAGCTGCTGTGGCGATGCTTGCTGTTTTTCAACTTATTGAGCTTCCAGCTAGTGACCTGCTAGCTGGCAGTCTTCCAGCTTCTGTGGCGAGCTTGCTAGTGACCTCCAGCTAGCTGGCAATCTCCCAGCTGCAGTGGCGATGCTTGCTGTTTTTATAACTGATTGAGGTTCAAGCTAGTGGAGTCTCCCAGCTTCAGTGGCGATGCTTGCTAGTGACCTCCAGCTAGCTGGCAGTCTTCCAGCTTCAGTGGCGATGCTTGCTAGTGATCTCCAGCTAGCTGGCAGTCTTCCAGTTTCAGTGGCGATGCTTGCTAGTGACCTCCAGCTAGCTGGCAGTCATCCAGCTTCGGTGGCGATGCTTGCTAGTGACCTCCAGCTAGCTGGCAGTCTTCCAGCTTCAGTGGCGATGATTGCTAGTGACCTCCAGCTAGCTGGTAGTCTGCCAGTTTCTGTGGCGATGCTTGTGACCTCCAGCTAACTGGCAGTCTCCCAGCTGCAGTGGCGATGCTTGCTGTTTTTATAACTGATTGAGGTTAAAGCTAGTGACCTCCAGCTAGCTGGCAGTCTCCCAGCTTCAGTGGCGATGCTTGCTAGTGACTTCCAACTAGCTGGCAGTGTCCCAGCTTCAGTGGCGATGCTTGCTGTTTTTCAACTTATTGAGGTTCAAGCTAGTGACCTCCAGCTAGGTGGCAGTCTCCCAGCTTCAGTGGGGATGCTTGCTAGTGACCTCCAGCTAGCTGGCAATCTTCCAGCTGCAGTGGCGATGCTTGCTATTTTTTTAACTTATTGAGGTTCACGCTAGTGACCTCCAGCTAGATGGTAGTCTCCCAGCTTCAGTGGCGAAGCTTGCTAGTGACTTCCAGCTAGCTGGCAGTCTCCCAGCTGCAGTGGCGATGCCTGCTATTTTTCAACTAATTGAGGTTCTAGCTAGTGACCTCCAGGTAGCTGGCTGTCTCCCAGCTTCAGTGGTGATGGTTGCTAGTGACCTCCACCTAGCTGGCAGTCTTCCAGCTTTGGTTGCGATGCTTGCTAGTGACCTCCAGCTAGCTGGCAGTCTTCCAGCTTCTGTGGCGATGCTTGCTAGTGACCTCCAGCTAGCAGGCAGTCTTCCAGCTCATGTGGCAATGCTTGCTAGTGTCTTCCAGCTTCAGTGGCGATGCTTGCTATTGACCTCCAGCTAGCTGGGAGTCTCCCAGCTTCAGTGGCGATGCTTGCTAGTGACCCCCAGCTAGCTGGCAGTTTTCCAGCTTCAGTGGCGATGCTTGCTAGTGATCTCAATCTAGCTGGCAGTCTGCCAGCTTTGGTGGGGATGCTTGCTAATGATCTCCACCTAGCTGGCAGTCTTCCAGCTTTGGTGGCGTTGCTTGCTAGTGACCTCAAGCTAGCTGGCAGTCTCCCAGATTCAGTGGCGATGCTTGCTAGTGACCTCCAGCTTGCTGGCAGTCTCCCAGCTTCAGTGGCGATGCTTGCTAGTGACTTCCAGGAAGCTTACAATCTCCCAGCTGCTGTGGCGATGCTTGCTGTTTTTCAACTTATTGAGCTTCCAGCTAGTGACCTCCAGCTAGCTGGCAGTCTCCCAGCTTCAGTGGCGATGCTTGCTGGTGACCTCCAGCTTCCTGGCAGTCTCCCAGCTTCAGTGGCGATGCTTGCTCAAGACCTCCAGCTAGCTGGCCGTCTCCCAGCTTCAGTGGCGATGCTTGCTAGTGACTTCCAGCTAGCTGGCAGTCTCCCAGCTGCAGTGGCGATGCCTGCTATTTTTCAACTTATTGAGGTTCCAGCTAGTGACCTCCAGGTAGCTGGCAGTCTCTCAGCTTCAGTGGCGATGGTTGCTAGTGACCTCCACCTAGCTGGCAGTCTTCCAGCTTCGGTGGCGATGCTTGCTAGTGACCTCCAGCTAGCTGGCAGTCTTCCCGCTTCTGTGGCGATGCTTGCTAGTGACCTCCAGCTAGCTGGCAGTCTTCCAGCTTTAGTGGCGATGCTTGCTGTTTTTCAACTTATTGAGGTTCAAGCTAGTGACCTCCGGCTAGCTGGCAGTCTCCCAGCTTCAGTGGCGATGCTTGCTAGTGATCTCAAGCTAGCTGGAAGTGGCCATGCTTGCTAGTTACCTCCAGCTAGCTGGCAGTCTCCCAGATTCGGTGGCGATGCTTGCTAGTGACCTCCAGCTAGCTGGCAGTCTCCCAGCTTCAGTGGCGATGCTTGCTAGTGACCTCCAGGAAGCTGACAATCTCCCAGCTGCTGTGGCGATGCTTGCTGTTTTTCAACTTATTGAGCTTCCAGCTAGTGACCTGCTAGCTGGCAGTCTTCCAGCTTCTGTGGCGAGCTTGCTAGTGACCTCCAGCTAGCTGGCAATCTCCCAGCTGCAGTGGCGATGCTTGCTGTTTTTATAACTGATTGAGGTTCAAGCTAGTGGAGTCTCCCAGCTTCAGTGGCGATGCTTGCTAGTGACCTCCAGCTAGCTGGCAGTCTTCCAGCTTCAGTGGCGATGCTTGCTAGTGATCTCCAGCTAGCCGGCAGTCTTCCAGTTTCAGTGGCGATGCTTGCTAGTGACCTCCAGCTAGCTGGCAGTCATCCAGCTTCGGTGGCGATGCTTGCTAGTGACCTCCAGCTAGCTGGCAGTCTTCCAGCTTCAGTGGCGATGATTGCTAGTGACCTCCAGCTAGCTGGTAGTCTGCCAGTTTCTGTGGCGATGCTTGTGACCTCCAGCTAACTGGCAGTCTCCCAGCTGCAGTGGCGATGCTTGCTGTTTTTATAACTGATTGAGGTTAAAGCTAGTGACCTCCAGCTAGCTGGCAGTCTCCCAGCTTCAGTGGCGATGCTTGCTAGTGACTTCCAACTAGCTGGCAGTGTCCCAGCTTCAGTGGCGATGCTTGCTATTTTTCAACTTATTGAGGTTCCAGCTAATGACCTCCAGCTAGCTGGCAGTCTCCCAGCTTCAGTGGCAATGCTTGCTAATGATCTGCACCTAGCTGGCAGTCTTCCAGCTTTGGTGGCGATGCTTACTAGTGACCTCCAGCTAGCTGGCAGTCTCCCAGCTTCAGTGGCGATGCTTGCTAGTGACCTCCAGCTAGCTGGCAGTCTCCCAGCTTCAGTGGTGATGCTTGCTAGTGACCTCCAGGAAGCTGACAATCTCCCAGCTGCTGTGGCGATGCTTGCTGTTTTTCAACTTATTGAGCTTCCAGCTAGTGACCTCCAGCTAGCTGGCAGTCTCCCAGCTTCAGTGGCGATGCTTACTTGTGACCTTAAGCTGGCTGGCAGTCTTCCAGCTTCAGTGGCGATACTTGCTAGTGACCTCCAGGTAGCTGGCAGTCTCCCAGCTTCAGTGGCGATGCTTGCTAGTGATCTCAAGCTAGCTGGCAGTCTCCCAGCTTCAGTGGGGATGCTTGCTAGTGACCTCCAGCTAGCTGGCAGTCTTCCAGCTTCAGTGGCGATGGTTGCTGTTTTTCAACTTATTGAGGTTCACGCTAGTGACCTCCAGCTAGCTGGCTGTCTCCCAGCTTCAGTGGCGAAGCTTGCTAGTGACCTCCAGCTAGCTGGCAGTCTTCCAGCTTCAGTGGCGATGCTTGCTGTTTTTATGACTTATTGAAGTTGAAGCTAGTGACCTCCAGCTAGCTGGCAGTCTCCCAGCTTCATTGGCGAAGCTTGCTAATGATCTCCACATAGCTGGTAGTCTTCTAGCTTTGGTGGCGATGATTACTAGTGACGTCAAGCTAGCTGGCAGTCTTGCAGCTTCGGTGGCGATGCTTGCTAGTGACCTCCAGCTAGCTGGCAATCTCGCAGCTGCAGTGGCGCTGCTTGCTGTTTTTCAGCTTATTGAGGTTCCAGCTAGTGATCTCCAGCTAGCTGGCAGTCTCCCAGCTTCAGTGGCGATGCTTGCTAGTGACCTCCAGCTAGCTGGCAGTCTCCCAGCTTTAGTGGCGATGCTTGCTAGTGATCTCAAGCAAGCTGGCAGTCTCCCAGCTTCAGTGGGGATACTTGCTAGTGACCTCCAGCTAGCTGGCAGTCTTCCAGCTTCATTGGCGATGGTTGCTGTTTTTCAACTTATTGAGGGTCACGCCAGTGACCTCCAGCTAGCTGGCAGTCTCCCAGCTTCAGTGGCGATGCTTGCTAGTGTCCTCCAGCTAGCTGGCAGTCTTCCAGCTTCAGTGGCGATGCTTGCTGTTTTTATAACTTATTGAAGTTCAAGCTAGTGACCTCCTGCTAGCTGGCAGTCTTCCAGCTTCATTGGCGATGGTTGCTGTTTTTCAACTTATTGAGGGTCACGCCAGTGACCTCCAGCTAGCTGGCAGTCTCCCAGCTGCAGTGGCGATGCTTGCTAGTGAATTCCAGCTACCTGGCAGTCTCCCAGCTGCAGTGGCGATGCCTGCTATTTTTCAACTTATTGAGGTTCCAGCTAGTGACCTCCAGGTAGCTGGCAGTCTCCCAGCTTCAGTGGCGATGGTTGCTAGTGACCTCCACCTATCTGGCACTCCTCCAGCTTCGGTGGCGATGCTTGCTAGTGACCTCCAGCTAGCTGGCAGTCTTCCAGCTTCTGTGGCGATGCTTGCTGGTGACCTCCAGCTAGCTGGTAGTCTCCCAGCTTTAGTGGCGATGCTTGCTGTTTTTTCAACTTATTGAGGTTCAAGCTAGTGACCTCCAGCTAGCTGGCAGTCTCCCAGCTTCCATGGCGATGCTTGCTAGTGACCTCCACCTATCTGGCACTCCTCCAGCTTCGGTGGCGATGCTTGCTAGTGATCTCCAGCTAGCTGGCAGTCTCCCAGCTTCAGTGGCGATGCTTGCTAGTGACCTCCAGCTAGCTGGCAGTCTCCCAGCTTCAGTGGCGATGCTTGCTAGTGACCTCCAGGAAGGTGACAATCTCCCAGCTGCTGTGGCGATGCTTGCTAGTGACCTCCAGCTAGCTGGCAGTCTCCCAGCTTCAGTGGCGATGGTTGCTAGTGACCTCCACCTATCTGGCATTCCTCCAGCTTCGGTGGCGATGCTTGCTAGTGACCTCCAGCTAGCTGGCAGTCTTCCAGCTTCTGTGGCGATGCTTGCTAGTGACCTCCAGCTAGCTGGCAGTCTCACAGCTTTAGTGGCGATGCTTGCTGTTTTTCAACTTATTGAGGTTCAAGCTAGTGACCTCCAGCTAGGTGGCAGTCTCCCAGCTTCAGTGGGGTTGCTTGCTAGTGACCTCCAGCTAGCTGGCAATCTTCCAGCTGCAGTGGCGATGCTTGCTATTTTTTTAACTTATTGAGGTTCACGCTAGTGACCTCCAGCTAGATGGTAGTCTCCCAGCTTCAGTGGCGAAGCTTGCTAGTGACTTCCAGCTAGCTGGCAGTCTCCCAGCTGCAGTGGCGATGCCTGCTATTTTTCAACTAATTGAGGTTCTAGCTAGTGACCTCCAGGTAGCTGGCTGTCTCCCAGCTTCAGTGGTGATGGTTGCTAGTGACCTCCACCTAGCTGGCAGTCTTCCAGCTTTGGTTGCGATGCTTGCTAGTGACCTCCAGCTAGCTGGCAGTCTTCCAGCTTCTGTGGCGATGCTTGCTAGTGACCTCCAGCTAGCAGGCAGTCTTCCAGCTCATGTGGCAATGCTTGCTAGTGTCTTCCAGCTTCAGTGGGGATGCTTGCTATTGACCTCCAGCTAGCTGGGAGTCTCCCAGCTTCAGTGGCGATGCTTGCTAGTGACCCCCAGCTAGCTGGCAGTTTTCCAGCTTCAGTGGCGATGCTTGCTAGTGATCTCAATCTAGCTGGCAGTCTGCCAGCTTTAGTGGGGATGCTTGCTAATGATCTCCACCTAGCTGGCAGTCTTCCAGCTTTGGTGGCGTTGCTTGCTAGTGACCTCAAGCTAGCTGGCAGTCTTCCAGCTTCAGTGGCCATGCTTGCTAGTGACCTCCAGCTAGCTGGCAGTCTCCCAGATTCAGTGGCGATGCTTGCTAGTGACCTCCAGCTTGCTGGCAGTCTCCCAGCTTCAGTGGCGATGCTTGCTAGTGACTTCCAGGAAGCTTACAATCTCCCAGCTGCTGTGGCGATGCTTGCTGTTTTTCAACTTATTGAGCTTCCAGCTAGTGACCTCCAGCTAGCTGGCAGTCTCCCAGCTTCAGTGGCGATGCTTGCTGGTGACCTACAGCTTCCTGGCAGTCTCCCAGCTTCAGTGGCGATGCTTGCTCAAGACCTCCAGCTAGCTGGCCGTCTCCCAGCTTCAGTGGCGATCCTTGCTAGTGACTTCCAGCTAGCTGGCAGTCTCCCAGCTGCAGTGGCGATGCCTGCTATTTTTCAACTTATTGAGGTTCCAGCTAGTGACCTCCAGGTAGCTGGCAGTCTCTCAGCTTCAGTGGCGATGGTTGCTAGTGACCTCCACCTAGCTGGCAGTCTTCCAGCTTCGGTGGCGATGCTTGCTAGTGACCTCCAGCTAGCTGGCAGTCTTCCCGCTTCTGTGGCGATGCTTGCTAGTGACCTCCAGCTAGCTGGCAGTCTTCCAGCTTTAGTGGCGATGCTTGCTGTTTTTCAACTTATTGAGGTTCAAGCTAGTGACCTCCAGCTAGCTGGCAGTCTCCCAGCTTCAGTGGCGATGCTTGCTAGTGATCTCAAGCTAGCTGGAAGTGGCCATGCTTGCTAGTTACCTCCAGCTAGCTGGCAGTCTCCCAGATTCGGTGGCGATGCTTGCTAGTGACCTCCAGCTAGCTGGCAGTCTCCCAGCTTCAGTGGCGATGCTTGCTAGTGACCTCCAGGAAGCTGACAATCTCCCAGCTGCTGTGGCGATGCTTGCTGTTTTTCAACTTATTGAGCTTCCAGCTAGTGACCTGCTAGCTGGCAGTCTTCCAGCTTCTGTGGCGAGCTTGCTAGTGACCTCCAGCTAGCTGGCAATCTCCCAGCTGCAGTGGCGATGCTTGCTGTTTTTATAACTGATTGAGGTTCAAGCTAGTGGAGTCTCCCAGCTTCAGTGGCGATGCTTGCTAGTGACCTCCAGCTAGCTGGCAGTCTTCCAGCTTCAGTGGCGATGCTTGCTAGTGATCTCCAGCTAGCTGGCAGTCTTCCAGTTTCAGTGGCGATGCTTGCTAGTGACCTCCAGCTAGCTGGCAGTCATCCAGCTTCGGTGGCGATGCTTGCTAGTGACCTCCAGCTAGCTGGCAGTCTTCCAGCTTCAGTGGCGATGATTGCTAGTGACCTCCAGCTAGCTGGTAGTCTGCCAGTTTCTGTGGCGATGCTTGTGACCTCCAGCTAACTGGCAGTCTCCCAGCTGCAGTGGCGATGCTTGCTGTTTTTATAACTGATTGAGGTTAAAGCTAGTGACCTCCAGCTAGCTGGCAGTCTCCCAGCTTCAGTGGCGATGCTTGCTAGTGACTTCCAACTAGCTGGCAGTGTCCCAGCTTCAGTGGGGATGCTTGCTATTGACCTCCAGCTAGCTGGGAGTCTCCCAGCTTCAGTGGCGATGCTTGCTAGTGACCCCCAGCTAGCTGGCAGTTTTCCAGCTTCAGTGGCGATGCTTGCTAGTGATCTCAATCTAGCTGGCAGTCTGCCAGCTTTAGTGGGGATGCTTGCTAATGATCTCCACCTAGCTGGCAGTCTTCCAGCTTTGGTGGCGTTGCTTGCTAGTGACCTCAAGCTAGCTGGCAGTCTTCCAGCTTCAGTGGCCATGCTTGCTAGTGACCTCCAGCTAGCTGGCAGTCTCCCAGATTCAGTGGCGATGCTTGCTAGTGACCTCCAGCTTGCTGGCAGTCTCCCAGCTTCAGTGGCGATGCTTGCTAGTGACTTCCAGGAAGCTTACAATCTCCCAGCTGCTGTGGCGATGCTTGCTGTTTTTCAACTTATTGAGCTTCCAGCTAGTGACCTCCAGCTAGCTGGCAGTCTCCCAGCTTCAGTGGCGATGCTTGCTGGTGACCTACAGCTTCCTGGCAGTCTCCCAGCTTCAGTGGCGATGCTTGCTCAAGACCTCCAGCTAGCTGGCCGTCTCCCAGCTTCAGTGGCGATCCTTGCTAGTGACTTCCAGCTAGCTGGCAGTCTCCCAGCTGCAGTGGCGATGCCTGCTATTTTTCAACTTATTGAGGTTCCAGCTAGTGACCTCCAGGTAGCTGGCAGTCTCTCAGCTTCAGTGGCGATGGTTGCTAGTGACCTCAAGCTAGCTGGAAGTGGCCATGCTTGCTAGTTACCTCCAGCTAGCTGGCAGTCTCCCAGATTCGGTGGCGATGCTTGCTAGTGACCTCCAGCTAGCTGGCAGTCTCCCAGCTTCAGTGGCGATGCTTGCTAGTGACCTCCAGGAAGCTGACAATCTCCCAGCTGCTGTGGTGATGCTTGCTGTTTTTCAACTTATTGAGCTTCCAGCTAGTGACCTGCTAGCTGGCAGTCTTCCAGCTTCTGTGGCGAGCTTGCTAGTGACCTCCAGCTAGCTGGCAATCTCCCAGCTGCAGTGGCGATGCTTGCTGTTTTTATAACTGATTGAGGTTCAAGCTAGTGGAGTCTCCCAGCTTCAGTGGCGATGCTTGCTAGTGACCTCCAGCTAGCTGGCAGTCTTCCAGCTTCAGTGGCGATGCTTGCTAGTGATCTCCAGCTAGCTGGCAGTCTTCCAGTTTCAGTGGCGATGCTTGCTAGTGACCTCCAGCTAGCTGGCAGTCATCCAGCTTCGGTGGCGATGCTTGCTAGTGACCTCCAGCTAGCTGGCAGTCTTCCAGCTTCAGTGGCGATGATTGCTAGTGACCTCCAGCTAGCTGGTAGTCTGCCAGTTTCTGTGGCGATGCTTGTGACCTCCAGCTAACTGGCAGTCTCCCAGCTGCAGTGGCGATGCTTGCTGTTTTTATAACTGATTGAGGTTAAAGCTAGTGACCTCCAGCTAGCTGGCAGTCTCCCAGCTTCAGTGGCGATGCTTGCTAGTGACTTCCAACTAGCTGGCAGTGTCCCAGCTTCAGTGGGGATGCTTGCTATTGACCTCCAGCTAGCTGGGAGTCTCCCAGCTTCAGTGGCGATGCTTGCTAGTGACCCCCAGCTAGCTGACAGTTTTCCAGCTTCAGTGGCGATGCTTGCTAGTGATCTCAATCTAGCTGGCAGTCTGCCAGCTTTAGTGGGGATGCTTGCTAATGATCTCCACCTAGCTGGCAGTCTTCCAGCTTTGGTGGCGTTGCTTGCTAGTGACCTCAAGCTAGCTGGCAGTCTTCCAGCTTCAGTGGCCATGCTTGCTAGTGACCTCCAGCTAGCTGGCAGTCTCCCAGATTCAGTGGCGATGCTTGCTAGTGACCTCCAGCTTGCTGGCAGTCTCCCAGCTTCAGTGGCGATGCTTGCTAGTGACTTCCAGGAAGCTTACAATCTCCCAGCTGCTGTGGCGATGCTTGCTGTTTTTCAACTTATTGAGCTTCCAGCTAGTGACCTCCAGCTAGCTGGCAGTCTCCCAGCTTCAGTGGCGATGCTTGCTGGTGACCTACAGCTTCCTGGCAGTCTCCCAGCTTCAGTGGCGATGCTTGCTCAAGACCTCCAGCTAGCTGGCCGTCTCCCAGCTTCAGTGGCGATCCTTGCTAGTGACTTCCAGCTAGCTGGCAGTCTCCCAGCTGCAGTGGCGATGCCTGCTATTTTTCAACTTATTGAGGTTCCAGCTAGTGACCTCCAGGTAGCTGGCAGTCTCTCAGCTTCAGTGGCGATGGTTGCTAGTGACCTCCACCTAGCTGGCAGTCTTCCAGCTTCGGTGGCGATGCTTGCTAGTGACCTCCAGCTAGCTGGCAGTCTTCCCGCTTCTGTGGCGATGCTTGCTAGTGACCTCCAGCTAGCTGGCAGTCTTCCAGCTTTAGTGGCGATGCTTGCTGTTTTTCAACTTATTGAGGTTCAAGCTAGTGACCTCCAGCTAGCTGGCAGTCTCCCAGCTTCAGTGGCGATGCTTGCTAGTGATCTCAAGCTAGCTGGAAGTGGCCATGCTTGCTAGTTACCTCCAGCTAGCTGGCAGTCTCCCAGATTCGGTGGCGATGCTTGCTAGTGACCTCCAGCTAGCTGGCAGTCTCCCAGCTTCAGTGGCGATGCTTGCTAGTGACCTCCAGGAAGCTGACAATCTCCCAGCTGCTGTGGCGATGCTTGCTGTTTTTCAACTTATTGAGCTTCCAGCTAGTGACCTGCTAGCTGGCAGTCTTCCAGCTTCTGTGGCGAGCTTGCTAGTGACCTCCAGCTAGCTGGCAATCTCCCAGCTGCAGTGGCGATGCTTGCTGTTTTTATAACTGATTGAGGTTCAAGCTAGTGGAGTCTCCCAGCTTCAGTGGCGATGCTTGCTAGTGACCTCCAGCTAGCTGGCAGTCTTCCAGCTTCAGTGGCGATGCTTGCTAATGATCTCCAGCTAGCTGGCAGTCTTCCAGTTTCAGTGGCGATGCTTGCTAGTGACCTCCAGCTAGCTGGCAGTCATCCAGCTTCGGTGGCGATGCTTGCTAGTGACCTCCAGCTAGCTGGCAGTCTTCCAGCTTCAGTGGCGATGATTGCTAGTGACCTCCAGCTAGCTGGTAGTCTGCCAGTTTCTGTGGCGATGCTTGTGACCTCCAGCTAACTGGCAGTCTCCCAGCTGCAGTGGCGATGCTTGCTGTTTTTATAACTGATTGAGGTTAAAGCTAGTGACCTCCAGCTAGCTGGCAGTCTCCCAGCTTCAGTGGCGATGCTTGCTAGTGACTTCCAACTAGCTGGCAGTGTCCCAGCTTCAGTGGCGATGCTTGCTATTTTTCAACTTATTGAGGTTCCAGCTAATGACCTCCAGCTAGCTGGCAGTCTCCCAGCTTCAGTGGCAATGCTTGCTAATGATCGCCACCTAGCTGGCAGTCTTCCAGCTTTGGTGGCGATGCTTACTAGTGACCTCCAGCTAGCTGGCAGTCTCCCAGCTTCAGTGGCGATGCTTGCTAGTGACCTCCAGCTAGCTGGCAGTCTTCCAGCTTCAGTGGTGATGCTTGCTAGTGACCTCCAGGAAGCTTACAATCTCCCAGCTGCTGTGGCGATGCTTGCTGTTTTTCAACTTATTGAGCTTCCAGCTAGTGACCTCCAGCTAGCTGGCAGTCTCCCAGCTTCAGTGGCGATGCTTACTTGTGACCTTAAGCTGGCTGGCAGTCTTCCAGCTTCAGTGGCGATGCTTGCTAGTGACCTCCAGGTAGCTGGCAGTCTCCCAGCTTCAGTGGCGATGCTTGCTAGTGATCTCAAGCTAGCTGGCAGTCTCCCAGCTTCAGTGGGGATGCTTGCTAGTGACCTCCAGCTAGCTGGCAGTCTTCCAGCTTCAGTGGCGATGGTTGCTGTTTTTCAACTTATTGAGGTTCACGCTAGTGACCTCCAGCTAGCTGGCTGTCTCCCAGCTTCAGTGGCGAAGCTTGCTAGTGACCTCCAGCTAGCTGGCAGTCTTCCAGCTTCAGTGGCGATGCTTGCTGTTTTTATGACTTATTGAAGTTGAAGCTAGTGACCTCCAGCTAGCTGGCAGTCTCCCAGCTTCAGTGGCGAAGCTTGCTAATGATCTCCACATAGCTGGTAGTCTTCTAGCTTTGGTGGCGATGATTACTAGTGACGTCAAGCTAGCTGGCAGTCTTGCAGCTTCGGTGGCGATGCTTGCTAGTGACCTCCAGCTAGCTGGCAATCTCGCAGCTGCAGTGGCGCTGCTTGCTGTTTTTCAGCTTATTGAGGTTCCAGCTAGTGATCTCCAGCTAGCTGGCAGTCTCCCAGCTTCAGTGGCGATGCTTGCTAGTGACCTCCAGCTAGCTGGCAGTCTCCCAGCTTTAGTGGCGATGCTTGCTAGTGATCTCAAGCAAGCTGGCAGTCTCCCAGCTTCAGTGGGGATACTTGCTAGTGACCTCCAGCTAGCTGGCAGTCTTCCAGCTTCATTGGCGATGGTTGCTGTTTTTCAACTTATTGAGGGTCACGCCAGTGACCTCCAGCTAGCTGGCAGTCTCCCAGCTTCAGTGGCGATGCTTGCTAGTGTCCTCCAGCTAGCTGGCAGTCTTCCAGCTTCAGTGGCGATGCTTGCTGTTTTTATAACTTATTGAAGTTCAAGCTAGTGACCTCCTGCTAGCTGGCAGTCTTCCAGCTTCATTGGCGATGGTTGCTGTTTTTCAACTTATTGAGGGTCACGCCAGTGACCTCCAGCTAGCTGGCAGTCTCCCAGCTGCAGTGGCGATGCTTGCTAGTGAATTCCAGCTACCTGGCAGTCTCCCAGCTGCAGTGGCGATGCCTGCTATTTTTCAACTTATTGAGGTTCCAGCTAGTGACCTCCAGGTAGCTGGCAGTCTCCCAGCTTCAGTGGCGATGGTTGCTAGTGACCTCCACCTATCTGGCACTCCTCCAGCTTCGGTGGCGATGCTTGCTAGTGACCTCCAGCTAGCTGGCAGTCTTCCAGCTTCTGTGGCGATGCTTGCTGGTGACCTCCAGCTAGCTGGTAGTCTCCCAGCTTTAGTGGCGATGCTTGCTGTTTTTTCAACTTATTGAGGTTCAAGCTAGTGACCTCCAGCTAGCTGGCAGTCTCCCAGCTTCCATGGCGATGCTTGCTAGTGACCTCCACCTATCTGGCACTCCTCCAGCTTCGGTGGCGATGCTTGCTAGTGATCTCCAGCTAGCTGGCAGTCTCCCAGCTTCAGTGGCGATGCTTGCTAGTGACCTCCAGCTAGCTGGCAGTCTCCCAGCTTCAGTGGCGATGCTTGCTAGTGACCTCCAGGAAGGTGACAATCTCCCAGCTGCTGTGGCGATGCTTGCTAGTGACCTCCAGCTAGCTGGCAGTCTCCCAGCTTCAGTGGCGATGGTTGCTAGTGACCTCCACCTATCTGGCATTCCTCCAGCTTCGGTGGCGATGCTTGCTAGTGACCTCCAGCTAGCTGGCAGTCTTCCAGCTTCTGTGGCGATGCTTGCTAGTGACCTCCAGCTAGCTGGCAGTCTCACAGCTTTAGTGGCGATGCTTGCTGTTTTTCAACTTATTGAGGTTCAAGCTAGTGACCTCCAGCTAGGTGGCAGTCTCCCAGCTTCAGTGGGGATGCTTGCTAGTGACCTCCAGCTAGCTGGCAATCTTCCAGCTGCAGTGGCGATGCTTGCTATTTTTTTAACTTATTGAGGTTCACGCTAGTGACCTCCAGCTAGATGGTAGTCTCCCAGCTTCAGTGGCGAAGCTTGCTAGTGACTTCCAGCTAGCTGGCAGTCTCCCAGCTGCAGTGGCGATGCCTGCTATTTTTCAACTAATTGAGGTTCTAGCTAGTGACCTCCAGGTAGCTGGCTGTCTCCCAGCTTCAGTGGTGATGGTTGCTAGTGACCTCCACCTAGCTGGCAGTCTTCCAGCTTTGGTTGCGATGCTTGCTAGTGACCTCCAGCTAGCTGGCAGTCTTCCAGCTTCTGTGGCGATGCTTGCTAGTGACCTCCAGCTAGCAGGCAGTCTTCCAGCTCATGTGGCAATGCTTGCTAGTGTCTTCCAGCTTCAGTGGGGATGCTTGCTATTGACCTCCAGCTAGCTGGGAGTCTCCCAGCTTCAGTGGCGATGCTTGCTAGTGACCCCCAGCTAGCTGGCAGTTTTCCAGCTTCAGTGGCGATGCTTGCTAGTGATCTCAATCTAGCTGGCAGTCTGCCAGCTTTAGTGGGGATGCTTGCTAATGATCTCCACCTAGCTGGCAGTCTTCCAGCTTTGGTGGCGTTGCTTGCTAGTGACCTCAAGCTAGCTGGCAGTCTTCCAGCTTCAGTGGCCATGCTTGCTAGTGACCTCCAGCTAGCTGGCAGTCTCCCAGATTCAGTGGCGATGCTTGCTAGTGACCTCCAGCTTGCTGGCAGTCTCCCAGCTTCAGTGGCGATGCTTGCTAGTGACTTCCAGGAAGCTTACAATCTCCCAGCTGCTGTGGCGATGCTTGCTGTTTTTCAACTTATTGAGCTTCCAGCTAGTGACCTCCAGCTAGCTGGCAGTCTCCCAGCTTCAGTGGCGATGCTTGCTGGTGACCTACAGCTTCCTGGCAGTCTCCCAGCTTCAGTGGCGATGCTTGCTCAAGACCTCCAGCTAGCTGGCCGTCTCCCAGCTTCAGTGGCGATCCTTGCTAGTGACTTCCAGCTAGCTGGCAGTCTCCCAGCTGCAGTGGCGATGCCTGCTATTTTTCAACTTATTGAGGTTCCAGCTAGTGACCTCCAGGTAGCTGGCAGTCTCTCAGCTTCAGTGGCGATGGTTGCTAGTGACCTCCACCTAGCTGGCAGTCTTCCAGCTTCGGTGGCGATGCTTGCTAGTGACCTCCAGCTAGCTGGCAGTCTTCCCGCTTCTGTGGCGATGCTTGCTAGTGACCTCCAGCTAGCTGGCAGTCTTCCAGCTTTAGTGGCGATGCTTGCTGTTTTTCAACTTATTGAGGTTCAAGCTAGTGACCTCCAGCTAGCTGGCAGTCTTCCAGCTTCAGTGGCGATGCTTGCTAGTGATCTCAAGCTAGCTGGAAGTGGCCATGCTTGCTAGTTACCTCCAGCTAGCTGGCAGTCTCCCAGATTCGGTGGCGATGCTTGCTAGTGACCTCCAGCTAGCTGGCAGTCTCCCAGCTTCAGTGGCGATGCTTGCTAGTGACCTCCAGGAAGCTGACAATCTCCCAGCTGCTGTGGCGATGCTTGCTGTTTTTCAACTTATTGAGCTTCCAGCTAGTGACCTGCTAGCTGGCAGTCTTCCAGCTTCTGTGGCGAGCTTGCTAGTGACCTCCAGCTAGCTGGCAATCTCCCAGCTGCAGTGGCGATGCTTGCTGTTTTTATAACTGATTGAGGTTCAAGCTAGTGGAGTCTCCCAGCTTCAGTGGCGATGCTTGCTAGTGACCTCCAGCTAGCTGGCAGTCTTCCAGCTTCAGTGGCGATGCTTGCTAGTGATCTCCAGCTAGCTGGCAGTCTTCCAGTTTCAGTGGCGATGCTTGCTAGTGACCTCCAGCTAGCTGGCAGTCATCCAGCTTCGGTGGCGATGCTTGCTAGTGACCTCCAGCTAGCTGGCAGTCTTCCAGCTTCAGTGGCGATGATTGCTAGTGACCTCCAGCTAGCTGGTAGTCTGCCAGTTTCTGTGGCGATGCTTGTGACCTCCAGCTAACTGGCAGTCTCCCAGCTGCAGTGGCGATGCTTGCTGTTTTTATAACTGATTGAGGTTAAAGCTAGTGACCTCCAGCTAGCTGGCAGTCTCCCAGCTTCAGTGGCGATGCTTGCTAGTGACTTCCAACTAGCTGGCAGTGTCCCAGCTTCAGTGGCGATGCTTGCTATTTTTCAACTTATTGAGGTTCCAGCTAATGACCTCCAGCTAGCTGGCAGTCTCCCAGCTTCAGTGGCAATGCTTGCTAATGATCTCCACCTAGCTGGCAGTCTTCCAGCTTTGGTGGCGATGCTTACTAGTGACCTCCAGCTAGCTGGCAGTCTCCCAGCTTCAGTGGCGATGCTTGCTAGTGACCTCCAGCTAGCTGGCAGTCTCCCAGCTTCAGTGGTGATGCTTGCTAGTGACCTCCAGGAAGCTTACAATCTCCCAGCTGCTGTGGCGATGCTTGCTGTTTTTCAACTTATTGAGCTTCCAGCTAGTGACCTCCAGCTAGCTGGCAGTCTCCCAGCTTCAGTGGCGATGCTTACTTGTGACCTTAAGCTGGCTGGCAGTCTTCCAGCTTCAGTGGCGATGCTTGCTAGTGACCTCCAGGTAGCTGGCAGTCTCCCAGCTTCAGTGGCGATGCTTGCTAGTGATCTCAAGCTAGCTGGCAGTCTCCCAGCTTCAGTGGGGATGCTTGCTAGTGACCTCAAGCTAGCTGGCAGTCTTCCAGCTTCAGTGGCGATGGTTGCTGTTTTTCAACTTATTGAGGTTCACGCTAGTGACCTCCAGCTAGCTGGCTGTCTCCCAGCTTCAGTGGCGAAGCTTGCTAGTGACCTCCAGCTAGCTGGCAGTCTTCCAGCTTCAGTGGCAATGCTTGCTGTTTTTATGACTTATTGAAGTTGAAGCTAGTGACCTCCAGCTAGCTGGCAGTCTCCCAGCTTCAGTGGCGAAGCTTGCTAATGATCTCCACATAGCTGGTAGTCTTCTAGCTTTGGTGGCGATGATTACTAGTGACGTCAAGCTAGCTGGCAGTCTTGCAGCTTCGGTGGCGATGCTTGCTAGTGACCTCCAGCTAGCTGGCAATCTCGCAGCTGCAGTGGCGCTGCTTGCTGTTTTTCAGCTTATTGAGGTTCCAGCTAGTGATCTCCAGCTAGCTGGCAGTCTCCCAGCTTCAGTGGCGATGCTTGCTAGTGACCTCCAGCTAGCTGGCAGTCTCCCAGCTTTAGTGGCGATGCTTGCTAGTGATCTCAAGCAAGCTGGCCGTCTCCCAGCTTCAGTGGGGATACTTGCTAGTGACCTCCAGCTAGCTGGCAGTCTTCCAGCTTCATTGGCGATGGTTGCTGTTTTTCAACTTATTGAGGGTCACGCCAGTGACCTCCAGCTAGCTGGCAGTCTCCCAGCTTCAGTGGCGATGCTTGCTAGTGTCCTCCAGCTAGCTGGCAGTCTTCCAGCTTCAGTGGCGATGCTTGCTGTTTTTATAACTTATTGAAGTTCAAGCTAGTGACCTCCTGCTAGCTAGCAGTCTCCCAGCTTCAGTGGCGATGCTTGCTAGTGACCTCCAGCTAGCTGGCAGTATTCCAGCTTCAGTGATGATGCTTGCTAGTGACCTCCAGGTAGCTGGCAGTCTCCCAGCTTCAGTGGCGATGCTTGCTAGTGATCTCAAGCTAGCTGGAAGTCTCACAGCTTCAGTGGCGATGCTTGCTAGTGACTTCCAGCTAGCTGGCAGTCTCCCAGCTGCAGTGGCGATGTCTGCTATTTTTCAAGTGATTGATGTTCCAGCTAGTGACCTCCAGCTAGCTGGCAGTCTCCCAGCTTCAGTGGCGATGCTTGCTAGTGATCTCAAGCTAGCTGGAAGTCTCACAGCTTCAGTGGGGATGCTTGCTAGTGACCTGCAGCTAGCTGGCAATCTTCCAGCTGCAGAGGCGATGCTTGCTGTTTTTCAACTTATTGAGGTTCACGCTAGTGACCTCCAGCTAGATGGCAGTCTCCCAGCTTCTGTGGCGAGCTTGCTAGTGACCTCCAGCTAGCTGGCAATCTCCCAGCTGCAGTGGCGATGCTTGCTGTTTTTATAACTGATTGAGGTTCAAGCTAGTGGAGTCTCCCAGCTTCAGTGGCGATGCTTGCTAGTGACCTCCAGCTAGCTGGCAGTCTTCCAGCTTCAGTGGCGATGCTTGCTAGTGATCTCCAGCTAGCTGGCAGTCTTCCAGTTTCAGTGGCGATGCTTGCTAGTGACCTCCAGCTAGCTGGCAGTCATCCAGCTTCGGTGGCGATGCTTGCTAGTGACCTCCAGCTAGCTGGCAGTCTTCCAGCTTCAGTGGCGATGATTGCTAGTGACCTCCAGCTAGCTGGTAGTCTGCCAGTTTCTGTGGCGATGCTTGTGACCTCCAGCTAACTGGCAGTCTCCCAGCTGCAGTGGCGATGCTTGCTGTTTTTATAACTGATTGAGGTTAAAGCTAGTGACCTCCAGCTAGCTGGCAGTCTCCCAGCTTCAGTGGCGATGCTTGCTAGTGACTTCCAACTAGCTGGCAGTGTCCCAGCTTCAGTGGCGATGCTTGCTATTTTTCAACTTATTGAGGTTCCAGCTAATGACCTCCAGCTAGCTGGCAGTCTCCCAGCTTCAGTGGCAATGCTTGCTAATGATCTCCACCTAGCTGGCAGTCTTCCAGCTTTGGTGGCGATGCTTACTAGTGACCTCCAGCTAGCTGGCAGTCTCCCAGCTTCAGTGGCGATGCTTGCTAGTGACCTCCAGCTAGCTGGCAGTCTCCCAGCTTCAGTGGTGATGCTTGCTAGTGACCTCCAGGAAGCTGACAATCTCCCAGCTGCTGTGGCGATGCTTGCTGTTTTTCAACTTATTGAGCTTCCAGCTAGTGACCTCCAGCTAGCTGGCAGTCTCCCAGCTTCAGTGGCGATGCTTACTTGTGACCTTAAGCTGGCTGGCAGTCTTCCAGCTTCAGTGGCGATGCTTGCTAGTGACCTCCAGGTAGCTGGCAGTCTCCCAGCTTCAGTGGCGATGCTTGCTAGTGATCTCAAGCTAGCTGGCAGTCTCCCAGCTTCAGTGGGGATGCTTGCTAGTGACCTCCAGCTAGCTGGCAGTCTTCCATCTTCAGTGGCGATGGTTGCTGTTTTTCAACTTATTGAGGTTCACGCTAGTGACCTCCAGCTAGCTGGCTGTCTCCCAGCTTCAGTGGCGAAGCTTGCTAGTGACCTCCAGCTAGCTGGCAGTCTTCCAGCTTCAGTGGCAATGCTTGCTGTTTTTATGACTTATTGAAGTTGAAGCTAGTGACCTCCAGCTAGCTGGCAGTCTCCCAGCTTCAGTGGCGAAGCTTGCTAATGATCTCCACATAGCTGGTAGTCTTCTAGCTTTGGTGGCGATGATTACTAGTGACGTCAAGCTAGCTGGCAGTCTTGCAGCTTCGGTGGCGATGCTTGCTAGTGACCTCCAGCTAGCTGGCAATCTCGCAGCTGCAGTGGCGCTGCTTGCTGTTTTTCAGCTTATTGAGGTTCCAGCTAGTGATCTCCAGCTAGCTGGCAGTCTCCCAGCTTCAGTGGCGATGCTTGCTAGTGACCTCCAGCTAGCTGGCAGTCTCCCAGCTTTAGTGGCGATGCTTGCTAGTGATCTCAAGCAAGCTGGCAGTCTCCCAGCTTCAGTGGGGATACTTGCTAGTGACCTCCAGCTAGCTGGCAGTCTTCCAGCTTCATTGGCGATGGTTGCTGTTTTTCAACTTATTGAGGGTCACGCCAGTGACCTCCAGCTAGCTGGCAGTCTCCCAGCTTCAGTGGCGATGCTTGCTAGTGTCCTCCAGCTAGCTGGCAGTCTTCCAGCTTCAGTGGCGATGCTTGCTGTTTTTATAACTTATTGAAGTTCAAGCTAGTGACCTCCTGCTAGCTGGCAGTCTTCCAGCTTCATTGGCGATGGTTGCTGTTTTTCAACTTATTGAGGGTCACGCCAGTGACCTCCAGCTAGCTGGCAGTCTCCCAGCTGCAGTGGCGATGCTTGCTAGTGAATTCCAGCTACCTGGCAGTCTCCCAGCTGCAGTGGCGATGCCTGCTATTTTTCAACTTATTGAGGTTCCAGCTAGTGACCTCCAGGTAGCTGGCAGTCTCCCAGCTTCAGTGGCGATGGTTGCTAGTGACCTCCACCTATCTGGCACTCCTCCAGCTTCGGTGGCGATGCTTGCTAGTGACCTCCAGCTAGCTGGCAGTCTTCCAGCTTCTGTGGCGATGCTTGCTGGTGACCTCCAGCTAGCTGGTAGTCTCCCAGCTTTAGTGGCGATGCTTGCTGTTTTTTCAACTTATTGAGGTTCAAGCTAGTGACCTCCAGCTAGCTGGCAGTCTCCCAGCTTCCATGGCGATGCTTGCTAGTGACCTCCACCTATCTGGCACTCCTCCAGCTTCGGTGGCGATGCTTGCTAGTGATCTCCAGCTAGCTGGCAGTCTCCCAGCTTCAGTGGCGATGCTTGCTAGTGACCTCCAGCTAGCTGGCAGTCTCCCAGCTTCAGTGGCGATGCTTGCTAGTGACCTCCAGGAAGGTGACAATCTCCCAGCTGCTGTGGCGATGCTTGCTAGTGACCTCCAGCTAGCTGGCAGTCTCCCAGCTTCAGTGGCGATGGTTGCTAGTGACCTCCACCTATCTGGCATTCCTCCAGCTTCGGTGGCGATGCTTGCTAGTGACCTCCAGCTAGCTGGCAGTCTTCCAGCTTCTGTGGCGATGCTTGCTAGTGACCTCCAGCTAGCTGGCAGTCTCACAGCTTTAGTGGCGATGCTTGCTGTTTTTCAACTTATTGAGGTTCAAGCTAGTGACCTCCAGCTAGGTGGCAGTCTCCCAGCTTCAGTGGGGATGCTTGCTAGTGACCTCCAGCTAGCTGGCAATCTTCCAGCTGCAGTGGCGATGCTTGCTATTTTTTTAACTTATTGAGGTTCACGCTAGTGACCTCCAGCTAGATGGTAGTCTCCCAGCTTCAGTGGCGAAGCTTGCTAGTGACTTCCAGCTAGCTGGCAGTCTCCCAGCTGCAGTGGCGATGCCTGCTATTTTTCAACTAATTGAGGTTCTAGCTAGTGACCTCCAGGTAGCTGGCTGTCTCCCAGCTTCAGTGGTGATGGTTGCTAGTGACCTCCACCTAGCTGGCAGTCTTCCAGCTTTGGTTGCGATGCTTGCTAGTGACCTCCAGCTAGCTGGCAGTCTTCCAGCTTCTGTGGCGATGCTTGCTAGTGACCTCCAGCTAGCAGGCAGTCTTCCAGCTCATGTGGCAATGCTTGCTAGTGTCTTCCAGCTTCAGTGGGGATGCTTGCTATTGACCTCCAGCTAGCTGGGAGTCTCCCAGCTTCAGTGGCGATGCTTGCTAGTGACCCCCAGCTAGCTGGCAGTTTTCCAGCTTCAGTGGCGATGCTTGCTAGTGATCTCAATCTAGCTGGCAGTCTGCCAGCTTTAGTGGGGATGCTTGCTAATGATCTCCACCTAGCTGGCAGTCTTCCAGCTTTGGTGGCGTTGCTTGCTAGTGACCTCAAGCTAGCTGGCAGTCTTCCAGCTTCAGTGGCCATGCTTGCTAGTGACCTCCAGCTAGCTGGCAGTCTCCCAGATTCAGTGGCGATGCTTGCTAGTGACCTCCAGCTTGCTGGCAGTCTCCCAGCTTCAGTGGCGATGCTTGCTAGTGACTTCCAGGAAGCTTACAATCTCCCAGCTGCTGTGGCGATGCTTGCTGTTTTTCAACTTATTGAGCTTCCAGCTAGTGACCTCCAGCTAGCTGGCAGTCTCCCAGCTTCAGTGGCGATGCTTGCTGGTGACCTACAGCTTCCTGGCAGTCTCCCAGCTTCAGTGGCGATGCTTGCTCAAGACCTCCAGCTAGCTGGCCGTCTCCCAGCTTCAGTGGCGATCCTTGCTAGTGACTTCCAGCTAGCTGGCAGTCTCCCAGCTGCAGTGGCGATGCCTGCTATTTTTCAACTTATTGAGGTTCCAGCTAGTGACCTCCAGGTAGCTGGCAGTCTCTCAGCTTCAGTGGCGATGGTTGCTAGTGACCTCCACCTAGCTGGCAGTCTTCCAGCTTCGGTGGCGATGCTTGCTAGTGACCTCCAGCTAGCTGGCAGTCTTCCCGCTTCTGTGGCGATGCTTGCTAGTGACCTCCAGCTAGCTGGCAGTCTTCCAGCTTTAGTGGCGATGCTTGCTGTTTTTCAACTTATTGAGGTTCAAGCTAGTGACCTCCAGCTAGCTGGCAGTCTTCCAGCTTCAGTGGCGATGCTTGCTAGTGATCTCAAGCTAGCTGGAAGTGGCCATGCTTGCTAGTTACCTCCAGCTAGCTGGCAGTCTCCCAGATTCGGTGGCGATGCTTGCTAGTGACCTCCAGCTAGCTGGCAGTCTCCCAGCTTCAGTGGCGATGCTTGCTAGTGACCTCCAGGAAGCTGACAATCTCCCAGCTGCTGTGGCGATGCTTGCTGTTTTTCAACTTATTGAGCTTCCAGCTAGTGACCTGCTAGCTGGCAGTCTTCCAGCTTCTGTGGCGAGCTTGCTAGTGACCTCCAGCTAGCTGGCAATCTCCCAGCTGCAGTGGCGATGCTTGCTGTTTTTATAACTGATTGAGGTTCAAGCTAGTGGAGTCTCCCAGCTTCAGTGGCGATGCTTGCTAGTGACCTCCAGCTAGCTGGCAGTCTTCCAGCTTCAGTGGCGATGCTTGCTAGTGATCTCCAGCTAGCTGGCAGTCTTCCAGTTTCAGTGGCGATGCTTGCTAGTGACCTCCAGCTAGCTGGCAGTCATCCAGCTTCGGTGGCGATGCTTGCTAGTGACCTCCAGCTAGCTGGCAGTCTTCCAGCTTCAGTGGCGATGATTGCTAGTGACCTCCAGCTAGCTGGTAGTCTGCCAGTTTCTGTGGCGATGCTTGTGACCTCCAGCTAACTGGCAGTCTCCCAGCTGCAGTGGCGATGCTTGCTGTTTTTATAACTGATTGAGGTTAAAGCTAGTGACCTCCAGCTAGCTGGCAGTCTCCCAGCTTCAGTGGCGATGCTTGCTAGTGACTTCCAACTAGCTGGCAGTGTCCCAGCTTCAGTGGCGATGCTTGCTATTTTTCAACTTATTGAGGTTCCAGCTAATGACCTCCAGCTAGCTGGCAGTCTCCCAGCTTCAGTGGCAATGCTTGCTAATGATCTCCACCTAGCTGGCAGTCTTCCAGCTTTGGTGGCGATGCTTACTAGTGACCTCCAGCTAGCTGGCAGTCTCCCAGCTTCAGTGGCGATGCTTGCTAGTGACCTCCAGCTAGCTGGCAGTCTCCCAGCTTCAGTGGTGATGCTTGCTAGTGACCTCCAGGAAGCTTACAATCTCCCAGCTGCTGTGGCGATGCTTGCTGTTTTTCAACTTATTGAGCTTCCAGCTAGTGACCTCCAGCTAGCTGGCAGTCTCCCAGCTTCAGTGGCGATGCTTACTTGTGACCTTAAGCTGGCTGGCAGTCTTCCAGCTTCAGTGGCGATGCTTGCTAGTGACCTCCAGGTAGCTGGCAGTCTCCCAGCTTCAGTGGCGATGCTTGCTAGTGATCTCAAGCTAGCTGGCAGTCTCCCAGCTTCAGTGGGGATGCTTGCTAGTGACCTCAAGCTAGCTGGCAGTCTTCCAGCTTCAGTGGCGATGGTTGCTGTTTTTCAACTTATTGAGGTTCACGCTAGTGACCTCCAGCTAGCTGGCTGTCTCCCAGCTTCAGTGGCGAAGCTTGCTAGTGACCTCCAGCTAGCTGGCAGTCTTCCAGCTTCAGTGGCAATGCTTGCTGTTTTTATGACTTATTGAAGTTGAAGCTAGTGACCTCCAGCTAGCTGGCAGTCTCCCAGCTTCAGTGGCGAAGCTTGCTAATGATCTCCACATAGCTGGTAGTCTTCTAGCTTTGGTGGCGATGATTACTAGTGACGTCAAGCTAGCTGGCAGTCTTGCAGCTTCGGTGGCGATGCTTGCTAGTGACCTCCAGCTAGCTGGCAATCTCGCAGCTGCAGTGGCGCTGCTTGCTGTTTTTCAGCTTATTGAGGTTCCAGCTAGTGATCTCCAGCTAGCTGGCAGTCTCCCAGCTTCAGTGGCGATGCTTGCTAGTGACCTCCAGCTAGCTGGCAGTCTCCCAGCTTTAGTGGCGATGCTTGCTAGTGATCTCAAGCAAGCTGGCCGTCTCCCAGCTTCAGTGGGGATACTTGCTAGTGACCTCCAGCTAGCTGGCAGTCTTCCAGCTTCATTGGCGATGGTTGCTGTTTTTCAACTTATTGAGGGTCACGCCAGTGACCTCCAGCTAGCTGGCAGTCTCCCAGCTTCAGTGGCGATGCTTGCTAGTGTCCTCCAGCTAGCTGGCAGTCTTCCAGCTTCAGTGGCGATGCTTGCTGTTTTTATAACTTATTGAAGTTCAAGCTAGTGACCTCCTGCTAGCTAGCAGTCTCCCAGCTTCAGTGGCGATGCTTGCTAGTGACCTCCAGCTAGCTGGCAGTATTCCAGCTTCAGTGATGATGCTTGCTAGTGACCTCCAGGTAGCTGGCAGTCTCCCAGCTTCAGTGGCGATGCTTGCTAGTGATCTCAAGCTAGCTGGAAGTCTCACAGCTTCAGTGGCGATGCTTGCTAGTGACTTCCAGCTAGCTGGCAGTCTCCCAGCTGCAGTGGCGATGTCTGCTATTTTTCAAGTGATTGATGTTCCAGCTAGTGACCTCCAGCTAGCTGGCAGTCTCCCAGCTTCAGTGGCGATGCTTGCTAGTGATCTCAAGCTAGCTGGAAGTCTCACAGCTTCAGTGGGGATGCTTGCTAGTGACCTGCAGCTAGCTGGCAATCTTCCAGCTGCAGAGGCGATGCTTGCTGTTTTTCAACTTATTGAGGTTCACGCTAGTGACCTCCAGCTAGATGGCAGTCTCCCAGCTTCTGTGGCGAGCTTGCTAGTGACCTCCAGCTAGCTGGCAATCTCCCAGCTGCAGTGGCGATGCTTGCTGTTTTTATAACTGATTGAGGTTCAAGCTAGTGGAGTCTCCCAGCTTCAGTGGCGATGCTTGCTAGTGACCTCCAGCTAGCTGGCAGTCTTCCAGCTTCAGTGGCGATGCTTGCTAGTGATCTCCAGCTAGCTGGCAGTCTTCCAGTTTCAGTGGCGATGCTTGCTAGTGACCTCCAGCTAGCTGGCAGTCATCCAGCTTCGGTGGCGATGCTTGCTAGTGACCTCCAGCTAGCTGGCAGTCTTCCAGCTTCAGTGGCGATGATTGCTAGTGACCTCCAGCTAGCTGGTAGTCTGCCAGTTTCTGTGGCGATGCTTGTGACCTCCAGCTAACTGGCAGTCTCCCAGCTGCAGTGGCGATGCTTGCTGTTTTTATAACTGATTGAGGTTAAAGCTAGTGACCTCCAGCTAGCTGGCAGTCTCCCAGCTTCAGTGGCGATGCTTGCTAGTGACTTCCAACTAGCTGGCAGTGTCCCAGCTTCAGTGGCGATGCTTGCTATTTTTCAACTTATTGAGGTTCCAGCTAATGACCTCCAGCTAGCTGGCAGTCTCCCAGCTTCAGTGGCAATGCTTGCTAATGATCTCCACCTAGCTGGCAGTCTTCCAGCTTTGGTGGCGATGCTTACTAGTGACCTCCAGCTAGCTGGCAGTCTCCCAGCTTCAGTGGCGATGCTTGCTAGTGACCTCCAGCTAGCTGGCAGTCTCCCAGCTTCAGTGGTGATGCTTGCTAGTGACCTCCAGGAAGCTGACAATCTCCCAGCTGCTGTGGCGATGCTTGCTGTTTTTCAACTTATTGAGCTTCCAGCTAGTGACCTCCAGCTAGCTGGCAGTCTCCCAGCTTCAGTGGCGATGCTTACTTGTGACCTTAAGCTGGCTGGCAGTCTTCCAGCTTCAGTGGCGATGCTTGCTAGTGACCTCCAGGTAGCTGGCAGTCTCCCAGCTTCAGTGGCGATGCTTGCTAGTGATCTCAAGCTAGCTGGCAGTCTCCCAGCTTCAGTGGGGATGCTTGCTAGTGACCTCCAGCTAGCTGGCAGTCTTCCATCTTCAGTGGCGATGGTTGCTGTTTTTCAACTTATTGAGGTTCACGCTAGTGACCTCCAGCTAGCTGGCTGTCTCCCAGCTTCAGTGGCGAAGCTTGCTAGTGACCTCCAGCTAGCTGGCAGTCTTCCAGCTTCAGTGGCAATGCTTGCTGTTTTTATGACTTATTGAAGTTGAAGCTAGTGACCTCCAGCTAGCTGGCAGTCTCCCAGCTTCAGTGGCGAAGCTTGCTAATGATCTCCACATAGCTGGTAGTCTTCTAGCTTTGGTGGCGATGATTACTAGTGACGTCAAGCTAGCTGGCAGTCTTGCAGCTTCGGTGGCGATGCTTGCTAGTGACCTCCAGCTAGCTGGCAATCTCGCAGCTGCAGTGGCGCTGCTTGCTGTTTTTCAGCTTATTGAGGTTCCAGCTAGTGATCTCCAGCTAGCTGGCAGTCTCCCAGCTTCAGTGGCGATGCTTGCTAGTGACCTCCAGCTAGCTGGCAGTCTCCCAGCTTTAGTGGCGATGCTTGCTAGTGATCTCAAGCAAGCTGGCAGTCTCCCAGCTTCAGTGGGGATACTTGCTAGTGAGCTCCAGCTAGCTGGCAGTCTTCCAGCTTCATTGGCGATGGTTGCTGTTTTTCAACTTATTGAGGGTCACGCCAGTGACCTCCAGCTAGCTGGCAGTCTCCCAGCTTCAGTGGCGATGCTTGCTAGTGTCCTCCAGCTAGCTGGCAGTCTTCCAGCTTCAGTGGCGATGCTTGCTGTTTTTATAACTTATTGAAGTTCAAGCTAGTGACCTCCTGCTAGCTAGCAGTCTCCCAGCTTCAGTGGCGATGCTTGCTAGTGACCTCCAGCTAGCTGGCAGTATTCCAGCTTCAGTGGTGATGCTTGCTAGTGACCTCCAGGTAGCTGGCAGTCTCCCAGCTTCAGTGGCGATGCTTGCTAGTGACTTCCAGCTAGCTGGCAGTCTCCCAGCTGCAGTGGCGATGTCTGCTATTTTTCAAGTGATTGATGTTCCAGCTAGTGACCTCCAGCTAGCTGGCAGTCTCCCAGCTTCAGTGGCGATGCTTGCTAGTGATCTCAAGCTAGCTGGAAGTCTCACAGCTTCAGTGGGGATGCTTGCTAGTGACCTGCAGCTAGCTGGCAATCTTCCAGCTGCAGAGGCGATGCTTGCTGTTTTTCAACTTATTGAGGTTCACGCTAGTGACCTCCAGCTAGATGGCAGTCTCCCAGCTTCAGTGGCGAAGCTTGCTAGTGACTTCCAGCTAGCTGGCAGTCTCCCAGCTGCAGTGGCGATGCCTGCTATTTTTTAACTTATTGAGGTTCCAGCTAGTGACGTCCAGGTAGCTGGCAGTCTCCCAGCTTCAGTGGCGAAGCTTGCTATTTTTTCAACTGATTGAGGTTCCAGCTAATGACCTACAGCTAGCTGGCAGTCTCCCAGATTCAGTGGCGATGCTTGCTAGTGACCTCCAGCTAGCTGGCAGTCTTCCAGCTTCAGTGGCCAAGATTGCAAGTGACCTCCAGGAAGCTGACAATCTCCCAGCTGCTGTGGCGATGCTTGCTGTTTTTCAACTTATTGAGCTTGCAGCTAGTGACCTACAGCTAGCTGGCAGTCTCCCAGCATCAGTGGCGATGCTTGCTAATGATCTCCACCTAGCTGGCAGTCTTCCAGCTTTGGTGGCGATACTTACTAGTGACCTCAAGCTAGCTGGCAGTCTTCGAGCTTCAGTGGCGATGCTTGCTGGTGATCTCCAGCTAGCTGGCAGTCTCCCAGCTTCAGTGGCGATGCTTGCTAGTGACCTCCAGCTGGCTGGCAGTCTCCCAGCTTCTGTGGCGATACTTGCTGGTGACCTCCAGGAAGCTGACAATCTCCCAGCTGCTGTGGCGATGCTTGCTGTTTTTCAACTTATTGAGCTTCCAGCTAGTGACCTCCAGCTAGCTGGCAGTCTCCCAGCTTCAGTGGCGATGCTTCCTGGTGACCTCCAGCTACCTGGCAGTCTCCCAGCTTCTGTGGCAATGCTTGCTAGAGACCTCCAGCTAGCTGGCAGTCTCCCAGCTTCAGTGGCGATGCTTGCTAGTGACCTCCAGCTAGCTGGCAGTCTTCCAGCTTTGGTGGCGATGCTTACTAGTGACCTCAAGCTAGCTGGCAGTCTTCCAGCTTTAGTGGCGATGCTTGCTGGTGACCTCCAGCTAGCTGGCAGTCTCCCAGCTTCAGTGGCGATGCTTGCTAGTGACCTCCAGCTAGCTGGCAGTCTCCCAGCTTCTGTGGCGATACTTGCTGGTGACCTCCAGGAAGCTGACAATCTCCCAGCTGCTGTGGCGATGCTTGCTGTTTTTCAACTTATTGAGGTTCCAGTTAATGACCTCCAGCTAGCTGGCAGTCTCCCAGCTTCACTGGCGATGCTTGCTAATGATCTCCACCTAGCTGGCAGTCTTTGAGCTTTGGTGGCGATGCTTACTGGTGACCTCAAGCTAGCTGGCAGTCTCCCAGCTTCAGTGGCGATGCTTCCTGG
This sequence comes from Alitta virens, assembly GCA_932294295.1. Taxonomy (NCBI): domain Eukaryota; kingdom Metazoa; phylum Annelida; class Polychaeta; order Phyllodocida; family Nereididae; genus Alitta; species Alitta virens. Next base: position 11,690,496 of record OW028581.1, read on the forward strand.
TGACCTCCAGCTACCTGGCAGTCTCCCAGCTTCTGTGGCAATGCTTGCTAGAGACCTCCAGCTAGCTGGCAGTCTCCCAGCTTCAGTGGCGATGCTTGCTAGTGACCTCCAGCTAGCTGGCAGTCTTCCAGCTTTGGTGGCGATGCTTACTAGTGACCTCAAGCTAGCTGGCAGTCTTCCAGCTTTAGTGGCGATGCTTGCTGGTGACCTCCAGCTAGCTGGCAGTCTCCCAGCTTCAGTGGCGATGCTTGCTAGTGACCTCCAGCTAGCTGGCAGTCTCCCAGCTTCTGTGGCGATACTTGCTGGTGACCTCCAGGAAGCTGACAATCTCCCAGCTGCTGTGGCGATGCTTGCTGTTTTTCAACTTATTGAGGTTCCAGTTAATGACCTCCAGCTAGCTGGCAGTCTCCCAGCTTCACTGGCGATGCTTGCTAATGATCTCCACCTAGCTTGCAGTCTTTGAGCTTTGGTGGCGATGCTTACTGGTGACCTCAAGCTAGCTGGCAGTCTTCCAGCTTCAGTGGCGATGCTTGCTAGTGACCTCCAGCTAGCTGGCAGTCTCCCAGCTTCAGTGGCGATGCTTGCTAGTGATCTCAAGCTAGCTGGAAGTCTCCCAGCTTCAGTGGGGATGCTTGCTAGTGACCTCCAGCTAGCTGGCAATCTTCCAGCTGCAGTGGCGATGCTTGCTATTTTTCAACTTATTGAGGTTCACGCTAGTGACCTCCAGCTAGATGGCAGTCTCCCAGCTTCAGTGGCGAAGCTTGCTAGTGACTTCCAGCTAGCTGGCAGTCTCCCAGCTGCAGTGGTGATGCCTGCTATTTTTCAACTTATTGAGGTTCCAGCTAGTGACCTCCAGGTAGCTGGCTGTCTCCCAGCTTCAGTGGCGATGGTTGCTAGTGACTTCCACCTAGCTGGCAGTCTTCCAGCTTTGGTTGCGATGCTTGCTAGTGACCTCCAGGTAGCTGGCAGTCTTCCAGCTTCTGTGGCGATGCTTGCTAGTGACCTCCAGCTAGCTGGCAGTCTCCCAGCTTCAGTGGCGATGCTTGCTAGTGATCTCAAGCTAGCTGGCCATCTCCTAGCGGCAGTGGCGATGCTTGCTGTTTTTATAACTGATTGAGGTTCAAGCTAGTGACTTCCAGCTAGCTGGCAGTCTCCCAGCTTCAGTGGCAATGCTTGCTAGTGACTTCCAGCTAGCTGGCAGTCTCCCAGCTTCAGTGGCGATGCTTGCTAGTGATCTCAAGCTAGCTGGAAGTCTCCCAGCTTCAGTGGGGATGCTTGCTAGTGACCTCCAGCTAGCTGGCAGTCTCCCAGCTTCAGTGGCGATGCTTGCTAGTGATCTCAAGCTAGCTGGAAGTCTCCCAGCTTCAGTGGGGATGCTTGCTAGTGACTTCCAGCTAGCTGGCAGTCTCCCAGCTTCAGTGGCAATGCTTGCTAGTGACTTCCAGCTAGCTGGCAGTCTCCCAGCTGCAGTGGCGATGACTGCTATTTTTCAACTTATTGAGGTTCCAGCTAGTAACCTCCAGGTAGCTGGCAGTCTCCTAGCTTCAGTGGCGATGGTTGCTTGTTACCTCCAGCTAGCTGGCAGTCTTCCAGCTTCGGTGGCGATGCTTGCTAGCGACCTCCAGCTAGCTGGCAGTCTTCCAGCTTCTGTGGCGATGCTTGCTGGTGACCTCCAGCTAGCTGGCAGTCTGCCAGTTTCTGTGGCGATGCTTGCTAGTGACCTCCAGCTAGCTGGCAATCTCCCAACTGCAGTGGCGATGCTTGCTGTTTTTATAACTGATTGAGGTTCAAGCTAGTGACCTCCAGCTAGCTGGCAGTCTCCCAGCTTCAGTGGCGATGCTTGCTTGTGACTTCCAACTAGCTGGCAGTCTCCCAGCTTCAGTGGCGATGCTTGCTATTTTTCAACTTATTGAGGTTCCAGTTAATGACCTCCAGCTAGCTGGCAGTCTCCCAGCTTCAGTGGCGATGCTTGCTAATGATCTCCACCTAGCTGGCACTCTTCCAGCTTTGGTGGCGATGCTTACTAGTGACCTCAAGCTAGCTGGCAGTCTTCCAGCTTCAGTGGCGATGCTTGCTAGTGACCTCCAGCTAGCTGGCAGTCTCCCAGCTTCAGTGGCGATGCTTGCTAGTGATCTCAAGCTAGCTGGAAGTCTCCCAGCTTCAGTGGGGATGCTTGCTAGTGACCTCCAGCTAGCTGGCAATCTTCCAGCTGCAGTGGCGATGCTTGCTATTTTTCAACTTATTGAGGTTCACGCTAGTGACCTCCAGCTAGATGGCAGTCTCCCAGCTTCAGTGGCGTAGCTTGCTAGTGACTTCCAGCTAGCTGGCAGTCTCCCAGCTGCAGTGGCGATGCCTGCTATTTTTCAACTTATTGAGGTTCCAGCTAGTGACCTCCAGGTAGCTGGCTGTCTCCCAGCTTCAGTGGCGATGGTTGCTAGTGACTTCCACCTAGCTGGCAGTCTTCCAGCTTTGGTTGCGATGCTTGCTAGTGACCTCCAGCTAGCTGGCAGTCTTCCAGCTTCTGTGGCGATGCTTGCTAGTGACCTCCAGCTAGCAGGCAGTCTTCCAGCTCATGTGGCGATGCTTGCTAGTGACTCCCAGCTTCAGTGGCGATGCTTGCTATTGACCTCCAGCTAGCTGGGAGTCTCCCAGCTTCAGTGGCGATGCTTGCTAGTGACCTCCAGCTAGCTGGCAGTTTTCCAGCTTCAGTGGCGATGCTTGCTAGTGATCTCAATCTAGCTGGCAGTCTGCCAGCTTCAGTGGGGATGCTTGCTAATGATCTCCACCTAGCTGGCAGTCTTCCAGCTTCTGTGGCTATGCTTGCTAGTGACCTCCAGCTAGCTGGCAGTCTCCCAGCTTCAGTGGCGATGCTTGCTAGTGATCTCCAGCTAGCTGGCAATCTCCCAGCGGCAGTGGCGATGCTTGCTGTTTTTATAACTGATTGAGGTTCAAGCTAGTGACTTCCAGCTAGCTGGCAGTCTCCCAGCTTCAGTGGCAATGCTTGCTAGTGACTTCCAGCTAGCTGGCAGTCTCCCAGCTGCAGTGGCGATGACTGCTATTTTTGAACTTATTGAGGTTCCAGCTAGTAACCTCCAGGTAGCTGGCAGTCTCCTTGCTTCAGTTGCGATGGTTGCTAGTGACCTCCAGCTAGCTGGCAGTCTTCCAGCTTCGGTGGCGATGCTTGCTAGCGACCTCCAGCTAGTTGGCAATCTTCCAGCTTTGGTTGCGATGCTTGCTAGTGACCTCCAGGTAGCTGGCAGTCTTCCAGCTTCTGTGAGGGGCGGGGGACTAGCTCAGAGGTAGCGCTCTGGGCTTCCAACCGCTGGGTCCCGGGTTCGATACCCGGTCGAGCCTAAGTTGGATGGCTGTTTCATCCTTCGTCTCATTGCCATGGTCTCTGCCCATCCTAATTAGCCCAACTGGTGCAGAAATACAGGATGTAAAGCCCTAATCACCCACCCACCCACCCTTCCAGCTTCTGTGGCGATGCTTGCTAGTGACCTCCAGCTAGCTGGCAGTCTCCCAGCTTCAGTGGCGATGGTTGCTAGTGATCTCCAGCTAGCTGGCCATCTCCCAGCGGCAGTGGCGATGCTTGCTGTTTTTATAACTGATTGAGGTTCAAGCTAGTGACTTTCAGCTAGCTGGCAGTCTCCCAGCTTCAGTGGCAATGCTTGCTAGTGACTTCCAGCTAGCTGGCAGTCTCCCAGCTGCAGTGGCGATGACTGCTATTTTTCAACTTATTGAGGTTCCAGCTAGTAACCTCCAGGTAGCTGGCAGTCTCCTAGCTTCAGTGGCGATGCTTGCTAGTTACCTCCAGCTAGCTGGCAGTCTTCCAGCTTCGGTGGCGATGCTTGCTAGCGACCTCCAGCTAGCTGGCAGTCTTCCAGCTTCTGTGGCGATGCTTGCTGGGGACCTCCAGCTAGCTGGCAGTCTGCCAGTTTCTGTGGCGATGCTTGCTAGTGACCTCCAGCTAGCTGGCAATCTCCCAACTGCAGTGGCGATGCTTGCTGTTTTTATAACTGATTGAGGTTCAAGCTAGTGACCTCCAGCTAGCTGGCAGTCTCCCAGCTTCAGTGGCGATGCTTGCTAGTGACTTCCAACTAGCTGGCAGTCTCCCAGCTTCAGTGGCGATGCTTGCTATTTTTCAACTTATTGAGGTTCCAGTTAATGACCTCCAGCTAGCTGGCAGTCTCCCAGCTTCAGTGGCGATGCTTGCTAATGATCTCCACCTAGCTGGCAGTCTTCCAGCTTTGGTGGCGATGCTTACTAGTGACCTCAAGCTACCTGGCAGTCTTCCAGCTTCAGTGGCGATGCTTGCTAGTGACCTCCAGCTAGCTGGCAGTCTCCCAGCTTCAGTGGCGATGCTTGCTAGTGATCTCAAGCTAGCTGGAAGTCTCCCAGCTTCAGTGGGGATGCTTGCTAGTGACCTCCAGCTAGCTGGCAATCTTCCAGCTGCAGTGGCGATGCTTGCTATTTTTCAACTTATTGAGGTTCACGCTAGTGACCTCCAGCTAGATGGCAGTCTCCCAGCTTCAGTGGCGAAGCTTGCTAGTGACTTCCAGCTAGCTGGCAGTCTCCCAGCTGCAGTGGCGATGCCTGCTATTTTTCAACTTATTGAGGTTCCAGCTTGGTTTGTTGTTCACACCTTTTTTTGGTTTGTTGTTCACACCTTTTTTTGGTTTGTTGTTCACACCTTTTTTTGGTTTGTTGTTCACACCTTTTTTTGGTTTGTTGTTCACACCTTTTTTTGGTTTGTTGTTCACACCTTTTTTTGGTTTGTTGTTCACACCTTTTTTTGGTTTGTTGTTCACACCTTTTTTTGGTTTGTTGTTCACACCTATTTTTGGTTTGTTGTTCACACCTTTTTTTGGTTTGTTGTTCACACCTTTTCTTGGTTTGTTGTTCACAACTTTTTTGGGTTTGTTGTTCACACCTTTTTTTGGTTTGTTGTTCACACCTTTTTTTGGTTTGTTTTTCACACCTTTTCTTGGTTTGTTGTTCACACCTTTTTTGGTTTGTTGTTCACACCTTTTTTGGTTTGTTGTTCACACCTTTTATGGTTTGTTGTTCACACCTTTTTTTGGTTTGTTGTTCACACCTTTTTTTGGTTTGTTGTTCACACCTTTTTTTGGTTTGTTGTTCACACCTTTTTTTGGTTTGTTGTTCACACTTTTTTTGGTTTGTTGTTCACACCTTTTTTTGGTTTGTTGTTCACACCTTTTCTTGGTTTGTTGTTCACACCTTTTCTTGGTTTGTTGTTCACACCTTTTCTTGGTTTGTTGTTCACACCTTTTTTTCGTTTGTTGTTCACACCTTTTTTTCGTTTGTTGTTCACACCTTTTTTTGGTTTGTTGTTCACACCTTTTTTTGGTTTGTTGTTCACACCTTTTTTTGATTTGTTGTTCACACCTTTTTTTGGTTTGTTGTTCACACCTTTTTTGGTTTGTTGTTCACGCCTTTTTTTGGTTTGTTGTTCACGCCTTTTTTTGGTTTGTTGTTCACACCTTTTTTTGGTTTGTTGTTCACACCTTTTTTTGGTTTGTTGTTCACACCTTCTTTGGTTTGTTGTTCACACCTTTTTTTGGTTTGTTGTTCACATCTTTTTTTGGTTTGTTGTTCACACCTTTTTTTGGTTTGTTGTTCACACCTTTTTTTGGTTTGTTGTTCACACCTTTTTTTGGTTTGTTGTTCACACCTTTTTTTGGTTTGTTGTTCACACCTTTTTTTGGTTTGTAGTTCACACCTTTTTTGGTTTGTTGTTCACACCTTTTATGGTTTGTTGTTCACACCTTTTTTTGGTTTGTTGTTCACACCTTTTATGGTTTGTTGTTCACACCTTTTTTGGTTTGTTTTTCACACCTTTTTTGGTTTGTTGCTCACACCTTTTTTTGGTTTGTTTTTCACACCTTTTTTTGGTTTGTTGTTCACACCTTTTTTTGGTTTGTTGTTCACACCTTTTATGGTTTGTTGTTCACACCTTTTTTTGGTTTGTTGTTCACACCTTTTATGGTTTGTTGTTCACACCTTTTTTTGGTTTGTTGTTCACAACTTTTTTTGGTTTGTTGTTCACACTTTTTTTTGGTTTGTTGTTCACACCTTTTTTTGGTTTGTTGTTCACACCTTTTTTTGGTTTGTTGTTCACACCTTTTTTTGGTTAGTTTTTCACACCTTTTTTTGGTTTGTTGTTCACACCTTTTTTTGGTTTGTTGTTCACAACTTTTTTTGTTTGTTGTTCACACTTTTTTTTGGTTTGTTGTTCACACCTTTTTTTGGTTTGTTGTTCACACCTTTTTTTGGTTTGTTGTTCACACCTTTTTTTGGTTAGTTTTTCACACCTTTTTTTGGTTTGTTGTTCACACCTTTTTTGGTTTGTTTTTCACACCTTTCTTTGGTTTGTTGTTCACACCTTTTTTTGGTTTGTTGTTCACACCTTTTTTTGGTTTGTTGTTCACACCTTTTTTTGGTTTGTTGTTCACAACTTTTTTTGGTTTGTTGTTCACACCTTTTTTTGGTTTGTTGTTCACACCTTTTTTTGGTTTGTTGTTCACACCTTTTTTTGGTTTGTTGTTCACACCTTTTTTTGGTTTGTTGTTCATACCTTTTTTTGGTTTGTTGTTCACAACTTTTTTTGGTTTGTTGTTCACACCTTTTTTTGGTTTGTTGTTCACACCTTTTTTTGGTTTGTTGTTCACACCTTTTATGGTTTGTTGTTCACACCTTTTTTGGTTTGTTGTTCACACCTTTTTTGGTTTGTTGTTCACACCTTTTTTTGGTTTGTTGTTCACATCTTTTTTTGGTTTGTTGTTCACATCTTTTTTTGGTTTGTTTTTCACACCTTTTCTTGGTTTGTTGTTCTCACCTTTTTTTGGTTTGTTGTTCACGCCTTTTTTTGGTTTGTTGTTCCCCCCCCCTTTTTGGTTTGTTGTTCACGCCTTCTTTGGTTTGTTTTTCACGCCTATTTTTGGTTTGTTGTTCACACCTTTTTTTTGGTTTGTTGTTCACACCTTTTTTTGGTTTGTTGTTCACACCTTTTTTTGGTTTGTTGTTCACACCTTTTTTTGGTTTGTTGTTCACGCCTTTTTTTGGTTTGTTGTTCCCCCCCCCTTTTTGGTTTGTTGTTCACGCCTTCTTTGGTTTGTTTTTCACGCCTTTTTTTGGTTTGTTGTTCACACCTTTTTTTTGGTTTGTTGTTCACACCTTTTTTTGGTTTGTTGTTCACACCTTTTTTTGGTTTGTTGTTCACACCTTTTTTTGGTTTGTTGTTCACGCCTTTTTTTGGTTTGTTGTTCACACCTTTTTTTGGTTTGTTGTTCACGCCTTCTTTGGTTTGTTTGTCACGCCTTTTTTTGGTTTGTTGTTCACACCTTCTTTGGTTTGTTGTTCACACCTTTTTTTGGTTTGTTGTTCACACCTTTTTTTGGTTTGTTGTTCACACCTTTTTTGGTTTGTTGTTCACACCTTTTTTTGGTTTGTTGTTCACATCTTCTTTTTGGTTTGTTGTTCACATCTTTTTTTGGTTTGTTTTTCACACCTTTTCTTGGTTTGTTGTTCACACCCTTTTTGGGTTTGTTGTTCACACCTTTTTTTGGTTTGTTGTTCACACCTTTTTTTGGTTTGTTGTTCACACCTTTTTTTGGTTTGTTTTTCACACCTTTTCTTGGTTTGTTGTTCACACCTTTTTTGGTTTGTTGTTCACACCTTTTTTGGTTTGTTGTTCACACCTTTTTTGGTTTGTTGTTCACACCTTTTATGGTTTGTTGTTCACACCTTTTTTGGTTTGTTGTTCACACCTTTTATGGTTTGTTGTTCACACCTTTTTTGGTTTGTTGTTCACACCTTTTTTGGTTTGTTGTTCACACCTTTTTTTGGTTTGTTGTTCACATCTTCTTTTTGGTTTGTTGTTCACATCTTCTTTTTGGTTTGTTGTTCACACCTTTTCTTGGTTTGTTGTTCACAACTTTTTTGGGTTTGTTGTTCACACCTTTTTTTGGTTTGTTGTTCACATCTTTTTTTGGTTTGTTTTTCACACCTTTTCTTGGTTTGTTGTTCACACCTTTTTTGGTTTGTTGTTCACACCTTTTTTGGTTTGTTGTTCACACCTTTTATGGTTTGTTGTTCACACCTTTTTTTGGTTTGTTGTTCACACCTTTTATGGTTTGTTGTTCACACCTTTTTTGGTTTGTTGTTCACACCTTTTTTGGTTTGTTGTTCACACCTTTTTTTGGTTTGTTGTTCACATCTTTTTTTGGTTTGTTGTTCACATCTTTTTTTGGTTTGTTTTTCACACCTTTTCTTTGTTTGTTGTTCACACCTTTTTTGGGTTTGTTGTTCACACCTTTTTTTGGTTTGTTGTTCACACCTTTTTTTGGTTTGTTGTTCACACCTTTTTTTGGTTTGTTGTTCACGCCTTCTTTGGTTTGTTTGTCACGCCTTTTTTTGGTTTGTTGTTCACACCTTCTTTGGTTTGTTGTTCACACCTTTTTTTGGTTTGTTGTTCACACCTTTTTTTGGTTTGTTGTTCACACCTTTTTTGGTTTGTTGTTCACACCTTTTTTTGGTTTGTTGTTCACATCTTCTTTTTGGTTTGTTGTTCACATCTTTTTTTGGTTTGTTTTTCACACCTTTTCTTGGTTTGTTGTTCACACCCTTTTTGGGTTTGTTGTTCACACCTTTTTTTGGTTTGTTGTTCACACCTTTTTTTGGTTTGTTGTTCACACCTTTTTTTGGTTTGTTTTTCACACCTTTTCTTGGTTTGTTGTTCACACCTTTTTTGGTTTGTTGTTCACACCTTTTTTGGTTTGTTGTTCACACCTTTTTTGGTTTGTTGTTCACACCTTTTATGGTTTGTTGTTCACACCTTTTTTTGGTTTGTTGTTCACACCTTTTATGGTTTGTTGTTCACACCTTTTTTGGTTTGTTGTTCACACCTTTTTTGGTTTGTTGTTCACACCTTTTTTTGGTTTGTTGTTCACATCTTCTTTTTGGTTTGTTGTTCACATCTTCTTTTTGGTTTGTTGTTCACACCTTTTCTTGGTTTGTTGTTCACAACTTTTTTGGGTTTGTTGTTCACACCTTTTTTTGGTTTGTTGTTCACATCTTTTTTTGGTTTGTTTTTCACACCTTTTCTTGGTTTGTTGTTCACACCTTTTTTGGTTTGTTGTTCACACCTTTTTTGGTTTGTTGTTCACACCTTTTATGGTTTGTTGTTCACACCTTTTTTTGGTTTGTTGTTCACACCTTTTATGGTTTGTTGTTCACACCTTTTTTGGTTTGTTGTTCACACCTTTTTTGGTTTGTTGTTCACACCTTTTTTTGGTTTGTTGTTCACATCTTTTTTTGGTTTGTTGTTCACATCTTTTTTTGGTTTGTTTTTCACACCTTTTCTTTGTTTGTTGTTCACACCTTTTTTGGGTTTGTTGTTCACACCTTTTTTTGGTTTGTTGTTCACACCTTTTTTGGGTTTGTTGTTCACACCTTTTTTTGGTTTGTTGTTCACACCTTTTTTTGGTTTGTTGTTCACACCTTTTTTTGGTTTGTTGTTCACACCTTTTTTTGGTTTGTTGTTCACACCTTTTTTTGGTTTGTTGTTCACACTTTTTTTGGTTTGTTGTTCACACCTTTTTTTGGTTTGTTGTTCACACCTTTTCTTGGTTTGTTGTTCACACCTTTTCTTGGTTTGTTGTTCACACCTTTTCTTGGTTTGTTGTTCACACCTTTTTTTGGTTTGTTGTTCACACCTTTTTTTCGTTTGTTGTTCACACCTTTTTTTGGTTGGTTGTTCACACCTTTTTTTGGTTTGTTGTTCACACCTTTTTTTGATTTGTTGTTCACACCTTTTTTTGGTTTGTTGTTCACACCTTTTTTGGTTTGTTGTTCACACCTTTTTTTGGTTTGTTGTTCACGCCTTTTTTTGGTTTGTTGTTCACACCTTTTTTTGGTTTGTTGTTCACACCTTTTTTTGGTTTGTTGTTCACACCTTCTTTGGTTTGTTGTTCACACCTTTTTTTGGTTTGTTGTTCACATCTTTTTTTGGTTTGTTGTTCACACCTTTTTTTGGTTTGTTGTTCACACCTTTTTTTGGTTTGTTGTTCACACCTATTTTTGGTTTGTTGTTCACACCTTTTTTTGGTTTGTTGTTCACACCTTTTCTTGGTTTGTTGTTCACAACTTTTTTGGGTTTGTTGTTCACACCTTTTTTTGGTTTGTTGTTCACACCTTTTTTTGGTTTGTTTTTCACAACTTTTCTTGGTTTGTTGTTCACACCTTTTTTGGTTTGTTGTTCACACCTTTTTTGGTTTGTTGTTCACACCTTTTATGGTTTGTTGTTCACACCTTTTTTTGGTTTGTTGTTCACACCTTTTATGGTTTGTTGTTCACACCTTTTTTGGTTTGTTGTTCACACCTTTTTTGGTTTGTTGTTCACACCTTTTTTTGGTTTGTTGTTCACATCTTTTTTTGGTTTGTTTTTCACATCTTTTTTTGGTTTGTTTTTCACACCTTTTCTTGGTTTGTTGTTCACACCTTTTTTGGGTTTGTTGTTCACACCTTTTTTTGGTTTGTTGTTCACACCTTTTTTTGGTTTGTTGTTCACACCTTTTTTTGGTTTGTTGTTCACACCTTTTTTTGGTTTGTTGTTCACACCTTTTTTTGGTTTGTTGTTCACACCTTTTTTGGGTTTGTTGTTCACACCTTTTTTTGGTTTGTTGTTCACACCTTTTTTTGGTTTGTTGTTCACACCTTTTTTTGGTTTGTTGTTCACACCTTTTTATGGTTTGTTGTTCACACCTTTTTTTGGTTTGTTGTTCACACTTTTTTTGGTTTGTTGTTCACACCTTTTTTTGGTTTGTTGTTCACACCTTTTCTTGGTTTGTTGTTCACACCTTTTCTTGGTTTGTTGTTCACACCTTTTCTTGGTTTGTTGTTCACACCTTTTTTTGGTTTGTTGTTCACACCTTTTTTTTGTTTGTTGTTCACACCTTTTTTTGGTTTGTTGTTCACACCTTTTTTTGGTTTGTTGTTCACACCTTTTTTTGGTTTGTTGTTCACACCTTTTTTGGTTTGTTGTTCACACCTTTTTTTGGTTTGTTGTTCACGCCTTTTTTTGGTTTGTTGTTCACACCTTTTTTTGGTTTGTTGTTCACACCTTTTTTTGGTTTGTTGTTCACACCTTCTTTGGTTTGTTGTTCACACCTTTTTTTGGTTTGTTGTTCACACCTTTTTTTGGTTTGTTGTTCACACCTTTTTTTGGTTTGTTGTTCACACCTTTTTTTGGTTTGTTGTTCACACCTTTTTTTGGTTTGTTGTTCACACCTTTTTTTGGTTTGTTGTTCACACCTTTTTTTGGTTTGTTGTTCACACCTTTTTTTGGTTTGTTGTTCACACCTTTTTTGGTTTGTTGTTCACACCTTTTATGGTTTGTTGTTCACACCTTTTATGGTTTGTTGTTCACACCTTTTTTTGGTTTGTTGTTCACACCTTTTATGGTTTGTTGTTCACACCTTTTTTGGTTTGTTTTTCACACCTTTTTTGGTTTGTTGCTCACACCTTTTTTTGGTTTGTTTTTCACACCTTTTTTTGGTTTGTTGTTCACACCTTTTTTTGGTTCGTTGTTCACACCTTTTATGGTTTGTTGTTCACACCTTTTTTTGGTTTGTTGTTCACACCTTTTATGGTTTGTTGTTCACACCTTTTTTTGGTTTGTTGTTCACACTTTTTTTGGTTTGTTGTTCACACTTTTTTTTGGTTTGTTGTTCACACCTTTTTTTGGTTTGTTGTTCACACCTTTTTTTGGTTTGTTGTTCACACCTTTTTTTGGTTAGTTTTTCACACCTTTTTTTGGTTTGTTGTTCACACCTTTTTTTGGTTTGTTGTTCACAACTTTTTTTGGTTTGTTGTTCACACTTTTTTTTGGTTTGTTGTTCACACCTTTTTTTGGTTTGTTGTTCACACCTTTTTTTGGTTTGTTGTTCACACCTTTTTTTGGTTAGTTTTTCACACCTTTTTTTGGTTTGTTGTTCACACCTTTTTTGGTTTGTTTTTCACACCTTTCTTTGGTTTGTTGTTCACACCTTTTTTTGGTTTGTTGTTCACACCTTTTTTTGGTTTGTTGTTCACACCTTTTTTTTGGTTTGTTGTTCACAACTTTTTTTGGTTTGTTGTTCACACCTTTTTTTGGTTTGTTGTTCACACCTTTTTTTGGTTTGTTGTTCACACCTTTTTTTGGTTTGTTGTTCACACCTTTTTTTGGTTTGTTGTTCACACCTTTTTTTGGTTTGTTGTTCATACCTTTTTTTGGTTTGTTGTTCACAACTTTTTTTGGTTTGTTGTTCACACCTTTTTTTGGTTTGTTGTTCACACCTTTTTTTGGTTTGTTGTTCACACCTTTTATGGTTTGTTGTTCACACCTTTTTTGGTTTGTTGTTCACACCTTTTTTGGTTTGTTGTTCACACCTTTTTTTGGTTTGTTGTTCACATCTTTTTTTGGTTTGTTGTTCACATCTTTTTTTGGTTTGTTTTTCACACCTTTTCTTGGTTTGTTGTTCTCACCTTTTTTTGGTTTGTTGTTCACGCCTTTTTTTGGTTTGTTGTTCCCCCCCCCTTTTTGGTTTGTTGTTCACGCCTTCTTTGGTTTGTTTTTCACGCCTATTTTTGGTTTGTTGTTCACACCTTTTTTTTGGTTTGTTGTTCACACCTTTTTTTGGTTTGTTGTTCACACCTTTTTTTGGTTTGTTGTTCACACCTTTTTTTGGTTTGTTGTTCACACCTTTTTTTGGTTTGTTGTTCACACCTTTTTTTGGTTTGTTGTTCACAACTTTTTTTGGTTTGTTGTTCACACCTTTTTTTGGTTTGTTGTTCACACCTTTTTTTGGTTTGTTGTTCACACCTTTTTTTGGTTTGTTGTTCACACCTTTTTTTGGTTTGTTGTTCATACCTTTTTTTGGTTTGTTGTTCACAACTTTTTTTGGTTTGTTGTTCACACCTTTTTTTGGTTTGTTGTTCACACCTTTTTTTGGTTTGTTGTTCACACCTTTTATGGTTTGTTGTTCACACCTTTTTTGGTTTGTTGTTCACACCTTTTTTGGTTTGTTGTTCACACCTTTTTTTGGTTTGTTGTTCACATCTTTTTTTGGTTTGTTGTTCACATCTTTTTTTGGTTTGTTTTTCACACCTTTTCTTGGTTTGTTGTTCTCACCTTTTTTTGGTTTGTTGTTCACGCCTTTTTTTGGTTTGTTGTTCCCCCCCCCTTTTTGGTTTGTTGTTCACGCCTTCTTTGGTTTGTTTTTCACACCTTTTTTTGGTTTGTTGTTCACACCTTTTTTTGGTTAGTTTTTCACACCTTTTTTTGGTTTGTTGTTCACACCTTTTTTTGGTTTGTTGTTCACAACTTTTTTTGGTTTGTTGTTCACACTTTTTTTTGGTTTGTTGTTCACACCTTTTTTTGGTTTGTTGTTCACACCTTTTTTTGGTTTGTTGTTCACACCTTTTTTTGGTTAGTTTTTCACACCTTTTTTTGGTTTGTTGTTCACACCTTTTTTGGTTTGTTTTTCACACCTTTCTTTGGTTTGTTGTTCACACCTTTTTTTGGTTTGTTGTTCACACCTTTTTTTGGTTTGTTGTTCACACCTTTTTTTTGGTTTGTTGTTCACAACTTTTTTTGGTTTGTTGTTCACACCTTTTTTTGGTTTGTTGTTCACACCTTTTTTTGGTTTGTTGTTCACACCTTTTTTTGGTTTGTTGTTCACACCTTTTTTTGGTTTGTTGTTCATACCTTTTTTTGGTTTGTTGTTCACAACTTTTTTTGGTTTGTTGTTCACACCTTTTTTTGGTTTGTTGTTCACACCTTTTTTTGGTTTGTTGTTCACACCTTTTATGGTTTGTTGTTCACACCTTTTTTGGTTTGTTGTTCACACCTTTTTTGGTTTGTTGTTCACACCTTTTTTTGGTTTGTTGTTCACATCTTTTTTTGGTTTGTTGTTCACATCTTTTTTTGGTTTGTTTTTCACACCTTTTCTTGGTTTGTTGTTCTCACCTTTTTTTGGTTTGTTGTTCACGCCTTTTTTTGGTTTGTTGTTCCCCCCCCCTTTTTGGTTTGTTGTTCACGCCTTCTTTGGTTTGTTTTTCACGCCTATTTTTGGTTTGTTGTTCACACCTTTTTTTTGGTTTGTTGTTCACACCTTTTTTTGGTTTGTTGTTCACACCTTTTTTTGGTTTGTTGTTCACACCTTTTTTTGGTTTGTTGTTCACACCTTTTTTTGGTTTGTTGTTCACAACTTTTTTTGGTTTGTTGTTCACACCTTTTTTTGGTTTGTTGTTCACACCTTTTTTTGGTTTGTTGTTCACACCTTTTTTTGGTTTGTTGTTCACCTTTTTTTGGTTTGTTGTTCATACCTTTTTTTGGTTTGTTGTTCACAACTTTTTTTGGTTTGTTGTTCACACCTTTTTTTGGTTTGTTGTTCACACCTTTTTTTGGTTTGTTGTTCACACCTTTTATGGTTTGTTGTTCACACCTTTTTTGGTTTGTTGTTCACACCTTTTTTGGTTTGTTGTTCACATCTTTTTTTGGTTTGTTGTTCACATCTTTTTTTGGTTTGTTTTTCACACCTTTTCTTGGTTTGTTGTTCTCACCTTTTTTTGGTTTGTTGTTCACGCCTTTTTTTGGTTTGTTGTTCCCCCCCCCTTTTTGGTTTGTTGTTCACGCCTTCTTTGGTTTGTTTTTCACGCCTTTTTTTGGTTTGTTGTTCACACCTTTTTTTGGTTTGTTGTTCACACCTTTTTTTGGTTTGTTGTTCACACCTTTTTTGGTTTGTTGTTCACACCTTTTTTTGGTTTGTTGTTCACATCTTCTTTTTGGTTTGTTGTTCACATCTTTTTTTGGTTTGTTTTTCACACCTTTTCTTGGTTTGTTGTTCACACCTTTTTTGGGTTTGTTGTTCACACCTTTTTTTGGTTTGTTGTTCACACCTTTTTTTGGTTTGTTGTTCACACCTTTTTTTGGTTTGTTTTTCACACCTTTTCTTGGTTTGTTGTTCACACCTTTTTTGGTTTGTTGTTCACACCTTTTTTGGTTTGTTGTTCACACCTTTTATGGTTTGTTGTTCACACCTTTTTTTGGTTTGTTGTTCACACCTTTTATGGTTTGTTGTTCACACCTTTTTTGGTTTGTTGTTCACACCTTTTTTGGTTTGTTGTTCACACCTTTTTTTGGTTTGTTGTTCACACCTTTTTTTGGTTTGTTGTTCACACCTTTTTTTGGTTTGTTGTTCATACCTTTTTTTGGTTTGTTGTTCACAACTTTTTTTGGTTTGTTGTTCACACCTTTTTTTGGTTTGTTGTTCACACCTTTTTTTGGTTTGTTGTTCACACCTTTTATGGTTTGTTGTTCACACCTTTTTTGGTTTGTTGTTCACACCTTTTTTGGTTTGTTGTTCACACCTTTTTTTGGTTTGTTGTTCACATCTTTTTTTGGTTTGTTGTTCACATCTTTTTTTGGTTTGTTTTTCACACCTTTTCTTGGTTTGTTGTTCTCACCTTTTTTTGGTTTGTTGTTCACGCCTTTTTTTGGTTTGTTGTTCCCCCCCCCTTTTTGGTTTGTTGTTCACGCCTTCTTTGGTTTGTTTTTCACGCCTATTTTTGGTTTGTTGTTCACACCTTTTTTTTGGTTTGTTGTTCACACCTTTTTTTGGTTTGTTGTTCACACCTTTTTTTGGTTTGTTGTTCACACCTTTTTTTGGTTTGTTGTTCACGCCTTTTTTTGGTTTGTTGTTCCCCCCCCCTTTTTGGTTTGTTGTTCACGCCTTCTTTGGTTTGTTTTTCACGCCTTTTTTTGGTTTGTTGTTCACACCTTTTTTTGGTTTGTTGTTCACACCTTTTTTTGGTTTGTTGTTCACACCTTTTTTGGTTTGTTGTTCACACCTTTTTTTGGTTTGTTGTTCACATCTTCTTTTTGGTTTGTTGTTCACATCTTTTTTTGGTTTGTTTTTCACACCTTTTCTTGGTTTGTTGTTCACACCTTTTTTGGGTTTGTTGTTCACACCTTTTTTTGGTTTGTTGTTCACACCTTTTTTGGGTTTGTTGTTCACACCTTTTTTTGGTTTGTTGTTCACACCTTTTTTTGGTTTGTTGTTCACACCTTTTTTTGGTTTGTTTTTCACACCTTTTCTTGGTTTGTTGTTCACACCTTTTTTGGTTTGTTGTTCACACCTTTTTTGGTTTGTTGTTCACACCTTTTATGGTTTGTTGTTCACACCTTTTTTTGGTTTGTTGTTCACACCTTTTATGGTTTGTTGTTCACACCTTTTTTGGTTTGTTGTTCACGCCTTTTTTGGTTTGTTGTTCACACCTTTTTTTGGTTTGTTGTTCACGCCTTTTTTTGGTTTGTTGTTCACACCTTTTTTTGGTTTGTTGTTCACACCTTTTTTTGGTTTGTTGTTCACACCTTCTTTGGTTTGTTGTTCACACCTTTTTTTGGTTTGTTGTTCACATCTTTTTTTGGTTTGTTGTTCACACCTTTTTTTGGTTTGTTGTTCACACCTTTTTTTGGTTTGTTGTTCACACCTTTTTTTGGTTTGTTGTTCACACCTTTTTTTGGTTTGTTGTTCACACCTTTTTTTGGTTTGTAGTTCACACCTTTTTTGGTTTGTTGTTCACACCTTTCATGGTTTGTTGTTCACACCTTTTTTTGGTTTGTTGTTCACACCTTTTATGGTTTGTTGTTCACACCTTTTTTGGTTTGTTTTTCACACCTTTTTTGGTTTGTTGCTCACACCTTTTTTTGGTTTGTTTTTCACACCTTTTTTTGGTTTGTTGTTCACACCTTTTTTTGGTTTGTTGTTCACACCTTTTATGGTTTGTTGTTCACACCTTTTTTTGGTTTGTTGTTCACACCTTTTATGGTTTGTTGTTCACACCTTTTTTTGGTTTGTTGTTCACACCTTTTTTTGGTTTGTTTTTCACACCTTTTCTTGGTTTGTTGTTCACACCTTTTTTGGTTTGTTGTTCACACCTTTTTTGGTTTGTTGTTCACACCTTTTCTGGTTTGTTGTTCACACCTTTTTTTGGTTTGTTGTTCACACCTTTTATGGTTTGTTGTTCACACCTTTTTTGGTTTGTTGTTCACACCTTTTTTGGTTTGTTGTTCACACCTTTTTTTGGTTTGTTGTTCACATCTTTTTTTGGTTTGTTGTTCACATCTTTTTTTGGTTTGTTTTTCACACCTTTTCTTGGTTTGTTGTTCACACCTTTTTTGGGTTTGTTGTTCACACCTTTTTTTGGTTTGTTGTTCACACCTTTTTTTGGTTTGTTGTTCACACCTTTTTTTGGTTTGTTGTTCACACCTTTTTTTGGTTTGTTGTTCACACCTTTTTTTGGTTTGTTGTTCACACCTTTTTTGGGTTTGTTGTTCACACCTTTTTTTGGTTTGTTGTTCACACCTTTTTTTGGTTTGTTGTTCACACCTTTTTTTGGTTTGTTGTTCACACCTTTTTTTGGTTTGTTGTTCACACTTTTTTTGGTTTGTTGTTCACACCTTTTTTTGGTTTGTTGTTCACACCTTTTCTTGGTTTGTTGTTCACACCTTTTCTTGGTTTGTTGTTCACACCTTTTCTTGGTTTGTTGTTCACACCTTTTTTTGGTTTGTTGTTCACACCTTTTTTTCGTTTGTTGTTCACACCTTTTTTTGGTTTGTTGTTCACACCTTTTTTTGGTTTGTTGTTCACACCTTTTTTTGGTTTGTTGTTCACACCTTTTTTTGGTTTGTTGTTCACACCTTTTTTGGTTTGTTGTTCACACCTTTTTTTGGTTTGTTGTTCACGCCTTTTTTTGGTTTGTTGTTCACACCTTTTTTTGGTTTGTTGTTCACACCTTTTTTTGGTTTGTTGTTCACACCTTCTTTGGTTTGTTGTTCACACCTTTTTTTGGTTTGTTGTTCACATCTTTTTTTGGTTTGTTGTTCACACCTTTTTTTGGTTTGTTGTTCACACCTTTTTTTGGTTTGTTGTTCACACCTTTTTTTGGTTTGTTGTTCACACCTTTTTTTGGTTTGTTGTTCACACCTTTTTTTGGTTTGTTGTTCACACCTTTTTTGGTTTGTTGTTCACACCTTTTATGGTTTGTTGTTCACACCTTTTATGGTTTGTTGTTCACACCTTTTTTTGGTTTGTTGTTCACACCTTTTATGGTTTGTTGTTCACACCTTTTTTGGTTTGTTTTTCACACCTTTTTTGGTTTGTTGCTCACACCTTTTTTTGGTTTGTTTTTCACACCTTTTTTTGGTTTGTTGTTCACACCTTTTTTTGGTTTGTTGTTCACACCTTTTATGGTTTGTTGTTCACACCTTTTTTTGGTTTGTTGTTCACACCTTTTATGGTTTGTTGTTCACACCTTTTTTTGGTTTGTTGTTCACAACTTTTTTTGGTTTGTTGTTCACACTTTTTTTTGGTTTGTTGTTCACACCTTTTTTTGGTTTGTTGTTCACACCTTTTTTTGGTTTGTTGTTCACACCTTTTTTTGGTTAGTTTTTCACACCTTTTTTTGGTTTGTTGTTCACACCTTTTTTTGGTTTGTTGTTCACAACTTTTTTTGGTTTGTTGTTCACACTTTTTTTTGGTTTGTTGTTCACACCTTTTTTTGGTTTGTTGTTCACACCTTTTTTTGGTTTGTTTTTCACACCTTTTCTTGGTTTGTTGTTCACACCTTTTTTGGTTTGTTGTTCACACCTTTTTTGGTTTGTTGTTCACACCTTTTATGGTTTGTTGTTCACACCTTTTTTTGGTTTGTTGTTCACACCTTTTATGGTTTGTTGTTCACACCTTTTTTGGTTTGTTGTTCACACCTTTTTTGGTTTGTTGTTCACACCTTTTTTTGGTTTGTTGTTCACACCTTTTTTTGGTTTGTTGTTCACACCTTTTTTTGGTTTGTTGTTCATACCTTTTTTTGGTTTGTTGTTCACACCTTTTTGGTTTGTTGTTCACGCCTTCTTTGGTTTGTTTTTCACGCCTATTTTTGGTTTGTTGTTCACACCTTTTTTTTGGTTTGTTGTTCACACCTTTTTTTGGTTTGTTGTTCACACCTTTTTTTGGTTTGTTGTTCACACCTTTTTTTGGTTTGTTGTTCACGCCTTTTTTTGGTTTGTTGTTCCCCCCCCCCCCTTTTTGGTTTGTTGTTCACGCCTTCTTTGGTTTGTTTTTCACGCCTTTTTTTGGTTTGTTGTTCACACCTTTTTTTGGTTTGTTGTTCACACCTTTTTTTGGTTTGTTGTTCACACCTTTTTTGGTTTGTTGTTCACACCTTTTTTTGGTTTGTTGTTCACATCTTCTTTTTGGTTTGTTGTTCACATCTTTTTTTGGTTTGTTTTTCACACCTTTTCTTGGTTTGTTGTTCACACCTTTTTTGGGTTTGTTGTTCACACCTTTTTTTGGTTTGTTGTTCACACCTTTTTTGGGTTTGTTGTTCACACCTTTTTTTGGTTTGTTGTTCACACCTTTTTTTGGTTTGTTGTTCACACCTTTTTTTGGTTTGTTTTTCACACCTTTTCTTGGTTTGTTGTTCACACCTTTTTTGGTTTGTTGTTCACACCTTTTTTGGTTTGTTGTTCACACCTTTTATGGTTTGTTGTTCACACCTTTTTTTGGTTTGTTGTTCACACCTTTTATGGTTTGTTGTTCACACCTTTTTTGGTTTGTTGTTCACGCCTTTTTTGGTTTGTTGTTCACACCTTTTTTTGGTTTGTTGTTCACGCCTTTTTTTGGTTTGTTGTTCACACCTTTTTTTGGTTTGTTGTTCACACCTTTTTTTGGTTTGTTGTTCACACCTTCTTTGGTTTGTTGTTCACACCTTTTTTTGGTTTGTTGTTCACATCTTTTTTTGGTTTGTTGTTCACACCTTTTTTTGGTTTGTTGTTCACACCTTTTTTTGGTTTGTTGTTCACACCTTTTTTTGGTTTGTTGTTCACACCTTTTTTTGGTTTGTTGTTCACACCTTTTTTTGGTTTGTAGTTCACACCTTTTTTGGTTTGTTGTTCACACCTTTCATGGTTTGTTGTTCACACCTTTTTTTGGTTTGTTGTTCACACCTTTTATGGTTTGTTGTTCACACCTTTTTTGGTTTGTTTTTCACACCTTTTTTGGTTTGTTGCTCACACCTTTTTTTGGTTTGTTTTTCACACCTTTTTTTGGTTTGTTGTTCACACCTTTTTTTGGTTTGTTGTTCACACCTTTTATGGTTTGTTGTTCACACCTTTTTTTGGTTTGTTGTTCACACCTTTTATGGTTTGTTGTTCACACCTTTTTTTGGTTTGTTGTTCACACCTTTTTTTGGTTTGTTTTTCACACCTTTTCTTGGTTTGTTGTTCACACCTTTTTTGGTTTGTTGTTCACACCTTTTTTGGTTTGTTGTTCACACCTTTTATGGTTTGTTGTTCACACCTTTTTTTGGTTTGTTGTTCACACCTTTTATGGTTTGTTGTTCACACCTTTTTTGGTTTGTTGTTCACACCTTTTTTGGTTTGTTGTTCACACCTTTTTTTGGTTTGTTGTTCACATCTTTTTTTGGTTTGTTGTTCACATCTTTTTTTGGTTTGTTTTTCACACCTTTTCTTGGTTTGTTGTTCACACCTTTTTTGGGTTTGTTGTTCACACCTTTTTTTGGTTTGTTGTTCACACCTTTTTTTGGTTTGTTGTTCACACCTTTTTTTGGTTTGTTGTTCACACCTTTTTTTGGTTTGTTGTTCACACCTTTTTTTGGTTTGTTGTTCACACCTTTTTTGGGTTTGTTGTTCACACCTTTTTTTGGTTTGTTGTTCACACCTTTTTTTGGTTTGTTGTTCACACCTTTTTTTGGTTTGTTGTTCACACCTTTTTTTGGTTTGTTGTTCACACTTTTTTTGGTTTGTTGTTCACACCTTTTTTTGGTTTGTTGTTCACACCTTTTCTTGGTTTGTTGTTCACACCTTTTCTTGGTTTGTTGTTCACACCTTTTCTTGGTTTGTTGTTCACACCTTTTTTTGGTTTGTTGTTCACACCTTTTTTTCGTTTGTTGTTCACACCTTTTTTTGGTTTGTTGTTCACACCTTTTTTTGGTTTGTTGTTCACACCTTTTTTTGGTTTGTTGTTCACACCTTTTTTTGGTTTGTTGTTCACATCTTTTTTTGGTTTGTTGTTCACACCTTTTTTTGGTTTGTTGTTCACACCTTTTTTTGGTTTGTTGTTCACACCTTTTTTTGGTTTGTTGTTCACACCTTTTTTTGGTTTGTTGTTCACACCTTTTTTTGGTTTGTTGTTCACACCTTTTTTGGTTTGTTGTTCACACCTTTTATGGTTTGTTGTTCACACCTTTTATGGTTTGTTGTTCACACCTTTTTTTGGTTTGTTGTTCACACCTTTTATGGTTTGTTGTTCACACCTTTTTTGGTTTGTTTTTCACACCTTTTTTGGTTTGTTGCTCACACCTTTTTTTGGTTTGTTTTTCACACCTTTTTTTGGTTTGTTGTTCACACCTTTTTTTGGTTTGTTGTTCACACCTTTTATGGTTTGTTGTTCACACCTTTTTTTGGTTTGTTGTTCACACCTTTTATGGTTTGTTGTTCACACCTTTTTTTGGTTTGTTGTTCACAACTTTTTTTGGTTTGTTGTTCACACTTTTTTTTGGTTTGTTGTTCACACCTTTTTTTGGTTTGTTGTTCACACCTTTTTTTGGTTTGTTGTTCACACCTTTTTTTGGTTAGTTTTTCACACCTTTTTTTGGTTTGTTGTTCACACCTTTTTTTGGTTTGTTGTTCACAACTTTTTTTGGTTTGTTGTTCACACTTTTTTTTGGTTTGTTGTTCACACCTTTTTTTGGTTTGTTGTTCACACCTTTTTTTGGTTTGTTGTTCACACCTTTTTTTGGTTAGTTTTTCACACCTTTTTTTGGTTTGTTGTTCACACCTTTTTTGGTTTGTTTTTCACACCTTTCTTTGGTTTGTTGTTCACACCTTTTTTTGGTTTGTTGTTCACACCTTTTTTTGGTTTGTTGTTCACACCTTTTTTTTGGTTTGTTGTTCACAACTTTTTTTGGTTTGTTGTTCACACCTTTTTTTGGTTTGTTGTTCACACCTTTTTTTGGTTTGTTGTTCACACCTTTTTTTGGTTTGTTGTTCACACCTTTTTTTGGTTTGTTGTTCATACCTTTTTTTGGTTTGTTGTTCACAACTTTTTTTGGTTTGTTGTTCACACCTTTTTTTGGTTTGTTGTTCACACCTTTTTTTGGTTTGTTGTTCACACCTTTTATGGTTTGTTGTTCACACCTTTTTTGGTTTGTTGTTCACACCTTTTTTGGTTTGTTGTTCACACCTTTTTTTGGTTTGTTGTTCACATCTTTTTTTGGTTTGTTGTTCACATCTTTTTTTGGTTTGTTTTTCACACCTTTTCTTGGTTTGTTGTTCTCACCTTTTTTTGGTTTGTTGTTCACGCCTTTTTTTGGTTTGTTGTTCCCCCCCCCTTTTTGGTTTGTTGTTCACGCCTTCTTTGGTTTGTTTTTCACGCCTATTTTTGGTTTGTTGTTCACACCTTTTTTTTGGTTTGTTGTTCACACCTTTTTTTGGTTTGTTGTTCACACCTTTTTTTGGTTTGTTGTTCACACCTTTTTTTGGTTTGTTGTTCACACCTTTTTTTGGTTTGTTGTTCACACCTTTTTTTGGTTTGTTGTTCACAACTTTTTTTGGTTTGTTGTTCACACCTTTTTTTGGTTTGTTGTTCACACCTTTTTTTGGTTTGTTGTTCACACCTTTTTTTGGTTTGTTGTTCACACCTTTTTTTGGTTTGTTGTTCATACCTTTTTTTGGTTTGTTGTTCACAACTTTTTTTGGTTTGTTGTTCACACCTTTTTTTGGTTTGTTGTTCACACCTTCTTTGGTTTGTTGTTCACACCTTTTTTTGGTTTGTTGTTCACATCTTTTTTTGGTTTGTTGTTCACACCTTTTTTTGGTTTGTTGTTCACACCTTTTTTTGGTTTGTTGTTCACACCTTTTTTTGATTTGTTGTTCACACCTTTTTTTGGTTTGTTGTTCACACCTTTTTTTGGTTTGTAGTTCACACCTTTTTTGGTTTGTTGTTCACACCTTTCATGGTTTGTTGTTCACACCTTTTTTTGGTTTGTTGTTCACACCTTTTATGGTTTGTTGTTCACACCTTTTTTGGTTTGTTTTTCACACCTTTTTTGGTTTGTTGCTCACACCTTTTTTTGGTTTGTTTTTCACACCTTTTTTTGGTTTGTTGTTCACACCTTTTTTTGGTTTGTTGTTCACACCTTTTATGGTTTGTTGTTCACACCTTTTTTTGGTTTGTTGTTCACACCTTTTATGGTTTGTTGTTCACACCTTTTTTTGGTTTGTTGTTCACAACTTTTTTTGGTTTGTTGTTCACACTTTTTTTTGGTTTGTTGTTCACACCTTTTTTTGGTTTGTTGTTCACACCTTTTTTTGGTTTGTTGTTCACACCTTTTTTTGGTTAGTTTTTCACACCTTGTTTTGGTTTGTTGTTCACACCTTTTATGGTTTGTTGTTCACACCTTTTTTGGTTTGTTGTTCACACCTTTTTTTGGTTTGTTGTTCACACCTTTTTTTGGTTTGTTGTTCACATCTTTTTTTGGTTTGTTGTTCACATCTTTTTTTGGTTTGTTTTTCACACCTTTTCTTGGTTTGTTGTTCTCACCTTTTTTTGGTTTGTTGTTCACGCCTTTTTTTGGTTTGTTGTTCCCCCCCCCTTTTTGGTTTGTTGTTCACGCCTTCTTTGGTTTGTTTTTCACGCCTTTTTTTGGTTTGTTGTTCACACCTTTTTTTGGTTTGTTGTTCACACCTTTTTTTGGTTTGTTGTTCACACCTTTTTTGGTTTGTTGTTCACACCTTTTTTTGGTTTGTTGTTCACATCTTCTTTTTGGTTTGTTGTTCACATCTTTTTTTGGTTTGTTTTTCACACCTTTTCTTGGTTTGTTGTTCACACCTTTTTTGGGTTTGTTGTTCACACCTTTTTTTGGTTTGTTGTTCACACCTTTTTTTGGTTTGTTGTTCACACCTTTTTTTGGTTTGTTTTTCACACCTTTTCTTGGTTTGTTGTTCACACCTTTTTTGGTTTGTTGTTCACACCTTTTTTGGTTTGTTGTTCACACCTTTTATGGTTTGTTGTTCACACCTTTTTTTGGTTTGTTGTTCACACCTTTTATGGTTTGTTGTTCACACCTTTTTTGGTTTGTTGTTCACACCTTTTTTGGTTTGTTGTTCACACCTTTTTTTGGTTTGTTGTTCACACCTTTTTTTGGTTTGTTGTTCACACCTTTTTTTGGTACTTTTTCACACCTTTTTTTGGTTTGTTGTTCACACCTTTTTTGGTTTGTTTTTCACACCTTTCTTTGGTTTGTTGTTCACACCTTTTTTTGGTTTGTTGTTCACACCTTTTTTTGGTTTGTTGTTCACACCTTTTTTTGGTTTGTTTTTCACACCTTTTTTTGGTTTGTTGTTCACACCTTTTTTTGGTTTGTTGTTCACACCTTTTTTTGGTTTGTTGTTCACACCTTTTTTTGGTTTGTTGTTCACAACTTTTTTTGGTTTGTTGTTCACACCTTTTTTTGGTTTGTTGTTCACACCTTCTTTGGTTTGTTGTTCACGCCTTTTTTTGGTTTGTTGTTCACACCTTCTTTGGTTTGTTGTTCACACCTTTTTTTGGTTTGTTGTTCACACCTTCTTTGGTTTGTTGTTCACACCTTTTTTTGGTTTGTTGTTCACACCTTTTTTTGGTTTGTTGTTCACACCTTTTTTTGGTTTGTTGTTCACACCTTTTTTTGGTACTTTTTCACACCTTTTTTTGGTTTGTTGTTCACACCTTTTTTGGTTTGTTTTTCACACCTTTCTTTGGTTTGTTGTTCACACCTTGTTTTGGTTTGTTGTTCACACCTTTTTTTGGTTTGTTGTTCACGCCTTTTTTTGGTTTGTTGTTCCCCCCCCTTTTTGGTTTGTTGTTCACGCCTTCTTTGGTTTGTTTTTCACGCCTTTTTTTGGTTTGTTGTTCCCCCCCCCTTTTTGGTTTGTTGTTCACGCCTTCTTTGGTTTGTTTTTCACGCCTTTTTTTGGTTTGTTGTTCACACCTTTTTTTGGTTTGTTGTTCACACCTTTTTTTGGTTTGTTGTTCACACCTTTTTTTGGTTTGTTGTTCACACCTTTTTTTGGTTTGTTGTTCACACCTTTTTTTGGTTTGTTGTTCACACCTTTTCTTGGTTTGTTGTTCACACCTTTTCTTGGTTTGTTGTTCACACCTTTTCTTGGTTTGTTGTTCACACCTTTTCTTGGTTTGTTGTTCACACCTTTTTTTGGTTTGTTGTTCACACCTTTTTTTGGTTTGTTGTTCACACTTTTTTTTGGTTTGTTGTTCACACCTTTTTTTGGTTTGTTGTTCACACCTTTTTTGGTTTGTTGTTCACACCTTTTTTTGGTTTGATGTTCACGCCTTTTTTTGGTTTGTTATTCACACCTTTTTTTGGTTTGTTGTTCACACCTTTTTTTGGTTTGTTGTTCACACCTTCTTTGGTTTGTTGTTCACGCCTTTTTTTGGTTTGTTGTTCACACCTTCTTTGGTTTGTTGTTCACACCTTTTTTTGGTTTGTTGTTCACACCTTCTTTGGTTTGTTGTTCACACCTTTTTTTGGTTTGTTGTTCACACCTTTTTTTGGTTTGTTGTTCACACCTTTTTTTGGTTTGTTGTTCACACCTTTTTTTGGTTTGTTGTTCACACCTTTTTTTGGTTTGTTGTTCACACCTTTTTTTGGTTTGTTGTTCACACCTTGTTTTGGTTTGTTGTTCACACCTTTTTTTGGTTTGTTGTTCACACCTTTTTTTGGTTTGTTGTTAACACCTTTTTTTGGTTTGTTGTTCACACCTTTTTTTGGTTTGTTGTTCACACCTTTTTTTGGTTTGTTGTTCACACCTTTTTTTGGTTTGTTGTTCACAACTTTTTTTGGTTTGTTGTTCACACCTTTTTTTGGTTTGTTGTTCACACCTTTTTTTGGTTTGTTGTTCACACCTTTTTTTGGTTTGTTGTTCACACCTTTTTTTGGTTTGTTGTTCACAACTTTTTTTGGTTTGTTGTTCACACCTTTTTTTGGTTTGTTGTTCACACCTTTTTTTGGTTTGTTGTTCACACCTTTTTTTGGTTTGTTGTTCACACCTTTTTTTGGTTTGTTGTTCACAACTTTTTTTGGTTTGTTGTTCACACCTTTTTTTGGTTTGTTGTTCACACCTTTTTTTGGTTTGTTGTTCACACCTTTTTTTGGTTTGTTGTTCACACCTTTTTTTGGTTTGTTGTTCACACCTTTTTTTGGTTTGTTGTTCACACCTTTTTTTGGTTTGTTGTTCACACCTTTTTTTTGGTTTGTTGTTCACACCTTTTTTTGGTTTGTTGTTCACACCTTTTTTTGGTTTGTTGTTCACACCTTTTTTTGGTTTGTTGTTCACGCCTTTTTTTGGTTTGTTGTTCACACCTTTTTTTGGTTTGTTGTTCATACCTTTTTTTGGTTTGTTGTTCACACCTTTTTTTGGTTTGTTGTTCACGCCTTTTTTTGGTTTGTTGTTCCCCCCCCCCTTTTTGGTTTGTTGTTCACGCCTTCTTTGGTTTGTTTTTCACGCCTTTTTTTGGTTTGTTGTTCCCCCCCCCTTTTTGGTTTGTTGTTCACGCCTTCTTTGGTTTGTTTTTCACGCCTTTTTTTGGTTTGTTGTTCACACCTTTTTTTGGTTTGTTGTTCACACCTTTTTTTGGTTTGTTGTTCACACCTTTTTTTGGTTTGTTGTTCACACCTTTTTTTGGTTTGTTGTTCACACCTTTTTTTGGTTTGTTGTTCACACCTTTTTTTGGTTTGTTGTTCACACCTTTTTTTGGTTTGTTGTTCACACCTTTTTTGGTTTGTTGTTCACACCTTTTTTGGTTTGTTGTTCACACCTTTTTTTGGTTTGTTGTTCACATCTTTTTTTGGTTTGCTGTTCACATCTTTTTTTGGTTTGTTTTTCACACCTTTTCTTGGTTTGTTGTTCACACCTTTTTTGGGTTTGTTGTTCACACCTTTTTTTGGTTTGTTGTTCACACCTTTTTTTGATTTGTTGTTCGCACCTTTTTTTGGTTTGTTGTTCACACCTTTTTTTGGTTTGTTGTTCACACCTTTTTTTGGTTTGTTGTTCACACCTTTTCTTGGTTTGTTGTTCACACCTTTTCTTGGTTTGTTGTTCACACCTTTTTTTGGTTTGTTGTTCACACCTTTTTTTGGTTTGTTGTTCACACCTTTTTTTGGTTTGTTGTTCACACCTTTTTTTGGTTTGTTGTTCACACCTTTTTTTGGTTTGTTGTTCACACCTTTTTTTGGTTTGTTGTTCACACCTTTTTTTGGTTTGTTGTTCACACCTTTTTTTGGTTTGTTGTTCACACCTTTTTTTGGTTTGTTGTTCACACCTTTTTTTTGGTTTGTTGTTCACACCTTTTTTTGGTTTGTTGTTCATACCTTTTTTTGGTTTGTTGTTCACACCTTTTTTTGGTTTGTTGTTCACGCCTTTTTTTGGTTTGTTGTTCACACCTTTTTTTGGTTTGTTGTTCATACCTTTTTTTGGTTTGTTGTTCACACCTTTTTTTGGTTTGTTGTTCACGCCTTTTTTTGGTTTGTTGTTCACACCTTTTTTTGGTTTGTTGTTCACACCTTTTCTTGGTTTGTTGTTCACACCTTTTCTTGGTTTGTTGTTCACACCTTTTTTTGGTTTGTTGTTCACATCTTTTTTTGGTTTGTTGTTCACACCTTTTTTTGGTTTGTTGTTCACACCTTTTCTTGGTTTGTTGTTCGCACCTTCTTTGGTTTGTTGTTCACACCTTTTTTTGGTTTGTTGTTCACACCTTTTTTTGGTTTGTTGTTCACACCTTTTTTTGGTTTGTTGTTCACACCTTTTTTTGGTTTGTTGTTCACACCTTTTTTTGGTTTGTTGTTCACACCTTTTTTTGGTTTGTTGTACACACCTTTTTTTGGTTTGTTGTTCACACCTTTTTTGGTTTGTTGTTCACACCTTTTTTTGGTTTGTTGTTCACACCTTTTTTTGGTTTGTTGTTCACACCTTTTCTTGGTTTGTTGTTCGCACCTTCTTTGGTTTGTTGTTCACACCTTTTTTTGGTTTGTTGTTCACACCTTTTTTTGGTTTGTTGTTCACACCTTTTTTTGGTTTGTTGTTCACACCTTTTTTTGGTTTGTTGTTCACACCTTTTTTTGGTTTGTTTTTCACACCTTTTTTTGGTTTGTTGTTCACACCTTTTTTTGGTTTGTTGTTCACACCTTTTTTTGGTTTGTTGTTCACACCTTTTTTTGGTTTGTTGTTCACACCTTGTTTTGGTTTGTTGTTCACACCTTTTTTGGTTTGTTGTTCACACCTTTTTTGGTTTGTTGTTCACACCTTTTTTTGGTTTGTTGTTCACACCTTTTTTTGGTTTGTTGTTCACACCTTTTTTTGGTTTGTTGTTCACAACTTTTTTTGGTTTGTTGTTCACACCTTTTTTTGGTTTGTTGTTCACACCTTTTTTTGGTTTGTTGTTCACACCTTTTTTTGGTTTGTTGTTCACACCTTTTTTTGGTTTGTTGTTCACACCTTTTTTTGGTTTGTTGTTCACACCTTTTTTTGGTTTGTTGTTCACACCTTTTTTTTGGTTTGTTGTTCACACCTTTTTTTGGTTTGTTGTTCACACCTTTTTTTGGTTTGTTGTTCACACCTTTTTTGGTTTGTTGTTCACACCTTTTTTTGGTTTGTTGTTCACACCTTTTTTGGTTTGTTGTTCACACCTTTTTTGCTTTGTTGTTCACACCTTTTTTTGGTTAGTTTTTCACACCTTTTTTGCTTTGTTGTTCACACCTTTTTTTGGTTAGTTTTTCACACCTTTTTTTGGTTTGTTGTTCACACCTTTTTTGGTTTGTTTTTCACACCTTTCTTTGGTTTGTTGTTCACACCTTTTTTTGGTTTGTTGTTCACACCTTTTTTTGGTTTGTTGTTCACACCTTTTTTTGGTTTGTTGTTCACACCTTTTTTTGGTTTTTTGTTCACACCTTTTTTGGTTTTTTGTTCACACCTTTTTTTGGTTTGTTGTTCACGCCTTCTTTGGTTTGTTTTTCACGCCTTTTTTTGGTTTGTTGTTCGCCCCCCCTTTTTGGTTTGTTGTTCACGCCTTCTTTGGTTTGTTTTTCACGCCTTTTTTTGGTTTGTTGTTCACACCTTTTTTTGGTTTGTTGTTCACACCTTTTTTTGGTTTGTTGTTCACACCTTTTTTTGGTTTGTTGTTCATACCTTTTTTTGGTTTGTTTTTCACACCTTTTTTTGGTTTGTTGTTCACACCTTTTTTTGGTTTGTTGTTCACACCTTTTTTTGGTTTGTTGTTCACACCTTTTTTTGGTTTGTTGTTCACACCTTTTTTTTGGTTTGTTGTTCACACCTTTTTTTGGTTTGTTGTTCACACCTTTTTTTGGTTTGTTGTTCACACCTTTTTTGGTTTGTTGTTCACACCTTTTTTTGGTTTGTTGTTCACACCTTTTTTGGTTTGTTGTTCACACCTTTTTTGCTTTGTTGTTCACACCTTTTTTTGGTTAGTTTTTCACACCTTTTTTGCTTTGTTGTTCACACCTTTTTTTGGTTAGTTTTTCACACCTTTTTTTGGTTTGTTGTTCACACCTTTTTTGGTTTGTTTTTCACACCTTTCTTTGGTTTGTTTTTCACACCTTTTTTTGGTTTGTTGTTCACACCTTTTTTTGGTTTGTTGTTCACGCCTTTTTTTGGTTTGTTGTTCCCCCCCCTTTTTGGTTTGTTGTTCACGCCTTCTTTGGTTTGTTTTTCACGCCTTTTTTTGGTTTGTTGTTCCCCCCCCTTTTTGGTTTGTTGTTCACGCCTTCTTTGGTTTGTTTTTCACGCCTTTTTTTGGTTTGTTGTTCACACCTTTTTTTGGTTTGTTGTTCACACCTTTTTTTGGTTTGTTGTTCACACCTTTTTTTGGTTTGTTGTTCACACCTTTTTTTGGTTTGTTGTTCACACCTTTTTTTGGTTTGTTGTTCACACCTTTTTTTGGTTTGTTGTTCACACCTTTTCTTGGTTTGTTGTTCACACCTTTTCTTGGTTTGTTGTTCACACCTTTTCTTGGTTTGTTGTTCACACCTTTTCTTGGTTTGTTGTTCACACCTTTTTTTGGTTTGTTGTTCACACCTTTTTTTGGTTTGTTGTTCACACCTTTTTTTGGTTTGTTGTTCACACCTTTTTTTGGTTTGTTGTTCACACCTTTTTTGGTTTGTTGTTCACACCTTTTTTTGGTTTGATGTTCACGCCTTTTTTTGGTTTGTTATTCACACCTTTTTTTGGTTTGTTGTTCACACCTTTTTTTGGTTTGTTGTTCACACCTTCTTTGGTTTGTTGTTCACGCCTTTTTTTGGTTTGTTGTTCACACCTTCTTTGGTTTGTTGTTCACACCTTTTTTTGGTTTGTTGTTCACACCTTCTTTGGTTTGTTGTTCACACCTTTTTTTGGTTTGTTGTTCACACCTTTTTTTGGTTTGTTGTTCACACCTTTTTTTGGTTTGTTGTTCACACCTTTTTTGGTACTATTTCACACCTTTTTTTGGTTTGTTGTTCACACCTTTTTTGGTTTGTTGTTCACACCTTTTTTTGGTTTGTTGTTCACACCTTTTTTTGGTTTGTTGTTCACACCTTTTTTTGGTTTGTTGTTAACACCTTTTTTTGGTTTGTTGTTCACACCTTTTTTTGGTTTGTTGTTCACACCTTTTTTTGGTTTGTTGTTCACACCTTTTTTTGGTTTGTTGTTCACAACTTTTTTTGGTTTGTTGTTCACACCTTTTTTTGGTTTGTTGTTCACACCTTTTTTTGGTTTGTTGTTCACACCTTTTTTTGGTTTGTTGTTCACACCTTTTTTTGGTTTGTTGTTCACAACTTTTTTTGGTTTGTTGTTCACACCTTTTTTTGGTTTGTTGTTCACACCTTTTTTTGGTTTGTTGTTCACACCTTTTTTTGGTTTGTTGTTCACACCTTTTTTTGGTTTGTTGTTCACACCTTTTTTTTGGTTTGTTGTTCACACCTTTTTTTGGTTTGTTGTTCATACCTTTTTTTGGTTTGTTGTTCACACCTTTTTTTGGTTTGTTGTTCACGCCTTTTTTTGGTTTGTTGTTCCCCCCCCCTTTTTGGTTTGTTGTTCACGCCTTCTTTGGTTTGTTTTTCACGCCTTTTTTTGGTTTGTTGTTCCCCCCCCCTTTTTGGTTTGTTGTTCACGCCTTCTTTGGTTTGTTTTTCACGCCTTTTTTTGGTTTGTTGTTCACACCTTTTTTTGGTTTGTTGTTCACACCTTTTTTTGGTTTGTTGTTCACACCTTTTTTTGGTTTGTTGTTCACACTTTTTTTGGTTTGTTGTTCACACCTTTTTTTGGTTTGTTGTTCACACCTTTTTTTGGTTTGTTGTTCACACCTTTTTTTGGTTTGTTGTTCACACCTTTTTTTGGTTTGTTGTTCACACCTTTTTTGGTTTGTTGTTCACACCTTTTTTTGGTTTGTTGTTCACATCTTTTTTTGGTTTGCTGTTCACATCTTTTTTTGGTTTGTTTTTCACACCTTTTCTTGGTTTGTTGTTCACACCTTTTTTGGGTTTGTTGTTCACACCTTTTTTTGGTTTGTTGTTCACACCTTTTTTTGATTTGTTGTTCGCACCTTTTTTTGGTTTGTTGTTCACACCTTTTTTTGGTTTGTTGTTCACACCTTTTTTTGGTTTGTTGTTCACACCTTTTCTTGGTTTGTTGTTCACACCTTTTCTTGGTTTGTTGTTCACACCTTTTTTTGGTTTGTTGTTCACACCTTTTTTTGGTTTGTTGTTCACACCTTTTTTTGGTTTGTTGTTCACACCTTTTTTTGGTTTGTTGTTCACACCTTTTTTTGGTTTGTTGTTCACACCTTTTTTTGGTTTGTTGTTCACACCTTTTTTTGGTTTGTTGTTCACACCTTTTTTTGGTTTGTTGTTCACACCTTTTTTTGGTTTGTTGTTCACACCTTTTTTTTGGTTTGTTGTTCACACCTTTTTTTGGTTTGTTGTTCATACCTTTTTTTGGTTTGTTGTTCACACCTTTTTTTGGTTTGTTGTTCACGCCTTTTTTTGGTTTGTTGTTCACACCTTTTTTTGGTTTGTTGTTCATACCTTTTTTTGGTTTGTTGTTCACACCTTTTTTTGGTTTGTTGTTCACGCCTTTTTTTGGTTTGTTGTTCCCCCCCCCTTTTTGGTTTGTTGTTCACGCCTTCTTTGGTTTGTTTTTCACGCCTTTTTTTGGTTTGTTGTTCCCCCCCCCCTTTTTGGTTTGTTGTTCACGCCTTCTTTGGTTTGTTTTTCACGCCTTTTTTTGGTTTGTTGTTCCCCCCCCCTTTTTGGTTTGTTGTTCACGCCTTCTTTGGTTTGTTTTTCACGCCTTTTTTTGGTTTGTTGTTCACACCTTTTTTTGGTTTGTTGTTCACACCTTTTTTTGGTTTGTTGTTCACACCTTTTTTTGGTTTGTTGTTCACACCTTTTTTTGGTTTGTTGTTCACACCTTTTTTTGGTTTGTTGTTCACACCTTTTTTTGGTTTGTTGTTCACACCTTTTTTTGGTTTGTTGTTCACACCTTTTTTGGTTTGTTGTTCACACCTTTTTTGGTTTGTTGTTCACACCTTTTTTTGGTTTGTTGTTCACATCTTTTTTTGGTTTGCTGTTCACATCTTTTTTTGGTTTGTTTTTCACACCTTTTCTTGGTTTGTTGTTCACACCTTTTTTGGGTTTGTTGTTCACACCTTTTTTTGGTTTGTTGTTCACACCTTTTTTTGATTTGTTGTTCGCACCTTTTTTTGGTTTGTTGTTCACACCTTTTTTTGGTTTGTTGTTCACACCTTTTTTTGGTTTGTTGTTCACACCTTTTCTTGGTTTGTTGTTCACACCTTTTCTTGGTTTGTTGTTCACACCTTTTTTTGGTTTGTTGTTCACACCTTTTTTTGGTTTGTTGTTCACACCTTTTTTTGGTTTGTTGTTCACACCTTTTTTTGGTTTGTTGTTCACACCTTTTTTTGGTTTGTTGTTCACACCTTTTTTTGGTTTGTTGTTCACACCTTTTTTTGGTTTGTTGTTCACACCTTTTTTTGGTTTGTTGTTCACACCTTTTTTTGGTTTGTTGTTCACACCTTTTTTTTGGTTTGTTGTTCACACCTTTTTTTGGTTTGTTGTTCATACCTTTTTTTGGTTTGTTGTTCACACCTTTTTTTGGTTTGTTGTTCACGCCTTTTTTTGGTTTGTTGTTCACACCTTTTTTTGGTTTGTTGTTCATACCTTTTTTTGGTTTGTTGTTCACACCTTTTTTTGGTTTGTTGTTCACGCCTTTTTTTGGTTTGTTGTTCACACCTTTTTTTGGTTTGTTGTTCACACCTTTTCTTGGTTTGTTGTTCACACCTTTTCTTGGTTTGTTGTTCACACCTTTTTTTGGTTTGTTGTTCACATCTTTTTTTGGTTTGTTGTTCACACCTTTTTTTGGTTTGTTGTTCACACCTTTTCTTGGTTTGTTGTTCGCACCTTCTTTGGTTTGTTGTTCACACCTTTTTTTGGTTTGTTGTTCACACCTTTTTTTGGTTTGTTGTTCACACCTTTTTTTGGTTTGTTGTTCACACCTTTTTTTGGTTTGTTGTTCACACCTTTTTTTGGTTTGTTGTTCACACCTTTTTTTGGTTTGTTGTACACACCTTTTTTTGGTTTGTTGTTCACACCTTTTTTGGTTTGTTGTTCACACCTTTTTTTGGTTTGTTGTTCACACCTTTTTTTGGTTTGTTGTTCACACCTTTTCTTGGTTTGTTGTTCGCACCTTCTTTGGTTTGTTGTTCACACCTTTTTTTGGTTTGTTGTTCACACCTTTTTTTGGTTTGTTGTTCACACCTTTTTTTGGTTTGTTGTTCACACCTTTTTTTGGTTTGTTGTTCACACCTTTTTTTGGTTTGTTTTTCACACCTTTTTTTGGTTTGTTGTTCACACCTTTTTTTGGTTTGTTGTTCACACCTTTTTTTGGTTTGTTGTTCACACCTTTTTTTGGTTTGTTGTTCACACCTTGTTTTGGTTTGTTGTTCACACCTTTTTTGGTTTGTTGTTCACACCTTTTTTGGTTTGTTGTTCACACCTTTTTTTGGTTTGTTGTTCACACCTTTTTTTGGTTTGTTGTTCACACCTTTTTTTGGTTTGTTGTTCACAACTTTTTTTGGTTTGTTGTTCACACCTTTTTTTGGTTTGTTGTTCACACCTTTTTTTGGTTTGTTGTTCACACCTTTTTTTGGTTTGTTGTTCACACCTTTTTTTGGTTTGTTGTTCACACCTTTTTTTGGTTTGTTGTTCACACCTTTTTTTGGTTTGTTGTTCACACCTTTTTTTTGGTTTGTTGTTCACACCTTTTTTTGGTTTGTTGTTCACACCTTTTTTTGGTTTGTTGTTCACACCTTTTTTGGTTTGTTGTTCACACCTTTTTTTGGTTTGTTGTTCACACCTTTTTTGGTTTGTTGTTCACACCTTTTTTGCTTTGTTGTTCACACCTTTTTTTGGTTAGTTTTTCACACCTTTTTTGCTTTGTTGTTCACACCTTTTTTTGGTTAGTTGTTCACACCTTTTTTTGGTTTGTTGTTCACACCTTTTTTGGTTTGTTTTTCACACCTTTCTTTGGTTTGTTGTTCACACCTTTTTTTGGTTTGTTGTTCACACCTTTTTTTGGTTTGTTGTTCACACCTTTTTTTGGTTTGTTGTTCACACATTTTTTTGGTTTTTTGTTCACACCTTTTTTGGTTTTTTGTTCACACCTTTTTTTGGTTTGTTGTTCACGCCTTCTTTGGTTTGTTTTTCACGCCTTTTTTTGGTTTGTTGTTCGCCCCCCCTTTTTGGTTTGTTGTTCACGCCTTCTTTGGTTTGTTTTTCACGCCTTTTTTTGGTTTGTTGTTCACACCTTTTTTTGGTTTGTTGTTCACACCTTTTTTTGGTTTGTTGTTCACACCTTTTTTTGGTTTGTTGTTCATACCTTTTTTTGGTTTGTTTTTCACACCTTTTTTTGGTTTGTTGTTCACACCTTTTTTTGGTTTGTTGTTCACACCTTTTTTTGGTTTGTTGTTCACACCTTTTTTTGGTTTGTTGTTCACACCTTTTTTTTGGTTTGTTGTTCACACCTTTTTTTGGTTTGTTGTTCACACCTTTTTTTGGTTTGTTGTTCACACCTTTTTTGGTTTGTTGTTCACACCTTTTTTTGGTTTGTTGTTCACACCTTTTTTGGTTTGTTGTTCACACCTTTTTTGCTTTGTTGTTCACACCTTTTTTTGGTTAGTTTTTCACACCTTTTTTGCTTTGTTGTTCACACCTTTTTTTGGTTAGTTTTTCACACCTTTTTTTGGTTTGTTGTTCACACCTTTTTTGGTTTGTTTTTCACACCTTTCTTTGGTTTGTTTTTCACACCTTTTTTTGGTTTGTTGTTCACACCTTTTTTTGGTTTGTTGTTCACGCCTTTTTTTGGTTTGTTGTTCCCCCCCCTTTTTGGTTTGTTGTTCACGCCTTCTTTGGTTTGTTTTTCACGGCCTTCTTTGGTTTGTTTTTCACGCCTTTTTTTGGTTTGTTGTTCCCCCCCCCTTTTTGGTTTGTTGTTCACGCCTTCTTTGGTTTGTTTTTCACGCCTTTTTTTGGTTTGTTGTTCACACCTTTTTTTGGTTTGTTGTTCACACCTTTTTTTGGTTTGTTGTTCACACCTTTTTTTGGTTTGTTGTTCACACCTTTTTTTGGTTTGTTGTTCACACCTTTTTTTGGTTTGTTGTTCACACCTTTTTTTGGTTTGTTGTTCACACCTTTTCTTGGTTTGTTGTTCACACCTTTTCTTGGTTTGTTGTTCACACCTTTTCTTGGTTTGTTGTTCACACCTTTTCTTGGTTTGTTGTTCACACCTTTTTTTGGTTTGTTGTTCACACCTTTTTTTGGTTTGTTGTTCACACCTTTTTTTGGTTTGTTGTTCACACCTTTTTTTGGTTTGTTGTTCACACCTTTTTTGGTTTGTTGTTCACACCTTTTTTTGGTTTGATGTTCACGCCTTTTTTTGGTTTGTTATTCACACCTTTTTTTGGTTTGTTGTTCACACCTTTTTTTGGTTTGTTGTTCACACCTTCTTTGGTTTGTTGTTCACGCCTTTTTTTGGTTTGTTGTTCACACCTTCTTTGGTTTGTTGTTCACACCTTTTTTTGGTTTGTTGTTCACACCTTCTTTGGTTTGTTGTTCACACCTTTTTTTGGTTTGTTGTTCACACCTTTTTTTGGTTTGTTGTTCACACCTTTTTTTGGTTTGTTGTTCACACCTTTTTTGGTACTATTTCACACCTTTTTTTGGTTTGTTGTTCACACCTTTTTTGGTTTGTTGTTCACACCTTTTTTTGGTTTGTTGTTCACACCTTTTTTTGGTTTGTTGTTCACACCTTTTTTTGGTTTGTTGTTAACACCTTTTTTTGGTTTGTTGTTCACACCTTTTTTTGGTTTGTTGTTCACACCTTTTTTTGGTTTGTTGTTCACACCTTTTTTTGGTTTGTTGTTCACAACTTTTTTTGGTTTGTTGTTCACACCTTTTTTTGGTTTGTTGTTCACACCTTTTTTTGGTTTGTTGTTCACACCTTTTTTTGGTTTGTTGTTCACACCTTTTTTTGGTTTGTTGTTCACAACTTTTTTTGGTTTGTTGTTCACACCTTTTTTTGGTTTGTTGTTCACACCTTTTTTTGGTTTGTTGTTCACACCTTTTTTTGGTTTGTTGTTCACACCTTTTTTTGGTTTGTTGTTCACACCTTTTTTTTGGTTTGTTGTTCACACCTTTTTTTGGTTTGTTGTTCATACCTTTTTTTGGTTTGTTGTTCACACCTTTTTTTGGTTTGTTGTTCACGCCTTTTTTTGGTTTGTTGTTCCCCCCCCCTTTTTGGTTTGTTGTTCACGCCTTCTTTGGTTTGTTTTTCACGCCTTTTTTTGGTTTGTTGTTCCCCCCCCCTTTTTGGTTTGTTGTTCACGCCTTCTTTGGTTTGTTTTTCACGCCTTTTTTTGGTTTGTTGTTCACACCTTTTTTTGGTTTGTTGTTCACACCTTTTTTTGGTTTGTTGTTCACACCTTTTTTTGGTTTGTTGTTCACACTTTTTTTGGTTTGTTGTTCACACCTTTTTTTGGTTTGTTGTTCACACCTTTTTTTGGTTTGTTGTTCACACCTTTTTTTGGTTTGTTGTTCACACCTTTTTTTGGTTTGTTGTTCACACCTTTTTTGGTTTGTTGTTCACACCTTTTTTGGTTTGTTGTTCACACCTTTTTTTGGTTTGTTGTTCACATCTTTTTTTGGTTTGCTGTTCACATCTTTTTTTGGTTTGTTTTTCACACCTTTTCTTGGTTTGTTGTTCACACCTTTTTTGGGTTTGTTGTTCACACCTTTTTTTGGTTTGTTGTTCACACCTTTTTTTGATTTGTTGTTCGCACCTTTTTTTGGTTTGTTGTTCACACCTTTTTTTGGTTTGTTGTTCACACCTTTTTTTGGTTTGTTGTTCACACCTTTTCTTGGTTTGTTGTTCACACCTTTTCTTGGTTTGTTGTTCACACCTTTTTTTGGTTTGTTGTTCACACCTTTTTTTGGTTTGTTGTTCACACCTTTTTTTGGTTTGTTGTTCACACCTTTTTTTGGTTTGTTGTTCACACCTTTTTTTGGTTTGTTGTTCACACCTTTTTTTGGTTTGTTGTTCACACCTTTTTTTGGTTTGTTGTTCACACCTTTTTTTGGTTTGTTGTTCACACCTTTTTTTGGTTTGTTGTTCACACCTTTTTTTTGGTTTGTTGTTCACACCTTTTTTTGGTTTGTTGTTCATACCTTTTTTTGGTTTGTTGTTCACACCTTTTTTTGGTTTGTTGTTCACGCCTTTTTTTGGTTTGTTGTTCACACCTTTTTTTGGTTTGTTGTTCATACCTTTTTTTGGTTTGTTGTTCACACCTTTTTTTGGTTTGTTGTTCACGCCTTTTTTTGGTTTGTTGTTCCCCCCCCCTTTTTGGTTTGTTGTTCACGCCTTCTTTGGTTTGTTTTTCACGCCTTTTTTTGGTTTGTTGTTCCCCCCCCCCTTTTTGGTTTGTTGTTCACGCCTTCTTTGGTTTGTTTTTCACGCCTTTTTTTGGTTTGTTGTTCACACCTTTTTTTGGTTTGTTGTTCACACCTTTTTTTGGTTTGTTGTTCACACCTTTTTTTGGTTTGTTGTTCACACCTTTTTTTGGTTTGTTGTTCACACCTTTTTTTGGTTTGTTGTTCACACCTTTTTTTGGTTTGTTGTTCACACCTTTTTTTGGTTTGTTGTTCACACCTTTTTTGGTTTGTTGTTCACACCTTTTTTGGTTTGTTGTTCACACCTTTTTTTGGTTTGTTGTTCACATCTTTTTTTGGTTTGCTGTTCACATCTTTTTTTGGTTTGTTTTTCACACCTTTTCTTGGTTTGTTGTTCACACCTTTTTTGGGTTTGTTGTTCACACCTTTTTTTGGTTTGTTGTTCACACCTTTTTTTGATTTGTTGTTCGCACCTTTTTTTGGTTTGTTGTTCACACCTTTTTTTGGTTTGTTGTTCACACCTTTTTTTGGTTTGTTGTTCACACCTTTTCTTGGTTTGTTGTTCACACCTTTTCTTGGTTTGTTGTTCACACCTTTTTTTGGTTTGTTGTTCACATCTTTTTTTGGTTTGTTGTTCACACCTTTTTTTGGTTTGTTGTTCACACCTTTTCTTGGTTTGTTGTTCGCACCTTCTTTGGTTTGTTGTTCACACCTTT
Organism: Alitta virens; assembly: GCA_932294295.1. Taxonomy (NCBI): domain Eukaryota; kingdom Metazoa; phylum Annelida; class Polychaeta; order Phyllodocida; family Nereididae; genus Alitta; species Alitta virens. Next base: position 11,729,357 of record OW028581.1, read on the forward strand.
TTTTGGTTTGTTGTTCACACCTTTTTTTGGTTTGTTGTTCACACCTTTTTTTGGTTTGTTGTTCACACCTTTTTTTGGTTTGTTGTTCACACCTTTTTTTGGTTTGTTGTACACACCTTTTTTTGGTTTGTTGTTCACACCTTTTTTGGTTTGTTGTTCACACCTTTTTTTGGTTTGTTGTTCACACCTTTTTTTGGTTTGTTGTTCACACCTTTTCTTGGTTTGTTGTTCGCACCTTCTTTGGTTTGTTGTTCACACCTTTTTTTGGTTTGTTGTTCACACCTTTTTTTGGTTTGTTGTTCACACCTTTTTTTGGTTTGTTGTTCACACCTTTTTTTGGTTTGTTTTTCACACCTTTTTTTGGTTTGTTGTTCACACCTTTTTTTGGTTTGTTGTTCACACCTTTTTTTGGTTTGTTGTTCACACCTTTTTTTGGTTTGTTGTTCACACCTTGTTTTGGTTTGTTGTTCACACCTTTTTTGGTTTGTTGTTCACACCTTTTTTGGTTTGTTGTTCACACCTTTTTTTGGTTTGTTGTTCACACCTTTTTTTGGTTTGTTGTTCACACCTTTTTTTGGTTTGTTGTTCACAACTTTTTTTGGTTTGTTGTTCACACCTTTTTTTGGTTTGTTGTTCACACCTTTTTTTGGTTTGTTGTTCACACCTTTTTTTGGTTTGTTGTTCACACCTTTTTTTGGTTTGTTGTTCACACCTTTTTTTGGTTTGTTGTTCACACCTTTTTTTGGTTTGTTGTTCACACCTTTTTTGGTACTATTTCACACCTTTTTTTGGTTTGTTGTTCACACCTTTTTTGGTTTGTTGTTCACACCTTTTTTTGGTTTGTTGTTCACACCTTTTTTTGGTTTTGTTGTTCACACCTTTTTTTGGTTTGTTGTTCACACCTTTTTTTGGTTTGTTGTTCACACCTTTTTTGGTTTGTTGTTAACACCTTTTTTTGGTTTGTTGTTCACACCTTTTTTTGGTTTGTTGTTCACACCTTTTTTTGGTTTGTTGTTCACACCTTTTTTTGGTTTGTTGTTCACAACTTTTTTTGGTTTGTTGTTCACACCTTTTTTTGGTTTGTTGTTCACACCTTTTTTTGGTTTGTTGTTCACACCTTTTTTTGGTTTGTTGTTCACACCTTTTTTTGGTTTGTTGTTCACAACTTTTTTTGGTTTGTTGTTCACACCTTTTTTTGGTTTGTTGTTCACACCTTTTTTTGGTTTGTTGTTCACACCTTTTTTTGGTTTGTTGTTCACACCTTTTTTTGGTTTGTTGTTCACACCTTTTTTTTGGTTTGTTGTTCACACCTTTTTTTGGTTTGTTGTTCATACCTTTTTTTGGTTTGTTGTTCACACCTTTTTTTGGTTTGTTGTTCACGCCTTTTTTTGGTTTGTTGTTCCCCCCCCCTTTTTGGTTTGTTGTTCACGCCTTCTTTGGTTTGTTTTTCACGCCTTTTTTTGGTTTGTTGTTCCCCCCCCCTTTTTGGTTTGTTGTTCACGCCTTCTTTGGTTTGTTTTTCACGCCTTTTTTTGGTTTGTTGTTCACACCTTTTTTTGGTTTGTTGTTCACACCTTTTTTTGGTTTGTTGTTCACACCTTTTTTTGGTTTGTTGTTCACACTTTTTTTGGTTTGTTGTTCACACCTTTTTTTGGTTTGTTGTTCACACCTTTTTTTGGTTTGTTGTTCACACCTTTTTTTGGTTTGTTGTTCACACCTTTTTTTGGTTTGTTGTTCACACCTTTTTTGGTTTGTTGTTCACACCTTTTTTGGTTTGTTGTTCACACCTTTTTTTGGTTTGTTGTTCACATCTTTTTTTGGTTTGCTGTTCACATCTTTTTTTGGTTTGTTTTTCACACCTTTTCTTGGTTTGTTGTTCACACCTTTTTTGGGTTTGTTGTTCACACCTTTTTTTGGTTTGTTGTTCACACCTTTTTTTGATTTGTTGTTCGCACCTTTTTTTGGTTTGTTGTTCACACCTTTTTTTGGTTTGTTGTTCACACCTTTTTTTGGTTTGTTGTTCACACCTTTTCTTGGTTTGTTGTTCACACCTTTTCTTGGTTTGTTGTTCACACCTTTTTTTGGTTTGTTGTTCACACCTTTTTTTGGTTTGTTGTTCACACCTTTTTTTGGTTTGTTGTTCACACCTTTTTTTGGTTTGTTGTTCACACCTTTTTTTGGTTTGTTGTTCACACCTTTTTTTGGTTTGTTGTTCACACCTTTTTTTGGTTTGTTGTTCACACCTTTTTTTGGTTTGTTGTTCACACCTTTTTTTGGTTTGTTGTTCACACCTTTTTTTGGTTTGTTGTTCACACCTTTTTTTGGTTTGTTGTTCATCCCTTTTTTTTGGTTTGTTGTTCACACCTTTTTTTGGTTTGTTGTTCATACCTTTTTTTGGTTTGTTGTTCACACCTTTTTTTGGTTTGTTGTTCACGCCTTTTTTTGGTTTGTTGTTCACACCTTTTTTTGGTTTGTTGTTCATACCTTTTTTTGGTTTGTTGTTCACACCTTTTTTTGGTTTGTTGTTCACGCCTTTTTTTGGTTTGTTGTTCCCCCCCCCCTTTTTGGTTTGTTGTTCACGCCTTCTTTGGTTTGTTTTTCACGCCTTTTTTTGGTTTGTTGTTCCCCCCCCCCTTTTTGGTTTGTTGTTCACGCCTTCTTTGGTTTGTTTTTCACGCCTTTTTTTGGTTTGTTGTTCACACCTTTTTTTGGTTTGTTGTTCACACCTTTTTTTGGTTTGTTGTTCACACCTTTTTTTGGTTTGTTGTTCACACCTTTTTTTGGTTTGTTGTTCACACCTTTTTTTGGTTTGTTGTTCACACCTTTTTTTGGTTTGTTGTTCACACCTTTTTTTGGTTTGTTGTTCACACCTTTTTTGGTTTGTTGTTCACACCTTTTTTGGTTTGTTGTTCACACCTTTTTTTGGTTTGTTGTTCACATCTTTTTTTGGTTTGCTGTTCACATCTTTTTTTGGTTTGTTTTTCACACCTTTTCTTGGTTTGTTGTTCACACCTTTTTTGGGTTTGTTGTTCACACCTTTTTTTGGTTTGTTGTTCACACCTTTTTTTGATTTGTTGTTCGCACCTTTTTTTGGTTTGTTGTTCACACCTTTTTTTGGTTTGTTGTTCACACCTTTTTTTGGTTTGTTGTTCACACCTTTTCTTGGTTTGTTGTTCACACCTTTTCTTGGTTTGTTGTTCACACCTTTTTTTGGTTTGTTGTTCACATCTTTTTTTGGTTTGTTGTTCACACCTTTTTTTGGTTTGTTGTTCACACCTTTTCTTGGTTTGTTGTTCGCACCTTCTTTGGTTTGTTGTTCACACCTTTTTTTGGTTTGTTGTTCACACCTTTTTTTGGTTTGTTGTTCACACCTTTTTTTGGTTTGTTGTTCACACCTTTTTTTGGTTTGTTGTTCACACCTTTTTTTGGTTTGTTGTTCACACCTTTTTTTGGTTTGTTGTACACACCTTTTTTTGGTTTGTTGTTCACACCTTTTTTGGTTTGTTGTTCACACCTTTTCTTGGTTTGTTGTTCGCACCTTCTTTGGTTTGTTGTTCACACCTTTTTTTGGTTTGTTGTTCACACCTTTTTTTGGTTTGTTGTTCACACCTTTTTTTGGTTTGTTGTTCACACCTTTTTTTGGTTTGTTTTTCACACCTTTTTTTGGTTTGTTGTTCACACCTTTTTTTGGTTTGTTGTTCACACCTTTTTTTGGTTTGTTGTTCACACCTTTTTTTGGTTTGTTGTTCACACCTTTTTTTGGTTTGTTGTTCACACCTTGTTTTGGTTTGTTGTTCACACCTTTTTTGGTTTGTTGTTCACACCTTTTTTGGTTTGTTGTTCACACCTTTTTTTGGTTTGTTGTTCACACCTTTTTTTGGTTTGTTGTTCACACCTTTTTTTGGTTTGTTGTTCACAACTTTTTTTGGTTTGTTGTTCACACCTTTTTTTGGTTTGTTGTTCACACCTTTTTTTGGTTTGTTGTTCACACCTTTTTTTGGTTTGTTGTTCACACCTTTTTTTGGTTTGTTGTTCACACCTTTTTTTGGTTTGTTGTTCACACCTTTTTTTGGTTTGTTGTTCACACCTTTTTTTTGGTTTGTTGTTCACACCTTTTTTTGGTTTGTTGTTCACACCTTTTTTTGGTTTGTTGTTCACACCTTTTTTGGTTTGTTGTTCACACCTTTTTTTGGTTTGTTGTTCACACCTTTTTTGGTTTGTTGTTCACACCTTTTTTGCTTTGTTGTTCACACCTTTTTTTGGTTAGTTTTTCACACCTTTTTTGCTTTGTTGTTCACACCTTTTTTTGGTTAGTTTTTCACACCTTTTTTTGGTTTGTTGTTCACACCTTTTTTGGTTTGTTGTTCACACCTTTTTTTGGTTTGTTGTTCACACCTTTTTTTGGTTTGTTGTTCACACCTTTTTTTGGTTTGTTGTTAACACCTTTTTTTGGTTTGTTGTTCACACCTTTTTTTGGTTTGTTGTTCACGCCTTTTTTTGGTTTGTTGTTCCCCCCCCCTTTTTGGTTTGTTGTTCACGCCTTCTTTGGTTTGTTTTTCACGCCTTTTTTTGGTTTGTTGTTCCCCCCCCCTTTTTGGTTTGTTGTTCACGCCTTCTTTGGTTTGTTTTTCACGCCTTTTTTTGGTTTGTTGTTCACACCTTTTTTTGGTTTGTTGTTCACACCTTTTTTTGGTTTGTTGTTCACACCTTTTTTTGGTTTGTTGTTCACACTTTTTTTGGTTTGTTGTTCACACCTTTTTTTGGTTTGTTGTTCACACCTTTTTTTGGTTTGTTGTTCACACCTTTTTTTGGTTTGTTGTTCACACCTTTTTTTGGTTTGTTGTTCACACCTTTTTTGGTTTGTTGTTCACACCTTTTTTGGTTTGTTGTTCACACCTTTTTTTGGTTTGTTGTTCACATCTTTTTTTGGTTTGCTGTTCACATCTTTTTTTGGTTTGTTTTTCACACCTTTTCTTGGTTTGTTGTTCACACCTTTTTTGGGTTTGTTGTTCACACCTTTTTTTGGTTTGTTGTTCACACCTTTTTTTGATTTGTTGTTCGCACCTTTTTTTGGTTTGTTGTTCACACCTTTTTTTGGTTTGTTGTTCACACCTTTTTTTGGTTTGTTGTTCACACCTTTTCTTGGTTTGTTGTTCACACCTTTTCTTGGTTTGTTGTTCACACCTTTTTTTGGTTTGTTGTTCACACCTTTTTTTGGTTTGTTGTTCACACCTTTTTTTGGTTTGTTGTTCACACCTTTTTTTGGTTTGTTGTTCACACCTTTTTTTGGTTTGTTGTTCACACCTTTTTTTGGTTTGTTGTTCACACCTTTTTTTGGTTTGTTGTTCACACCTTTTTTTGGTTTGTTGTTCACACCTTTTTTTGGTTTGTTGTTCACACCTTTTTTTGGTTTGTTGTTCACACCTTTTTTTTGGTTTGTTGTTCACACCTTTTTTTGGTTTGTTGTTCATACCTTTTTTTGGTTTGTTGTTCACACCTTTTTTTGGTTTGTTGTTCACGCCTTTTTTTGGTTTGTTGTTCACACCTTTTTTTGGTTTGTTGTTCATACCTTTTTTTGGTTTGTTGTTCACACCTTTTTTTGGTTTGTTGTTCACGCCTTTTTTTGGTTTGTTGTTCCCCCCCCCTTTTTGGTTTGTTGTTCACGCCTTCTTTGGTTTGTTTTTCACGCCTTTTTTTGGTTTGTTGTTCCCCCCCCCCTTTTTGGTTTGTTGTTCACGCCTTCTTTGGTTTGTTTTTCACGCCTTTTTTTGGTTTGTTGTTCACACCTTTTTTTGGTTTGTTGTTCACACCTTTTTTTGGTTTGTTGTTCACACCTTTTTTTGGTTTGTTGTTCACACCTTTTTTTGGTTTGTTGTTCACACCTTTTTTTGGTTTGTTGTTCACACCTTTTTTTGGTTTGTTGTTCACACCTTTTTTTGGTTTGTTGTTCACACCTTTTTTGGTTTGTTGTTCACACCTTTTTTGGTTTGTTGTTCACACCTTTTTTTGGTTTGTTGTTCACATCTTTTTTTGGTTTGCTGTTCACATCTTTTTTTGGTTTGTTTTTCACACCTTTTCTTGGTTTGTTGTTCACACCTTTTTTGGGTTTGTTGTTCACACCTTTTTTTGGTTTGTTGTTCACACCTTTTTTTGATTTGTTGTTCGCACCTTTTTTTGGTTTGTTGTTCACACCTTTTTTTGGTTTGTTGTTCACACCTTTTTTTGGTTTGTTGTTCACACCTTTTCTTGGTTTGTTGTTCACACCTTTTCTTGGTTTGTTGTTCACACCTTTTTTTGGTTTGTTGTTCACATCTTTTTTTGGTTTGTTGTTCACACCTTTTTTTGGTTTGTTGTTCACACCTTTTCTTGGTTTGTTGTTCGCACCTTCTTTGGTTTGTTGTTCACACCTTTTTTTGGTTTGTTGTTCACACCTTTTTTTGGTTTGTTGTTCACACCTTTTTTTGGTTTGTTGTTCACACCTTTTTTTGGTTTGTTGTTCACACCTTTTTTTGGTTTGTTGTACACACCTTTTTTTGGTTTGTTGTTCACACCTTTTTTGGTTTGTTGTTCACACCTTTTTTTGGTTTGTTGTTCACACCTTTTTTTGGTTTGTTGTTCACACCTTTTCTTGGTTTGTTGTTCGCACCTTCTTTGGTTTGTTGTTCACACCTTTTTTTGGTTTGTTGTTCACACCTTTTTTTGGTTTGTTGTTCACACCTTTTTTTGGTTTGTTGTTCACACCTTTTTTTGGTTTGTTTTTCACACCTTTTTTTGGTTTGTTGTTCACACCTTTTTTTGGTTTGTTGTTCACACCTTTTTTTGGTTTGTTGTTCACACCTTTTTTTGGTTTGTTGTTCACACCTTGTTTTGGTTTGTTGTTCACACCTTTTTTGGTTTGTTGTTCACACCTTTTTTGGTTTGTTGTTCACACCTTTTTTTGGTTTGTTGTTCACACCTTTTTTTGGTTTGTTGTTCACACCTTTTTTTGGTTTGTTGTTCACAACTTTTTTTGGTTTGTTGTTCACACCTTTTTTTGGTTTGTTGTTCACACCTTTTTTTGGTTTGTTGTTCACACCTTTTTTTGGTTTGTTGTTCACACCTTTTTTTGGTTTGTTGTTCACACCTTTTTTTGGTTTGTTGTTCACACCTTTTTTTGGTTTGTTGTTCACACCTTTTTTGGTACTATTTCACACCTTTTTTTGGTTTGTTGTTCACACCTTTTTTGGTTTGTTGTTCACACCTTTTTTTGGTTTGTTGTTCACACCTTTTTTTGGTTTGTTGTTCACACCTTTTTTTGGTTTGTTGTTAACACCTTTTTTTGGTTTGTTGTTCACACCTTTTTTTGGTTTGTTGTTCACACCTTTTTTTGGTTTGTTGTTCACACCTTTTTTTGGTTTGTTGTTCACAACTTTTTTTGGTTTGTTGTTCACACCTTTTTTTGGTTTGTTGTTCACACCTTTTTTTGGTTTGTTGTTCACACCTTTTTTTGGTTTGTTGTTCACACCTTTTTTTGGTTTGTTGTTCACAACTTTTTTTGGTTTGTTGTTCACACCTTTTTTTGGTTTGTTGTTCACACCTTTTTTTGGTTTGTTGTTCACACCTTTTTTTGGTTTGTTGTTCACACCTTTTTTTGGTTTGTTGTTCACACCTTTTTTTTGGTTTGTTGTTCACACCTTTTTTTGGTTTGTTGTTCATACCTTTTTTTGGTTTGTTGTTCACACCTTTTTTTGGTTTGTTGTTCACGCCTTTTTTTGGTTTGTTGTTCCCCCCCCCTTTTTGGTTTGTTGTTCACGCCTTCTTTGGTTTGTTTTTCACGCCTTTTTTTGGTTTGTTGTTCCCCCCCCCTTTTTGGTTTGTTGTTCACGCCTTCTTTGGTTTGTTTTTCACGCCTTTTTTTGGTTTGTTGTTCACACCTTTTTTTGGTTTGTTGTTCACACCTTTTTTTGGTTTGTTGTTCACACCTTTTTTTGGTTTGTTGTTCACACTTTTTTTGGTTTGTTGTTCACACCTTTTTTTGGTTTGTTGTTCACACCTTTTTTTGGTTTGTTGTTCACACCTTTTTTTGGTTTGTTGTTCACACCTTTTTTTGGTTTGTTGTTCACACCTTTTTTGGTTTGTTGTTCACACCTTTTTTGGTTTGTTGTTCACACCTTTTTTTGGTTTGTTGTTCACATCTTTTTTTGGTTTGCTGTTCACATCTTTTTTTGGTTTGTTTTTCACACCTTTTCTTGGTTTGTTGTTCACACCTTTTTTGGGTTTGTTGTTCACACCTTTTTTTGGTTTGTTGTTCACACCTTTTTTTGATTTGTTGTTCGCACCTTTTTTTGGTTTGTTGTTCACACCTTTTTTTGGTTTGTTGTTCACACCTTTTTTTGGTTTGTTGTTCACACCTTTTCTTGGTTTGTTGTTCACACCTTTTCTTGGTTTGTTGTTCACACCTTTTTTTGGTTTGTTGTTCACACCTTTTTTTGGTTTGTTGTTCACACCTTTTTTTGGTTTGTTGTTCACACCTTTTTTTGGTTTGTTGTTCACACCTTTTTTTGGTTTGTTGTTCACACCTTTTTTTGGTTTGTTGTTCACACCTTTTTTTGGTTTGTTGTTCACACCTTTTTTTGGTTTGTTGTTCACACCTTTTTTTGGTTTGTTGTTCACACCTTTTTTTGGTTTGTTGTTCACACCTTTTTTTGGTTTGTTGTTCATCCCTTTTTTTTGGTTTGTTGTTCACACCTTTTTTTGGTTTGTTGTTCATACCTTTTTTTGGTTTGTTGTTCACACCTTTTTTTGGTTTGTTGTTCACGCCTTTTTTTGGTTTGTTGTTCACACCTTTTTTTGGTTTGTTGTTCATACCTTTTTTTGGTTTGTTGTTCACACCTTTTTTTGGTTTGTTGTTCACGCCTTTTTTTGGTTTGTTGTTCCCCCCCCCTTTTTGGTTTGTTGTTCACGCCTTCTTTGGTTTGTTTTTCACGCCTTTTTTTGGTTTGTTGTTCCCCCCCCCCTTTTTGGTTTGTTGTTCACGCCTTCTTTGGTTTGTTTTTCACGCCTTTTTTTGGTTTGTTGTTCACACCTTTTTTTGGTTTGTTGTTCACACCTTTTTTTGGTTTGTTGTTCACACCTTTTTTTGGTTTGTTGTTCACACCTTTTTTTGGTTTGTTGTTCACACCTTTTTTTGGTTTGTTGTTCACACCTTTTTTTGGTTTGTTGTTCACACCTTTTTTTGGTTTGTTGTTCACACCTTTTTTGGTTTGTTGTTCACACCTTTTTTGGTTTGTTGTTCACACCTTTTTTTGGTTTGTTGTTCACATCTTTTTTTGGTTTGCTGTTCACATCTTTTTTTGGTTTGTTTTTCACACCTTTTCTTGGTTTGTTGTTCACACCTTTTTTGGGTTTGTTGTTCACACCTTTTTTTGGTTTGTTGTTCACACCTTTTTTTGATTTGTTGTTCGCACCTTTTTTTGGTTTGTTGTTCACACCTTTTTTTGGTTTGTTGTTCACACCTTTTTTTGGTTTGTTGTTCACACCTTTTCTTGGTTTGTTGTTCACACCTTTTCTTGGTTTGTTGTTCACACCTTTTTTTGGTTTGTTGTTCACATCTTTTTTTGGTTTGTTGTTCACACCTTTTTTTGGTTTGTTGTTCACACCTTTTCTTGGTTTGTTGTTCGCACCTTCTTTGGTTTGTTGTTCACACCTTTTTTTGGTTTGTTGTTCACACCTTTTTTTGGTTTGTTGTTCACACCTTTTTTTGGTTTGTTGTTCACACCTTTTTTTGGTTTGTTGTTCACACCTTTTTTTGGTTTGTTGTTCACACCTTTTTTTGGTTTGTTGTACACACCTTTTTTTGGTTTGTTGTTCACACCTTTTTTGGTTTGTTGTTCACACCTTTTCTTGGTTTGTTGTTCGCACCTTCTTTGGTTTGTTGTTCACACCTTTTTTTGGTTTGTTGTTCACACCTTTTTTTGGTTTGTTGTTCACACCTTTTTTTGGTTTGTTGTTCACACCTTTTTTTGGTTTGTTTTTCACACCTTTTTTTGGTTTGTTGTTCACACCTTTTTTTGGTTTGTTGTTCACACCTTTTTTTGGTTTGTTGTTCACACCTTTTTTTGGTTTGTTGTTCACACCTTGTTTTGGTTTGTTGTTCACACCTTTTTTGGTTTGTTGTTCACACCTTTTTTGGTTTGTTGTTCACACCTTTTTTTGGTTTGTTGTTCACACCTTTTTTTGGTTTGTTGTTCACACCTTTTTTTGGTTTGTTGTTCACAACTTTTTTTGGTTTGTTGTTCACACCTTTTTTTGGTTTGTTGTTCACACCTTTTTTTGGTTTGTTGTTCACACCTTTTTTTGGTTTGTTGTTCACACCTTTTTTTGGTTTGTTGTTCACACCTTTTTTTGGTTTGTTGTTCACACCTTTTTTTGGTTTGTTGTTCACACCTTTTTTTTGGTTTGTTGTTCACACCTTTTTTTGGTTTGTTGTTCACACCTTTTTTTGGTTTGTTGTTCACACCTTTTTTGGTTTGTTGTTCACACCTTTTTTTGGTTTGTTGTTCACACCTTTTTTGGTTTGTTGTTCACACCTTTTTTGCTTTGTTGTTCACACCTTTTTTTGGTTAGTTTTTCACACCTTTTTTGCTTTGTTGTTCACACCTTTTTTTGGTTAGTTTTTCACACCTTTTTTTGGTTTGTTGTTCACACCTTTTTTGGTTTGTTTTTCACACCTTTCTTTGGTTTGTTGTTCACACCTTTTTTTGGTTTGTTGTTCACACCTTTTTTTGGTTTGTTGTTCACGCCTTTTTTTGGTTTGTTGTTCCCCCCCCTTTTTGGTTTGTTGTTCACGCCTTCTTTGGTTTGTTTTTCACGCCTTTTTTTGGTTTGTTGTTCGCCCCCCCTTTTTGGTTTGTTGTTCACGCCTTCTTTGGTTTGTTTTTCACGCCTTTTTTTGGTTTGTTGTTCACGCCTTCTTTGGTTTGTTTTTCACGCCTTCTTTGGTTTGTTTTTCACGCCTTTTTTTGGTTTGTTGTTCACACCTTTTTTTGGTTTGTTGTTCACACCTTTTTTTGGTTTGTTGTTCACACCTTTTTTTGGTTTGTTGTTCACACTTTTTTTGGTTTGTTGTTCACACCTTTTTTTGGTTTGTTGTTCACACCTTTTTTTGGTTTGTTGTTCACACCTTTTTTTGGTTTGTTGTTCACACCTTTTTTTGGTTTGTTGTTCACACCTTTTTTGGTTTGTTGTTCACACCTTTTTTGGTTTGTTGTTCACACCTTTTTTTGGTTTGTTGTTCACATCTTTTTTTGGTTTGCTGTTCACATCTTTTTTTGGTTTGTTTTTCACACCTTTTCTTGGTTTGTTGTTCACACCTTTTTTGGGTTTGTTGTTCACACCTTTTTTTGGTTTGTTGTTCACACCTTTTTTTGATTTGTTGTTCGCACCTTTTTTTGGTTTGTTGTTCACACCTTTTTTTGGTTTGTTGTTCACACCTTTTTTTGGTTTGTTGTTCACACCTTTTCTTGGTTTGTTGTTCACACCTTTTCTTGGTTTGTTGTTCACACCTTTTTTTGGTTTGTTGTTCACACCTTTTTTTGGTTTGTTGTTCACACCTTTTTTTGGTTTGTTGTTCACACCTTTTTTTGGTTTGTTGTTCACACCTTTTTTTGGTTTGTTGTTCACACCTTTTTTTGGTTTGTTGTTCACACCTTTTTTTGGTTTGTTGTTCACACCTTTTTTTGGTTTGTTGTTCACACCTTTTTTTGGTTTGTTGTTCACACCTTTTTTTGGTTTGTTGTTCACACCTTTTTTTGGTTTGTTGTTCATCCCTTTTTTTTGGTTTGTTGTTCACACCTTTTTTTGGTTTGTTGTTCATACCTTTTTTTGGTTTGTTGTTCACACCTTTTTTTGGTTTGTTGTTCACGCCTTTTTTTGGTTTGTTGTTCACACCTTTTTTTGGTTTGTTGTTCATACCTTTTTTTGGTTTGTTGTTCACACCTTTTTTTGGTTTGTTGTTCACGCCTTTTTTTGGTTTGTTGTTCCCCCCCCCCTTTTTGGTTTGTTGTTCACGCCTTCTTTGGTTTGTTTTTCACGCCTTTTTTTGGTTTGTTGTTCCCCCCCCCCTTTTTGGTTTGTTGTTCACGCCTTCTTTGGTTTGTTTTTCACGCCTTTTTTTGGTTTGTTGTTCACACCTTTTTTTGGTTTGTTGTTCACACCTTTTTTTGGTTTGTTGTTCACACCTTTTTTTGGTTTGTTGTTCACACCTTTTTTTGGTTTGTTGTTCACACCTTTTTTTGGTTTGTTGTTCACACCTTTTTTTGGTTTGTTGTTCACACCTTTTTTGGTTTGTTGTTCACACCTTTTTTGGTTTGTTGTTCACACCTTTTTTTGGTTTGTTGTTCACATCTTTTTTTGGTTTGCTGTTCACATCTTTTTTTGGTTTGTTTTTCACACCTTTTCTTGGTTTGTTGTTCACACCTTTTTTGGGTTTGTTGTTCACACCTTTTTTTGGTTTGTTGTTCACACCTTTTTTTGATTTGTTGTTCGCACCTTTTTTTGGTTTGTTGTTCACACCTTTTTTTGGTTTGTTGTTCACACCTTTTTTTGGTTTGTTGTTCACACCTTTTCTTGGTTTGTTGTTCACACCTTTTCTTGGTTTGTTGTTCACACCTTTTTTTGGTTTGTTGTTCACATCTTTTTTTGGTTTGTTGTTCACACCTTTTTTTGGTTTGTTGTTCACACCTTTTCTTGGTTTGTTGTTCGCACCTTCTTTGGTTTGTTGTTCACACCTTTTTTTGGTTTGTTGTTCACACCTTTTTTTGGTTTGTTGTTCACACCTTTTTTTGGTTTGTTGTTCACACCTTTTTTTGGTTTGTTGTTCACACCTTTTTTTGGTTTGTTGTTCACACCTTTTTTTGGTTTGTTGTACACACCTTTTTTTGGTTTGTTGTTCACACCTTTTTTGGTTTGTTGTTCACACCTTTTCTTGGTTTGTTGTTCGCACCTTCTTTGGTTTGTTGTTCACACCTTTTTTTGGTTTGTTGTTCACACCTTTTTTTGGTTTGTTGTTCACACCTTTTTTTGGTTTGTTGTTCACACCTTTTTTTGGTTTGTTTTTCACACCTTTTTTTGGTTTGTTGTTCACACCTTTTTTTGGTTTGTTGTTCACACCTTTTTTTGGTTTGTTGTTCACACCTTTTTTTGGTTTGTTGTTCACACCTTGTTTTGGTTTGTTGTTCACACCTTTTTTGGTTTGTTGTTCACACCTTTTTTGGTTTGTTGTTCACACCTTTTTTTGGTTTGTTGTTCACACCTTTTTTTGGTTTGTTGTTCACACCTTTTTTTGGTTTGTTGTTCACAACTTTTTTTGGTTTGTTGTTCACACCTTTTTTTGGTTTGTTGTTCACACCTTTTTTTGGTTTGTTGTTCACACCTTTTTTTGGTTTGTTGTTCACACCTTTTTTTGGTTTGTTGTTCACACCTTTTTTTGGTTTGTTGTTCACACCTTTTTTTGGTTTGTTGTTCACACCTTTTTTTTGGTTTGTTGTTCACACCTTTTTTTGGTTTGTTGTTCACACCTTTTTTTGGTTTGTTGTTCACACCTTTTTTGGTTTGTTGTTCACACCTTTTTTTGGTTTGTTGTTCACACCTTTTTTGGTTTGTTGTTCACACCTTTTTTGCTTTGTTGTTCACACCTTTTTTTGGTTAGTTTTTCACACCTTTTTTGCTTTGTTGTTCACACCTTTTTTTGGTTAGTTTTTCACACCTTTTTTTGGTTTGTTGTTCACACCTTTTTTGGTTTGTTTTTCACACCTTTCTTTGGTTTGTTGTTCACACCTTTTTTTGGTTTGTTGTTCACACCTTTTTTTGGTTTGTTGTTCACGCCTTTTTTTGGTTTGTTGTTCCCCCCCTTTTTGGTTTGTTGTTCACGCCTTCTTTGGTTTGTTTTTCACGCCTTTTTTTGGTTTGTTGTTCGCCCCCCCCTTTTTGGTTTGTTGTTCACGCCTTCTTTGGTTTGTTTTTCACGCCTTTTTTTGGTTTGTTGTTCACACCTTTTTTTGGTTTGTTGTTCACACCTTTTTTTGGTTTGTTGTTCACACCTTTTTTTGGTTTGTTGTTCATACCTTTTTTTGGTTTGTTTTTCACACCTTTTTTTGGTTTGTTGTTCACACCTTTTTTTGGTTTGTTGTTCACACCTTTTTTTGGTTTGTTGTTCACACCTTTTTTTGGTTTGTTGTTCACACCTTGTTTTGGTTTGTTGTTCACACCTTTTTTGGTTTGTTGTTCACACCTTTTTTGGTTTGTTGTTCACACCTTTTTTGGTTTGTTGTTCACACCTTTTTTTGGTTTGTTGTTCACACCTTTTTTTGGTTTGTTGTTCACACCTTTTTTTGGTTTGTTGTTCACAACTTTTTTTGGTTTGTTGTTCACACCTTTTTTTGGTTTGTTGTTCACACCTTTTTTTGGTTTGTTGTTCACACCTTTTTTTGGTTTGTTGTTCACACCTTTTTTTGGTTTGTTGTTCACACCTTTTTTTGGTTTGTTGTTCACACCTTTTTTTTGGTTTGTTGTTCACACCTTTTTTTGGTTTGTTGTTCACACCTTTTTTTGGTTTGTTGTTCACACCTTTTTTGGTTTGTTGTTCACACCTTTTTTTGGTTTGTTGTTCACACCTTTTTTGGTTTGTTGTTCACACCTTTTTTGCTTTGTTGTTCACACCTTTTTTTGGTTAGTTTTTCACACCTTTTTTGCTTTGTTGTTCACACCTTTTTTTGGTTAGTTTTTCACACCTTTTTTTGGTTTGTTGTTCACACCTTTTTTGGTTTGTTTTTCACACCTTTCTTTGGTTTGTTTTTCACACCTTTTTTTGGTTTGTTGTTCACACCTTTTTTTGGTTTGTTGTTCACGCCTTTTTTTGGTTTGTTGTTCCCCCCCCTTTTTGGTTTGTTGTTCACGCCTTCTTTGGTTTGTTTTTCACGCCTTTTTTTGGTTTGTTGTTCCCCCCCCTTTTTGGTTTGTTGTTCACGCCTTCTTTGGTTTGTTTTTCACGCCTTTTTTTGGTTTGTTGTTCACACCTTTTTTTGGTTTGTTGTTCACACCTTTTTTTGGTTTGTTGTTCACACCTTTTTTTTGGTTTGTTGTTCACACCTTTTTTTGGTTTGTTGTTCACACCTTTTTTTGGTTTGTTGTTCACACCTTTTTTTGGTTTGTTGTTCACACCTTTTCTTGGTTTGTTGTTCACACCTTTTCTTGGTTTGTTGTTCACACCTTTTCTTGGTTTGTTGTTCACACCTTTTCTTGGTTTGTTGTTCACACCTTTTTTTGGTTTGTTGTTCACACCTTTTTTTGGTTTGTTGTTCACACCTTTTTTTGGTTTGTTGTTCACACCTTTTTTTGGTTTGTTGTTCACACCTTTTTTGGTTTGTTGTTCACACCTTTTCTTGGTTTGTTGTTCACACCTTTTTTGGGTTTGTTGTTCACACCTTTTTTTGGTATGTTGTTCACACCTTTTTTTGATTTGTTGTTCGCACCTTTTTTTGGTTTGTTGTTCACACCTTTTTTTGGTTTGTTGTTCACACCTTTTTTTGGTTTGTTGTTCACACCTTTTCTTGGTTTGTTGTTCACACCTTTTCTTGGTTTGTTGTTCACACCTTTTTTTGGTTTGTTGTTCACACCTTTTTTTGGTTTGTTGTTCACACCTTTTTTTGGTTTGTTGTTCACACCTTTTTTTGGTTTGTTGTTCACACCTTTTTTTGGTTTGTTGTTCACACCTTTTTTTGGTTTGTTGTTCACACCTTTTTTTGGTTTGTTGTTCACACCTTTTTTTGGTTTGTTGTTCACACCTTTTTTTGGTTTGTTGTTCACACCTTTTTTTGGTTTGTTGTTCACACCTTTTTTTGGTTTGTTGTTCATCCCTTTTTTTTGGTTTGTTGTTCACACCTTTTTTTGGTTTGTTGTTCATACCTTTTTTTGGTTTGTTGTTCACACCTTTTTTTGGTTTGTTGTTCACGCCTTTTTTTGGTTTGTTGTTCACACCTTTTTTTGGTTTGTTGTTCATACCTTTTTTTGGTTTGTTGTTCACACCTTTTTTTGGTTTGTTGTTCACGCCTTTTTTTGGTTTGTTGTTCCCCCCCCCCTTTTTGGTTTGTTGTTCACGCCTTCTTTGGTTTGTTTTTCACGCCTTTTTTTGGTTTGTTGTTCCCCCCCCCCCTTTTTGGTTTGTTGTTCACGCCTTCTTTGGTTTGTTTTTCACGCCTTTTTTTGGTTTGTTGTTCACACCTTTTTTTGGTTTGTTGTTCACACCTTTTTTTGGTTTGTTGTTCACACCTTTTTTTGGTTTGTTGTTCACACCTTTTTTTGGTTTGTTGTTCACACCTTTTTTTGGTTTGTTGTTCACACCTTTTTTTGGTTTGTTGTTCACACCTTTTTTTGGTTTGTTGTTCACACCTTTTTTGGTTTGTTGTTCACACCTTTTTTGGTTTGTTGTTCACACCTTTTTTTGGTTTGTTGTTCACATCTTTTTTTGGTTTGCTGTTCACATCTTTTTTTGGTTTGTTTTTCACACCTTTTCTTGGTTTGTTGTTCACACCTTTTTTGGGTTTGTTGTTCACACCTTTTTTTGGTTTGTTGTTCACACCTTTTTTTGATTTGTTGTTCGCACCTTTTTTTGGTTTGTTGTTCACACCTTTTTTTGGTTTGTTGTTCACACCTTTTTTTGGTTTGTTGTTCACACCTTTTCTTGGTTTGTTGTTCACACCTTTTCTTGGTTTGTTGTTCACACCTTTTTTTGGTTTGTTGTTCACATCTTTTTTTGGTTTGTTGTTCACACCTTTTTTTGGTTTGTTGTTCACACCTTTTCTTGGTTTGTTGTTCGCACCTTCTTTGGTTTGTTGTTCACACCTTTTTTTGGTTTGTTGTTCACACCTTTTTTTGGTTTGTTGTTCACACCTTTTTTTGGTTTGTTGTTCACACCTTTTTTTGGTTTGTTGTTCACACCTTTTTTTGGTTTGTTGTTCACACCTTTTTTTGGTTTGTTGTACACACCTTTTTTTGGTTTGTTGTTCACACCTTTTTTGGTTTGTTGTTCACACCTTTTCTTGGTTTGTTGTTCGCACCTTCTTTGGTTTGTTGTTCACACCTTTTTTTGGTTTGTTGTTCACACCTTTTTTTGGTTTGTTGTTCACACCTTTTTTTGGTTTGTTGTTCACACCTTTTTTTGGTTTGTTTTTCACACCTTTTTTTGGTTTGTTGTTCACACCTTTTTTTGGTTTGTTGTTCACACCTTTTTTTGGTTTGTTGTTCACACCTTTTTTTGGTTTGTTGTTCACACCTTGTTTTGGTTTGTTGTTCACACCTTTTTTGGTTTGTTGTTCACACCTTTTTTGGTTTGTTGTTCACTACCTTTTTTTGGTTTGTTGTTCACACCTTTTTTTGGTTTGTTGTTCACACCTTTTTTTGGTTGTTGTTCACAACTTTTTTTGGTTTGTTGTTCACACCTTTTTTTGGTTTGTTGTTCACACCTTTTTTTGGTTTGTTGTTCACACCTTTTTTTGGTTTGTTGTTCACACCTTTTTTGGTTTGTTGTTCACACCTTTTTTTGGTTTGTTGTTCACCACCTTTTTTTGGT